>WBNM01028400.1:0-35873 GCA_013399055.1 Ramphastos sulfuratus
GGTCTTTTCCAACCAAAACTATGTGGTGATTCTATGTTTCTATGAAAAGCTGTTCCTAGATTCAAATTTTCAATATTTGCACAATTGTGTTCTCAGTTTGAACAAATACTGGTTTCTGAGAGCTCTTTGTCCCATTATGTCTGCAGTGTGCTTGCATTAGACACATTTGGAGTCTGATCCAAAGGTTGGTGAAGCTAAGGTAAAGATCTGTTAATCTTAGCAGGTTTTAAAGAAGTTCTACATTGATGGCATATTGACATCCTG
Source organism: Ramphastos sulfuratus (assembly GCA_013399055.1). Classification (NCBI taxonomy): domain Eukaryota; kingdom Metazoa; phylum Chordata; class Aves; order Piciformes; family Ramphastidae; genus Ramphastos; species Ramphastos sulfuratus. The sequence goes on from WBNM01028400.1 coordinate 265, forward strand.
TACCTCCTGATGTCTTACTGTCTGCCATAGAGTTCAGGTGAAACCTTCCATCCATAGATAAATTAATAATCAAACATTGCTCATTAAGTCTAGTGGGTATGGCATGAATGAGGACTCTGAAGCAGAGTTCTAGATACTAGATACTAGAAATATCTTCTAGTAACTTACCTCATGTCACTCCTTGGGAGCACAGCACCTTTAAGGACATCTGCACAACATTTAGATGTTCTTAAAGAAAGGAGAGGAGTTGGATTGACCTGGAATCCTTTCCCAGCATTTGAAATAGTCCCTAAGATTGCAGCTTGGGTGCCTAGGCAGCTCTTGCCTCCCTCGACTGCCATTTGTGACAGACACTGCAAGTGTATCTGCATATGAATGCCAAGGCAGGGTGGGAGCTTCAGCAGCACCGCGGGTCGAAAACAGCATCACGGCATCTCTCTCTACAGGGGAACACTTTTGCATTCTGCAAACTGCACGAAGTGGAAGAGTTCAACAAAACCCAATTCTTTTGTTTAATAAAGCAAACTAAGAAAAGGTCCTGAAAACAATGCAGCTTACAAACAGTTATTGTCATACAATTAAGTGATGCAGCAGGAGAAACTGAAGACACAGCGTGGTCAGAAACAGCAAGATTAAGTCTGAAAATTATCTCTGCAGAACACCAAAGCTTATCACAACTAAGTGCTGGATAACAGCAAAGCCTGCAAGGACAAGAATTTGCAACCACAATCAAAATTAATGTGGATAAAAAACTACCTGTGAAATCTAAAAGAAGACTTTTCAACGAGCTGTGCAGAAAGGAGTAAGAGAAGACCTGAGAAGAGCCAGTACAGTAACAGAGATACATGTAAAAATCCCACTAATTCATCTAGAAGTGTCAACTCACACTTCAAAACATGATGGAATTACCTAGAAAGCAGAAAAGAAATGCTATACTACATTGGAAAATGCTTTCAAGAATGAAGTTGTGTGTACTGGAGGAGCATTTTACTTTTTTACCCCTGACATCACTAGACCAAAGAGAAAACAATCAGGGTACATTACTAAAGCACTTGAAGTAATGAGGCAGTGGCAATCAATAGAGCAATGGGATGTCACAGACATTTTGCCTCCTAGCTGAACTGCAGAGTCAAGTGCTGGAAGCCCACGAAGCAGTACGTTATAGGTTTTGAGAAGGTATAAAGCAGAGGTGAGACATAAAGACCCAAGAGAGAGTAAGGCTTGTAAAAGCATTCACAGATTTCACAGTCCAGGCTGGCAGAGGCCTATTAAATACACCTCATTCTGAAGATCATAGAATCATAGAGATATTCCAGTCAACAGTGCTATAGGACTTTTCATTTGGAAAAGTTATGGAAGAGCTCCCCTGTAAAATTGCCCTTGCTTGCTCTAAACACTCTACTCAAGTTCATAAGTCACGAAGTTCTCAAAGAGGTCTTATGAGGAGCAAATGAGGGAATTGGGATTGTTTAGTCTGGACAAGAGGAGTTGAGAAGACTGGAGTGAGGTGGGTGTTGGTCTATTCTCTCAGGTAGCTAGCACAAGATGAGAGGAAGTGGTCTCACGTTGTGCCAGGGGTGGTTTAAGTTGAATATTAGGAAAAATTTCTTTCTTGCAGAGTGGTCAGGCATTGGAACAGGCTGTCCAGGGAGGTGGTGGAGGTGTTCATCATCATCCCTGACTCCATCCCTGGAGGTGTTCAAGAAACTTGTGGACATGGCACTTTGGGCCATGGTTTAATGGCAATGATGGTATTTGGCTGACGGTTGATAATCTCAGAGGTCTTTTCCAACCTTAATGATTCTGTGATTCTATACTCTTTCTTAAATTGGGTGAAAACAGTGACCTCACTGTTTGGGTCACTACAGCTGAAGTCAGTCAGGCCAGCTGGAAAAAGCATGACTGGTAAACGTAGCCTTACTTGTATGGGCTTTAAGTGAAAGATGCAAAAACTTCTAGATCATAAGATGAAAAAGACTCGAACCTGACACTTGTGGGTGTGTAGAGACACCCACAGAAGGAGTGAGAGGTGCTGCTTGCTATCATTGCAGTAAGCCTGCATCAGTAAAGAGGAGTTTTCTTTGCAACAGACTTTTTTTTTTTTTTTCCTTGATGCTAAATATAGAGGACTATTAAATAGCACTGCACAGTCAGAATAGATCTTGGCTGCCTGTAGAAGCAGTTACCAAAGATGAAGAAACTGAATGACAATCCCAGCCCAGGAGAGCAGCTGCAAGAGGCCATTAAGCCCAGAACAGCAGGACTACGTGAGGGAGGAATGCCAAAAACTCAACTACACCTTGCCTAAAAAAGAGAACCTCAGTCAACCTTTACAGGACTACTTCACATAGTGACAGACAACAACTGCCTAGCTCTAACCACCCACTTCCAGGCACTGCAGTACAGCACATTTTAAAACTGAGAATTCCAGATGAGGTCTCTGCTAACAAAGTCGTTGAACATGACCAAATAATTCATAAAACTGGCTCGTTTTGACAGATTATGTAACATCTCAGAGGAAAACAGTGATTGACATGTAAAGGAAGAGTGATTTATCTTACCTCTGTTCTCCCTTAGCCTTTTCTAATGATTCATCTAAGCCTTATTTTTAGGGAGGATTATATAATCCAGTTGAAAAGGCCATTTAAAATAAATTCTATAATGGATCTATTTTCATAAGTCAAATATTTCTTGATGCCTTGATTTTACTAGACATTGTTTTCTTGTTCCAGATTTTATTACTCTCTTCCACTTGCTCACCACACTGACAGGCTGAGGGAGCTGGGGTTGTTCAGCCTGCAGAACAGAAGGTTCTGGGAAGACCCAAAACCAACTTCCAATACCTGAAGGGGGCCTACAAGAAGGATGGAAAGAGACTGTTTACAAAGGCCTGACATGATAGGACAAGGAGCGATGGGTCAAACTAGAGAAGAGTAGATTTAGATTGGATGTTAGGAACAAGTTCTTTATCATGAAAGTAGTGGAACACTGGAACAGGTTGCCCAGGGAGGTGGTTGAAGACTCATCCCTGGAGATATTCAAGGTGAGGCTCAACAGGGGTCTAGGCAACCTGATCTAGTTAAGGATGTCCCTGCTGACTGCAGAGAGGGTTGGATTAGATGACTTTTGGAAGTCCCTTCCCACCCAGACCTTTCTATGATTCTATGATATTAAGGCAATAGAAAAATTGCAGTTTAAAATTCTTAAGGAGTTCATCACTGAAGAAGGACAGTGCATGTTCTAGTCACTTGCTGTGCCTGACAAGTAGATATAGCTGAAACGATTAAGTTCAATTTCTTACAAATACCTTTCACAAATGTGAGACAGAATTTCTACAACTGGCACACCAATTTAATCAATCAGTGACTGAGCTACAGACTGTCTTCCCAATTAGGACTTCCAAATGACTTTGGCCATCTTCCCCAGCTCTGTTCTTACTGGCTCCAACCCTGGAAGTGCTGAAAGTCAGGTTTGCGGGGACTGGCCTAGTAGGAGGTGTCCCTGACCCTATCTAGTTGGAGTTAGATGATCTTCAAGGCCCTTCCAACCTAACCCATTCTATTTATAGATTCAGAGAATGGTTTAGGTTGGAAGGAACCTTAAGGATCATCTAGTTCCAAACCCCATGCCAAGGGCAGAGACACCTTCCACTAGACCAGGCTGCTCAAGACCCTGTCCAAGCTAGCCTTGAACACCTCCAGGGAGGGGGCATCCACAACCTCCCCGGGTAACCTGTTCCAGTGTCTCACCTCCCTCACTGTAAACAGTTTCCTCCTAATATCCAGACTATATCTCCCCTCCTTAAGCTTCAATCCATTCCCTCTTTGTTCTATCACATCAAGCCTTTGTAAAAAGCCCCTTTTGTAAAAAGCCCAAGCTTTCTTGTAGGTACCCTTCAGGTACTGGAAGGCTTCTAGAAGGTTCCTCCAGAACCTCCTCTTCTCCAGGCTGAACAGCCCCAACTCACAGACTGTCCCCATGGTGGAGGTGCTCCACCCCTCTATGATCTTCATGGCCCTCCTCTGTAACTGCTCCAGGAGCTGCATGTCATTCTTATGCTGGGGGCACCAGTACTAGATGCAGCACTCCAGGTGGGGTCTCAGGGAGAGCAGAATAGAAGGGAACAATCACCTCCCTCATCCTACTGGGCACACTTCTTTTGATGATTCTTCTGGGATTTTGACAGCAATGAAATCCAACAAGCTACCTTTAAAGGAGGGTAAAGATCTTCTATGATGTTACACTCTCAACAGCAGTGCAGAAGACAGCTGAAAGTGTGGACTTCATTTCCACTTCCTGCACTGTCAGACATTATCAATCTTTCTCTCCCTCTAAAGGAATTTGTCCCTTGGCTACATAACAGATAAACCCCCCTGCCAGCAGTCTTCTGACTTCCACATCTGCATACAGTTAAACACTGAATCCACAACTGGGGATCACATTTCTTTTATGGGAAAGGATTTTGCATTTCTATAATGACTGTGAGGAGCTGACTGTGATATTACCACTGCAACAATAGCCAGCCATGGAATTGCTCAGTAGGATGATAGGGTATTATACATGGGAGATTATAGGAAGCATAAAATAGAACAGTCATCACTAAAGCAGGTGGAGTGCAAGGAGATCATTTGCATTTTTAGCTCTGTTTCCTATAGAAAGGAGGAATAAATGATGATTTTTGTTTTTTATTCTCTTTGGAAAACTATTTTTAACTCATTGCCTGGCATTAAACAAATCTGACCAGGTTATATTCCGCTGTGAGGACAGGTTGAGGGAACTGGGGTTGTTCAGTCTGCTAAACAGAAGGCTCTGGGGAGACCAAATAATGACCTTCCAGTACCTGAAGGGAGGCTACAAGGATGGATAGAGACTGTTTACAAAAGCCTGACATGATAGGACAATGGCTTCAAATTAAAGAAGAGTAGATTTAGATTGCATGTTAGGAACAAGCTCTTTGTCATGAGGGTAGTGGAACACTGGAACAGGTTGCCCAGGGTGGTGGTTGAGGCCCCATCCCTCAGGGTTGGACTTGACAGAGCTCTAGGCAACCTGATCTAGTTGAGGATACCCCTGATTACTGCACAGGGAGTTGGACTAGATGACGTTTGGAGGTCCCTCCCAACCCAGATCATTCTATGATTCTATATTAATCTCAGATAAAAGCAGCATCCTACAGAAGAAGAAATCACCAGGTAAATAAACAGAATCTTGTAAACAACTCTCCTCACATTCATAAGTAAACTCCCAAAGGAAAAGCTACAATGTGAGCTATTAGACAATTCAGAAATGCCTCACATACAGGAAAGCTTAGCCTGGAACAAGCAAGCCACTGCAGGACACAGAGCCATGGTAAAATAATCCTTATGGGAGTTCACTGCTTCATGTTAGCTATCTTCTGGCTGAGAGATCTGCAACTGTTTAGCCAGGAGAGCAGCCTGCTGACAGAGAATATTTTCAATGCTGATCAACACCTAAAAGATGGGGGGTCAAGAGGATGGGGCTGAGCTCTTTCAACAGGCACAAACTGGAACACCGAAGGTTTCACTCAAATGTGAGGAGAATTTTTTTCACTTTGAGGGTGCTGGAGCACTGGACCAGGCTGCCCAGAGAGGCTGTGGAGTCTCCTTCTCTGGAGACTTCCAAAACCTGGACATGTTCTCATGCAACCTGCTCTGGGTCACCTTGCTTTAGAAGAGGATGTTGGACTAGATGATCTCTACAAGTCCTTTCCAGCCCCTACCATTCTGTGATTCTGTGAGATTTTTAAAACATAGGTGAGGCTGCAAAGCTACTCAGTTCCTAGCAGAGTGAACTGATGATGAAATAGTTAAAAATACATAATGACACGTGTGGCTGCAACTATTAATATGCATTAACATATATTATGTACATTATATATAAAATAAATGTATATCTATATAATGTACATTAATGCATATTAATGTAGTATTAGTAGTTGTAACTAGTAATGAGTAATGGTTGGACTCGATAATCTGAAAGGTCTTTTCCAGCCCAGATGCTTCTGATTCTGTGATAAATGGACTCTAATATTAAACATTTTCAAGTGTTTAATCAGAGAGGCAAGCTACTGCACTGAAGACTGCAGCTGTGCCACCCCAAGCAAATGCTACGAGCGGGCTGTACAAGAGCATCGTCAGGCTCTGACGGTTTGAAGTCTTGGTTTGTTGAGCTATTTGAGCAGCGCCAATGGCCAATACTGAGCAACAGCATGACTCTGGATTAAGTCCAGTGTGCATGTCCTGCCATTGGCTTGTCTTTCCAGCTCCTGGCACCAACCCAGTGTGTTTTCAACAGCCTAATAAATCTGAAGTCTCTAAAGGTGACTTTTAATCTCTAGATGGAGATTCTGTACAAGAATGGCCATAGCTGGTCAGGCATAGGGACTGTCCATCACAGCATCCTGTCTCCAACAATGGGCAGCAACAGTTGCTTATAGGGGGAGTTTATGACCAAGTCAAATTATGGTAGTGATGGGGTGGTTTATGAGTTGTATGTGATATAGCTCTCTCTTGCCCAGCACAGCAGCATGCACATGGTGGAACTCTGCACTGACACAGAGCTCCCTTCTATTCACTTTGCTACACTTCTCATGTTCAGCTAGCTGTGATTTAGCTCTACTTCCCTCCTGACTAAAGATTTTGTAAGTAAAAGCCTCTCTCTGATACAAACCCTAAATTAATAAGAGTAGCATCAGGCCAGTGGAGTTATTTTAGTATTGCACTGGTACTACCATGATTAAATTAGGTCTCTAATTCTATCTATTATTATCTTCTTTAATTAAAATTCCAGTAAGGGGATAAAGCAGTTGAACAACACTGCCCAGATTAAAACCTGCCACATTTCTCTGTGTCGCATGCACATGACTATCTGTGACCACATTAGATCTACCAACTTCAATGTATCAAAACCTCCAATTACTGGTAGCTAAATATTAGTACTGCAGCCTGAAATGAGGTCTTTGAACAGATGAAAATTCAAAGGAGTTTCATTTGTTTCAGATAAAAAAAAATCTTCTGCTTAAGACACTGCCTTCATATCTTGAACTAGAAGTTCAGTAACTCCTTGATCTAAAGTTTGCTTTCCAAAAAATTCTGCAAGCAAAGCTTAAAGCCTAGTGTAGGACTCTCTCTTGTGTTCACGCATCTGTGGACACATGCAACTGCCCTCACAGTCATGCAAGTTCTTTAAAAGGAGTTATTTTGCTGCATAAGCTTAGAGGTAGGATGCCAAATGATCCACCCTTTGTACTGCCCTATTCTTATGTGATTACACAAATCCCATCACGGACTGTACATGGTCTCCTTGAAACATAGCCTTGGAAATCCTCCTGGGTTTGTTGCACAGCAGACTGCTGCTCAGCTGCGAGGTCATCCCACTGCCCTTGATCAATCTGGAAAGAAGCTTCTGTGTTGATAGGGGAAGGCACTGCAATGGTGCTGCCTCTCATTTTGAGCTAGGTCTCACATCTTGCTGTGGGAACAATTCATTCAATCACAGAATCGCAGACTGGTTTGGGTTGAAAGGGTACCTTGAAGATTATCTAGTCCCACCCCACCCTGCCCTGCCATGGTAGGGATACTTTCTACTACACCAGCTTGCTCAAGGCCCCATCCAACCTGGCTTTCAACACTTCCAGGCTTGAAACCTCCACAACTTCTCTGGGCAGCCTGTTCCAGTGCTTCGCCACTCTCGTGGGGAAGAATTTCTTCCTCATGTCTTATCTTAATCCAGCTTCTTTCAGTTTGAAGTCATCACCCCTCATCCTGTCACTCTATGTCTTAGTTAAAAGTCCCTCTTCAGCTCTGCTGAGGCCCCCTTCAAATCCTGGAAGACTACTATGTGATCTCCCCAAAGCCTTCTCTTCTCCAAGCTGAGCAACCCCAACTCTTTCAGTCTATTTCCATAGCAGAGGTGCTTCAGCCCTCTGATAATCTTTGTGAGCAGAGCACAGGGGCAGAATCTCCTCTCTGGACTTCGATTCACTGTGAGGACTTGATCAATACAAATACAAATACGGGCTGGATCAATACAAACACAAATACAGGCTGGGTGGGGAATGGCTGGAGAGCAGNCCAACCTTACCATTCTATGATTCTGTGATTCTATGAATACTGCTGCTGTCCATCATCTAACCTATTATTTGATAAATGAGTATCCCATGGAACTTGCACAAGTGTTTCATTGTCCCCCACCATACTGGAGCTGGGCCAGTGTACAGGGGCTGTAAGCTCCTCTTTGTCTGTGTGTCACCAAGCGGCTGGCCACTTGGCACACCAGCAAGGAATGCTCTGGTGTTGTATGCACAACTGGGACACTCCAAATTTCTAGTTAAATAAAAAAATATGTATACTTATAGATACATAAAGGGCATTATGTGGAATCAGTCTAGCATGAAAATACTTCTGAAGAAATTAAGCCATATTTGTAAAGTTCATAGATTCAGAGAATGGTTTAGGTTGGAAGGGACCTTAAAGATCATTTAGTTCCAACACCTCTGCCATGGGCAGATACACCTTCCTCTAGACTAAATTGTTCATGGCCTCATCCAATCTGGTCCTGAATACCTGCAGGGAGGGGGCATCCACAACCTCCCTTGGCAACCTGTTCCAGTGTCTCACCACCCTCACTGTAAAGAACTTCTTCCTAATCTCCAGTCTAAATCTCCCCTCCTCAAGCTTCAATCTATTCCCTCTTGTATCACATCAAGCCCTTGTAAAAAGCCCCTTCTCGGCTTCCTTGTAGGCCCCCTTCTGGTACTGGAAGGCTACCACTAGAAGGTCTCTCCAGAGCCTTCTCCTCTCCAGGCTGAACACCCCAACTCTCTCAGCCTGTCCCCATAGGGGAAGTGCTCCAGGCCTCTGATCATCTTCATGTTCTCCTCTGCACCTGCTCTGGCAGTTGCATGTCCTTCTTATGCTAGGGGCACCACAATTGGATGCGATACTCCAGGTGGGGTCTGAAGAGAGCGGAGCAGAGGGGCAGAATCACCTCCCTCATCCTGCTGGTCACACTTCTTTTGATGCGGCCCAGGATACAGTTGGCCTATTGGACTGCAAGCGCCCTTCCACTCTGGTTTAATGTTACTTATTTCATCAGTGCTAAGAAAAAACTGTTATAGAACATAAGCTGCAGGTGGCAAACGACCCTGAATGTTTCTAAGTTTACTTGTGGATAAAAACTCTTCTGTAAAGCTTTGACTTTTAGTTTTACAATAGCATTTAACACAATCAAGGCTGTTCTTCAGCGCTGCCAGACTTTACAGCCTTGAGTGATGCCCTTGGAACAGAAATAGTCAGTTCTCACAAGGGGTCCTAAACAACAAGCTTGAAAACAGTCCATTTATACCATCTTATACTATTTTATATATTTTTTTATATTTGTGTATATGTCTGCATGCATAGACAAAAATGATAAGAAAACAAACAAACAAAAAATTTTTTTTAAAGAATAATCATGTGGATTTAAACTGTTAAGTGCTCCAAATTTTTGTAGCTGATAATGCCAGATGCTGCTTGGCAGGAAGGTTACTGGGTTCCAGGTAACATTTTTCATTTCAATATTATCAAGAAAAAACAAACCAAACAAACTAAATAGTTTCCTGTTTTACTGACAAAAACATAGACACAAACCCCCCACCTCTTGATCTTAGTCTTCCCCTCAAACTCACATTCTACCTTTTGAGCACCTGAATAAAAATTTTGGCTGAAAATTAAACAAAAGTTGTCGATGTTTCCACCTGAATATTTGGTACATTTAGAGCGAATCCTTAGCCCAGTCCCCAAAGCACCCATGAAAAGAAGATGAGGACATGAAGGGCAGTTCTTTTCATAGTTTCTCAACAGTTTCTCAAATTTATCTGTCAAAGCAGAATAAACTTCAATCCAATTCAGTCTCAAAAGAAGGATCATTTCCTCTAACAGGAGGAAAGGCTTGGAGGATCCACCCAGCAAAATGTCATCTCCGACTGGTTCTGATTGCAAGCTGCCTTGCAAAAATAGTTAAAGCCTACATGAGACTTGATCATACAGTCTCAAGGTCCTGCTTTCTGCTTAAGCACATCAAAACCTGAGCTCTTCTGTGGCATAAAAGAGAAAAACTTCATCCAGAGGCAGAAATACTGAAAATGTCAGCTTTCTTTCCAACCTTTCTCTGACTTCTGAGCCTCTTGTAATCAGACACGTTTCAAGGCCCATACCAAACCCAGATACTTGAACCATGCTGCTCTCCCAAGCTCTTAAGATACTCAACTTTAAAACTACCAAACTTTGTCTTCCCCCTAAGTGTAGCTTGGTTTGTAGCTCAAGCACTACAGTGATGTGCGTCACGGAAACCCATAAATAGGTACAAAGTTAGGTAACCAGAACTAACACTTAGCACAAAAAAAATCCTGGAGTTATTTGTCTCCACATCTCCGCAACACCTCCCTTGCAATTTCGTACACTTGAACATCTGTGTTTTCCTTTAGCTAAGGAATAAATTCCACCCAGATTATATAAAATTGTCTTTATAAAAAGATCTTTGTGCACTGCATCCAAGTGGGGACGCCATATGGTATTTGGGGCTGGCCAAAATGGACCATCATTAACTAAGCATTATCCTGACTTTTGAGTATTCTTCCACATTAACATTTCCTCTATTATATTTTTCTTAAAGACAATAAGATTTCAGGTGAAAATAATACAATGCAGCTGGAACACACCAAGAATGCAAAGTGATACCTTTCTCTTGTCACATATGGCAGTAACTTTGCAATTAAAGCAATCACAGTTCTTCATCTGTTAGGAGCTATCCACCCTCATGTTCAGCAGCACCAAACTACAAATGCATATAACATTTTTTTTAATTTTCACATGTATATGAACATGCATAAAACTATATCTAATTCCTGCAAAGCAGCCTCCAACAATAGGTCCAAATGACAACACAGATAAAATCCATTTCTGCAATCACCATTTACAGGAATAATCCTTTTCTAGTCTGCAGGTGAGAATTCCCCTTTCTGTATCACAAGAAATTAGGTAAATTTGGCATCAGATATTTGTCCTTCATTAGACTTGAATGTGTTTCAAATTAATACCATGTTTTGGATGATGCCTGTCATGGAAATGAAGAAAGTTGAAAAACTCTGTTATAGCTCTAGTAAACTCCAACTCATTCAATAGTGTAAGGCAAAGAAAACTTTTACAGGCAGTCTATGAGGAAGCTGGTGAAGTGCTAACTCTGCAGGTGAGTTTTATACCTTGCTTGTACCATGGAGGCATTAAAGTGGTAGTAATATGAGTAATATTTTTATTAGAAGATTATCTTTATTTCACATTCCTTCCTGCATACAGGGGACTTCAAACTTAAGAGAGTACCACACCAAATCTAGTATGAGTTAGTTTTTTTATATTTGGTTGCTTTTATGGTTTAAAAAAACATTTCTGTATTAGTCTTTCTGTATTAAAAAAGGGCTGTAAGAACAAAGCTTGTTCATGGTCTCATTCTGGTTGTTTCTGTTTGTACCACAGAAATGTTCTGAATGGCTAAAAACTGTATTAACTGGCAAGAGCCAGAAGAAGCAGTGCTGTGCTGGAACTTCAGAAGCGTGCAGAAGTGCTGTGGAGAGGAGAATGAGCAGGCTGCAGCTGAAGTAATGGATGAAAAGGGAACATCCTTGCCACCTGAAGTGCTAGATGCAACCCTGTTCACACTCTGAGGTAAGACTGGCTAACACCACCTCTGCCAGGACACACTCAGATGCTATATAAAGGTATCATCCTATCTTCAATGGAACCACCTGTGTGTAAGATTTGACTTCATACAATCCCTCAGCAGCACATTCATTTGTCCCTGCCAAATTATGTATGTTAAAGGCATTTTCATAATCAAACTCAAAGAGCTGAGAGTAAAAAAAAAAAAAAAAAATAAAATCAATGTCTTAATTAATCAAAGCAATAACAGGATCTGAAGTCAAACAAACAAAGGGCTAATGTTCCCACTTCCAAGAGTCACTTCAAAGAGAATTTAAAGTTTTCAGAGTTTTGACTCTGGGTTCCAGTTAAAGGATTTAATTTTCAGGACAAACTCCTAACTGCACTTAAGGCACCAGTTTCAACCCAGGTGTGTAATACTGCCTTAGATCACCACATCATTTCTTGAAATAGCAAGCTTTGTAACTCCATTTTCTCTTTGAAGTAGTGGTGAGAATGACTGGATGGCTCTGAACCACACAGTGCTGATGTCGGGGCTCCATGTAACCATGCAGAATTCTAAACCTGTTGTATTTACTACAAATTGTATATTAATGGCAGGCATCTACACTGGCACCATTGAGCAGTACAGAAGCTGTTATTTACTGATTGCTGTTACAGTCCACAGGTTTCTACATAAAACAGTAAAACCATTTATATTACAATCAGGTGAATCCAACTTACTTTTTGCTTTGAAGCAACAAAAATATCCTGAGAAAAATCAATAAATTTTTACAAGCAAAATCTTCAGCTCCTGTTAGCCAAATCATATATTTAAAAATATATCTGATTGCTTTTATGTACTGAAATAGAACAAGTAACTATTGACAGGACAAGAGGAGATAGACTCAAGTTGCACCAGTAGAGGCTTAGATTGGAGATTAGAAGTAACTTCTTCAGTGAAAGGGTTCTCAAACACTAAAACAAGCTACCCAGGAAGGTGGTTGAATCCCCATCCCTGGAGGTGTTTAAAAGCCACAGAGATGTGGTGCTGAGTGACATGGTTTAGCACCAGCCTTGTTAGAGTTAGATAATGGTTGGACTCAATGATCTTAAAGGTCTTTGCCAACCAGTATAATTCTATGATCTATAAATGAGAAAACACACTTGTTTATATTCAAGTAATAAATAAAGGAACTTCAATGTTGCTAAAGTTCCAATATGTTTAATTCACAGACTGCATCAGGTTGGAAGGGACCCTCAAAGGTCCTCTTGTCCAACCCCACTGCAGTGAGCAGGGACACCTCCAGCTATAGACCAGGCTGCCCAGTTGATTGATTAATCAATATCAACAATATGAGCAAACCAATACTCTTAGCTACTAGGGGAAGAGAATTTCAGTTAGCTACAAAATTTCCCCTAGAAAGCAAGAGACTGTAAATGGAAGCAATATTGGTCTTATATCCCATGCTCACTCTCACCACCATTTCTTCTTTTTAGGGATTTCTGATTTAGGAATTTTACAGATAATCATAATTTTCCTAGTTGCATAATAAACTCACACAATATATTCCAGTCCTATGAAAGTATGTTCATAAAGAACAAACCAAACACTGACACACCAGACTTCTCCAATATAACATTATCTCCAATGTTACAAGTAGTTCCTATATTAAACTGGTGTAACTCAAGACAACTACTTTTAAGTTGGCACAGTTTAAATTGTGGATGAAGTTTTCTTGTGATTCTTAGTAGGGTTAATCCCCAAGTTTCTCTAGCACCACGATAGATACACACAGAGCTGTCATGGTTCAACCTCAGCTAGCAACTAAGCACCAAAACACAGCACTGTTCTTGCTAGCAAGAAGGAAAATTAGCTCCATCCCAGTCAAACCAGGACAAGAGCACAGCCAAGGGATACTCAGTACTTAACCACTGAGAGTCTGGGGACTCACTATCCCTCTACACCTAAAAGGATGAGTGTAAACTGCACTAAGATGGTGGAAATATAGGAAGCTTTAGTCTTGCAATCACATTGTGAGCTGAGGCTTAAATATGCTAAATAGTTTGCTAAATTGGAAAAGCTGAACCTTTCCCCCCCCCCCCCCCCCAGGACTCTTGCATTGTCAACTCTTTTAGGTATCTGTAAACAACATTTTTATTTCTAGGTAGGTTTATCCATGCTTTTTTTTTTTTTAAGGTGACCTGCAGTTAGTAATACTTGTCTCTATGATACTACTGATAAATAGTCATGGTTGTTGCATGGTTGTTTTGATTGTGTTCACAATCAAAATCTGTAATCACTCTGAAATGTCCATCCCTCAACAATCACTTCTGGAAGTGTTGTTGCAGATACAATTCTGGACATGAGAAGTGTTAGTCACTGCCTGTGTGTGATCCTGCAGAGGACCTAATATAAATAAGCCTCAACTGACCGAATTGTTTTCTTCCTTCCCCTTAAGTGTTGTTTTTTTTGTTTTTTATAAACTGAAATGTTGAAGTAACAATGCAGTGGAGGGATATAGCTTCAAATCCTAACTTTTAGAATGAGTTTAGTGTTGGTTTTTAAAATTTGTTTTAGCAAATAACCAGCAACCTAGCAAGCTGTCCTGAGGAGAAACACCACTCATGTCAAAATTGGAGGCATCAGTAGCTCCATGGTTAGGGCAAAGCTGGCAGAAATCCACCTCTCATGAATAACATAACTTCTAAATATCCTTTATTTCAGAGCCAAATGTATTTCCCCCCCCTTCAATTATCACTCTTTATATAACTTTGCTTGTATTTCAACCATTAACCACAAACATTTTCATGCCCTCCTTAAGAAATGGCCCCTTTGTAACAGGGATGTTGGATGTGAGAGCTGAGAGTTTCCTTGCGCTGAGCCCTGGAGGTGTGGGATTTTTTTTTTTTTTTTTTGCTTGTGAGCACTATTTCTCATCCTCTCGTATGTACTGGTGCCAAGGCAATTTTCACTTCAAAATTCAAACTCTTTTGTCATTTCGGGCTCTCTGATGTTGGCATAAAAGGTGAATTAGGAGTGCTGGGGGGGAAGGTGGTGGGCGGTGGTGTGGAAGAGAATTGTGAATGCAGCCGGCTCATTTTTACAGACAAGAAAAGTCATAGGTGTGAAAGCTTAATTAATTATTTCCCTGCTTCGAGTGGGAATATGCTTCAGCGACTTAAATCTTCCGAGTGGGAATGACACCTCCTGAGTGTATGCAAATGCCTCGTCTCAAAGGGTGGTTTTAAAAATAGGCTGTAAGTAGCAAGCTGCCTAATTAGTTAGGATACAGAGTAGCGATCCCGACTTGATGAGGCTCAAACCGCAGGTTTCAGTGCCTGCTTCCTTGGAAGCAGGGCAGGACCGGGATCTAAGGACCCCATCTGCTGTAACCTCAGTCGGCTGAGATCTGCTTTCACTGTGCCGTGAAACCATCGCAAACTATTAATCAGCCTCCCCAGGAGAGCTTCACAAAACACCCACCCTAGGAAACCTTCCCAGGCGAAAGCAGGGAAATCTGCTGGAAAGCGGCTTGCTCCCATGTCCTCAGCCCCCGTATGCCCCACTGCTCCGACACCGCAAAGCAGAGGCACCTTCTCCGCCCCGATGACTTTCAGACGTGTCATTTATCGGGATAAAACTTCAGGAGAGGTGCGTTTCGGCTCCTCCAGCCCCGCTCCGAGCTCGCACGCCCAGCAAAGCGGCGCTGCCCCACGCCTCGCCCCGCCAGCCCACATCGCCCGCGGCCGCCTCGCCCCACACGCTCCCCGCAACGCTCCGGTAGGGACGAGCAGCCGCTCTCGACCACGCCGCGGAGCCCCTCGAGCCTCCCGGGAGCGTCTGGGCCGGGGCCGAGTGGTAGAGCGGTGGCCGCGGGCGGCAGGGGGAGCTGCGGGGCGGGCCTGAGGGAGCGGCGGGGCCCGGCGGGCCTCGGGTTACCTTCGGGGTTGGCGCTGATGAAGACGCGGACGCTCCTGCCGCTCGGTACTAGGTGGGACGGCAGCGCCGAAAGGTTACCGGAGAAAGCTGCCCGCCTCAAGGCTGCGTCCCGCGGGCAGGGCAGCCTGCCGCCCGCCCCGGCCGGCCACATCCCGCTGCGCTGCGGGGCGATCCTGGCAGGCGGCCGCCGCCCCCCGGCTCAAGGCTGCCCCAGGACGGCGGCGGCAGTGACAGCGGCAGTGACAGTAGCGGCCATGCGGACACTTCGGCTGCGCTGCGCGGCTGGGGCTGGAGCCGCGGGAAGAAAGTTTGCGGCGGAGCGGTGGCAGGCGCGGTGGCAGCCGCCCCCCTCCCAGCGCCGCCCGGCCGCGGCCCCGAAGAGCCGGGCGCCGGGAGAAGCCGCGGCGCGCTCGGAGCGACGAGGCTCTCGGCTTCCCCTCTGCCACGGAGGGTTCGTGTTGTTCAGAGCAGGGACGTCTCCGGCGAAGCTGCCGACGCCTTCCCGTCTCAGTGTCACAGCCCCGGGACCGGGTTTTTATAGGAGAACTGCTGCCGGCTCATCCTCGGGGCTCCGAAGAGTTCAGAGCCCTGCCTGGGTTTTTGATCGCCTGCACAGGAGTCCCACCTGCTCAGAGACAAAAAGGATGCTCTTGCTGTTTTTTTAAAAAATGTTTTTCTTCCTTTCTTTTAATTCTTTTTAATCAGTTATTTATTTATCGGAATAAATGTAAAGCCGCGATTGGAAGAGTGCCAGAGGAAGGAAGGCAGGAAGCAGCGAGAGCAGCAGCCGCGGGATGCGGCTCCCTTTGCAGCAGTCAGTGGCGGGGCGTCCCGGCGGGCAGCGCCCATCAAATATTCAGCAGGGCGGCGGGGTCGGGGCCGCGGGGCTTAGAAACCTCCCCGGGAGGGGCTGGGCAGGCGGGGAGCCGGCAGCAGAGCGGAGGGGAGGGGCTGTGGCGGGGTAAAGGAGGGGTGGTAACCGGGTTTAAGTTAGCCCGGAGGGGTTGGCGGCAGGGAGAATGTCTTTTAGGGGGACGAGGCAGCTTTTGGCAGCGGAGTGTGCAGGGATTTCTGCAGGCTTAGGATCTTCGAATCATAGAATTACAGAATCTTAGAAGCCTGCAATTGTAAAGACCTCTAAGATCATCGAGTCCAACCATTATCTAACTCTACCAAGTCTGTCTGGAAAGTCTTTAATGCAGGTAGTATCTCTATAGGTTCTTTCATATGCTATATAAAATACAAAGTTGGGTTGTATATTTGTACAAATGTGTAAGATACCATAATGTGTATTTAATGACCTTAGTGTGTGTTTATACACAGTGTCTGGAAGCCAGACTCTTCTCAGTGATGTCCAGTGACAGGACAAGGGGCAGTGGACACAAACTGGAACACGGGAAGTTCCGCATAAACAGAAGAATGAAATTCTTCACTTCGAGGCTAGCAGAGATCTGGAACAGGCAGGCCAGGGAGACTATGGAGTCTCCTCTGGAGACATTCAAACCTCACCTGGACAGGTTCCTGTGTGATTTACTCTGGGTCACTCTGCTTTAGTGGGGAGGGGAGTAGATGATCTCTAGAGGTCCTTTCCAACCCTCCCCATGCCGATTCTGTGATTTGCTCTCCCTGTCCTTTTGATATTCTCTTGCTGTCCCTCACCCTCGCTGTGGTCTCAGCCAGAGGAGCAGCCTGCTGTGGCAGGCAGTGCCAGCAGCAGAGGCTGAGCTGCCTTTCACAGAGTAGGCAAAAGCAAAACTGCTCAGCTCTGTTTCAGAAATGACAGTGACAGCCAGATGGGTTCCCTGAGTACTGCTGAGCAGATTTTTTTTTTTTTTTAAATCCTGGTTTCTTGAGTAAGTCATAAGCAAAATCATTCTCCCATGTGTATTTGCATGTGAGTATAAGGGAGTAATTTTGTTACTCTCTGCTTGCTGTTGCTTTATTGATTCTGCACCACATAAATTTGAGGCTACTTTTAACCAGATGAAACAGAGAGGTAGATTTTAAGATACTACTCCTCCAAAAGAACATTTCTGTGAGTTTCGTGAGCACAGCTGGCAGGGGGGAGTGTTTACCTGCACGAAGAAAAATCTGCAGCATACATTTAGACCATTAATACTGAAACATCAATGCTGGGCTGAGAGGTTGTGCTGCTGTGTTGGGAAGTGAATGCCTAGGAATTGGAAAATCCCTCTTTTGATCAAAATGTGCATCACTGGGACAGGCTACCCAGAGAGGTGGTTGAATCCCCATCCCTGGAGGTGTTCAGAAGCTGCAGAGATGTGATGCTGAGGGAAATGGTTTAGCACCAGACTTGGCAGAGTTAGATCATGGTTGGACTCAATGATCTTAAAAGTCTTTCGCAACCAAAACAATTCTATGATTCCTGTAGGATTCAGTGGTTTCCAGTAAAGAGCAACTCTCCCTTGAAGCCTCTCGTAGTAGACATGGCTGTTTCTCTTCTCTGTGGATTCTCTGATGCTCTGTTTAAGACAAGCCTGAAGCTTTGGTGTAATTCAGTTAAAAAATCTGACAGTCATGAGACACAATTCCCTTGGAAATGAGGCTTCATATATGTCGGTGCTTACAAAACTATTGGTCTTATCTGCACTTCACTTCCCTTTGTGTAGCCATTGTGCTTAGACCTGCTTTTTCCTGGCTTGTGTCATGAGCAGGTAGTTTCTCTGGTACACAGCTGAAAAGCAGCTCCTTGAGGCTGCAGACAGATAATGAATGCATGAAGGAAATGATTTATAGTGTAGGCTGAATGACGTCTTAGGTACTTTGCTGGGACTGGCTCTCAGCTGGACTATCTCCTTTACTTTTCCAGCAGAAAGTACCAGGCAGTTTTTCAGTATGAATGTGATTCTGGAAGCAGCTCCTGGTAAGGGTGCAGAGACTCCCACTTCAGATTTCCGCTCTCTTAGTGTTGTCATTGATACATTTCTCAGGCAGCTTCTTTGAAAGATGAAGCTCATTAATCTACCCCTTTACCATGCCTGTCATAATGCAGTGGATTTTTAAAGACTCTTTGGCAGTCACTTCTACTAAGTTGAAAACTTGAGTTTGCATAATTTGAATTCTTTTGGAATTGTGTCTTTGACAGCATTGACAACAGCATCAGCTTTTGACTGAATATATTGTCTCAGGAAGCCAGAGGCTGGATGAAACAGGACCAGGCTTGTCATTTCCAGCTGCTCACCCTGTCTGTCTGCTGTCTGGGTGTTACCTCTCCTGCAGCAGACACAGTTGCAGGGCATATGAAGCAGGTAGTTTGTGCAGCTTGCAGGCTCCTGCTGTGCAGTTCAGAGCCCGTGCTGATCTATCCTACTATTTTGATCTGAAAACTGACCTTTATGCATGACTCAGCTTCCTGTCACGGTGGCTGTCACCTCTGCGGAAGCTGAGCTGGACAGATACCTCTGAGTGGTGATCTCTTCAGCTGTCCAGCTTCAATCTGTTTGCATTTGGGGCTCGACATCCTCAGGTTCAGCTCCTGTGAATATAGAACGGTGGAAATGAAGTACAATCAGGCTGAAATGGAGAGGATAAATGAGTGATTATACAGAAACCAATTTACTGCTTTACCTGATCAGGACTTTAGTAGTATGAAAGCACTCTGGGTTAACTCTGTTTGGAGATCAGTTGATAGCTTTTCTTAAATACAAAATAATTACTTTGCTAATTCCACAAGAAGAAAAAGTGTATCAAAGGATGTTATGTAAACCCAAACATAAAGAGAATACTGCTGTGTTCATGAGAAAACATACATCAAAATGATCCTATTTCTTGTTGAATAACAGAGTTTGTAAAATTTTCATTTAGACAAATGGACTGATTTAGAAGTGATATTTTAGAATCAGTGTCTGGGTTTTGAGTCCCAAACTAGTTATATGGAAGCTGCCTGAGCAGAGAGACTCATCTTCTAGAAAAAGATTGCAGAACATAGCCTGAAGCATGAGTCCTAAACTTCTGCACGGAGTTTACTGTACTTGAAGCAGATCTTTTGTGTCTGTCAACAAAGATAATGCAAAAAGTATCCTTGTGCTGAACAGGAATAAAAAGAGATCTGTAGTTCTGCAAGTGACATCGTGTAAACATGGCTAGTAGCTTGATCCTGAAAAACTAAATCAGCAAAGTATCAGGAAATCTTTACATGCATGCATTCAGGATATGTGTTTTCCCTTTAATCTGGATGGTTCTTGGGCGTCCTTCTGGCTTCATTTTCTCTGAGCTCAGATCTATTTAGATGAAGCTATGGAATGCATCCCTTGGTAAAACATGTGAGTAAACCCAAGGTATTTCTGGTAGAATCATAGAATCAGTAAGGGTTGGAAGGGACCACAAGGATCATCTAGGGACACCTCACACTAGATCAGGCTGGCCAGAGCCTCATCCAGCCTGGTCTTTAACACCTCCAGGGGCGGAGCCTCAACCATTTCCCTGGGCAACCCGTTCTGGTGTCTCACCACCCTCATGATAAAGAACAACTTCCTAACATCCAATCTGAATCTACTCATTTCTAGCTTTGTTCTATTCCCCCCAGTCCTATCACTACCTGACATCCTAAAAAGTTCCTCCCCAGCTTTCTTGTAGGCCCCCTTAAGATGCTGAAAGATCACAATAAGGTCACCTGGAAGCTTTCTCCTCTCCAGACTGAACAGCCCCAACTCCTGCTGTAATTCAAAACAATGCTTTACTTCTTGAGCAATTCCACAGGAAATGATGAGACACTGAAGGTGTGAAGGACACCTCAGAAATCCCAGTCCAAATCCATGGGGATCAATAAAAGTTGTTTGGCTTAAACTCAGCATGGATAAGGGTTTGCAGTTCACAAACAGCTTTCTGAGATATGTCATTTTGAGCTGAGATTTCTGCAAAAATGAGCATTATAGATCAGCTCTAAATGTCTGAAGAACTTGGGAAGTAACTTGAGTGATGACTACAGGCAGTGTTGTGATACAGACTTAACTATGAGAAACAAATTTAATCCACCTGCAAGTTAAATTTATGTTCTTGTTCATAAGGTGCCTTAATACTTTAACACGTCGTGGGGTATGTAAAAGTACTCAGCAGTCGTTCAGTTCTGTCTCCCTGCAATCACTAGAGACACTCAGCAATTTTGTTAAAGTGAAGGCATGCCTGTAGGTAACACTTCTGGAAAGCCTACACCAAATATGCAATTGGGTCATAATAGTTAAGTTTGTGGGTTTTTTAAAATGTCTTTTAAGTAAAATGAAAGACTCTGGGGAGACCTTCTCACTCTTTACACCTGCCTGAAAAAAGCTTGGAGCCAGGTGGGTGTTGGTCTCTTCTCTCTAGTAACAAGTGGTAGGACGAGAGAAAATGGCTTCAGGTTGCACCAGGGGAGGTTTTACATTGGATATTAAAAGAAACTTCTTGACTGAATGAGTTCTCAAACACTGGAACAGGCTCCCCAGGGAGATGGTTGAATCCCCATCCCTGGAGGTGTTTAAAAGCTGCCTAGATGTTGTGCTGAGAGGCAGGGTTTAGCACCAGCCTTTGTAGAGTTAGAAAATGGTTGGAGTTGATGTTAAGGTCTTTTCCAACCATAACAATTCCATGATTTTGTTTCTATGATTCTGTAGGTGTTTTGTCCTGCATTAAAATACAGCCACTGAGGTATGACCCAGGTACTTAAAATACCCATTGGGTCTCCTCAGATGTTCAAAGTCTGCTTCTGCCAGGAGCTACATGTTCAGCCTTCCTATTGTCTTCCTTCCAAAATGGTAACTGTTTGCAGGAGTTGGGAAGGCAGAGTTTTAAGATCGGGTCAAAAATCAAAGTTTCAGGGTCATCAAACTGACCAGTATCTCCCCTTGAGGAAGGAAGCTAAAAGACTCCTGTATGGAGAGACATCTTCTGATTAAATACTCACTTAAAGCCAAGTGGGCTTTGCAGCTCCCTAGCAAGCTGGCCCAGTTTTAGGAGCAGGCAAAGCAGGCAGTTGCCTAGAGGCAATTAAAAAAGGAGGCAATAAAATCTCATTTTAAGCAGGAAAGAGACCCTATGACTCTGTGCCTGTTCCTGCCTGTTTAGTAAGCATTCCCTAGGAGTCATTGTCCCCCAAGCTGCTGAGGTGCTGAGACTGAGCAAGCTCCTTGCTACAAGAACCATGGCCACAGCCCCATTGCTTCAGTGTCCCATCTATATGTTCTTGTCTCTGCTTCAGCTTGCTGCTGCTGAAACTGGAGGGAGGAACTTGCTGCATTCCTTCCGTGCTCCTTTTCCTGTGTTACTTTTACTGGGCTGATTGGGTTGGCAGGAGAGCAGGGGCAGATGTGCTGAGACTAGAGAGCTCACAGAATTCATGCTTCACTTAAGAAAAACCAAACCCAGCTTGTTACTATTATCTTTGCAAATTAGGAATGACAGGCTGCTGAGACTTACTGAGTTTATATTTATGTCAGAAAACTGATTGCAAGAAATAGGAGGTGTCTTAGCAAATCTTACATGAGTACTGGGTTCCCATGAGGACCTTTTCCAGCCATTTCAGGGCTCAGTTAACTCAATGTAGACTTCCATTTTCTACCTATTTGTTTGTTTCCTACCCCCCCTCCCCACCTCCTTCTTGTGCCCTGATTCTTCTATTTTTGGGGGATGAATCTCTTCCATGCTGTGAATAGGTTGCTGTGTCAGGCTTTGCCAATAGATAGATTCAACAGTAGCCTCCAGGCTCACTGACAACATGGTTACAAGCTGCACCAAAGAACCTCTCTAGAGTGACAATCATTTTGCTCTACTGCTCTTCAGAGGGGCCACTTGGAGCCCCAATTTTGTGAGCTGACTGCAAGGTCACTGGTTAGTGTTAGATTCACAGTTAGGTTTATTGTGTCCTCCAAAAGCAGTGGTAGGAAATTTTGAATCTCCATCCTCGGAGGTGTTTCAGATCTGCAGAGATATGATGCTGAGCGTCATGGTTTAGCCCCAGACTCAGTAGAGTTAGATACTGGTTGGATTCAATGATCTTAAAGGTCTTTTTCAACCAATATGATTCCATGATTCTATAGATGAAGATTACAAAAAGACAGTCCAGGTCTCATCATAAATAGTAAGAATTTGGAAAGCATGTTACGTCTTATTAGACTGTGGAACTTCATTGTCTCATCAAGAGGAGATGTATGTGAGGCAGATTGGCCCACCAGAATGTTCTTACACTTTCTCTGAAACATCTGCAGTGCTACATCCAGGAAAAGATGCTAAACTTTGGGCTCATAAAGCAAAGACAAGCTTGAGCTTCTCTCTTTTTCAGTCCATGAATACATTTCTGCTGTGGGTGAGCCTGTAACAAAATTCTGGTAGCTTCACCATGTTTTCTGCACAGTTTTGTAGTGAAAAAGGTGGATTTCCCCCCCCCCCCCATTTTGCTATTGTGCTTTTGAATCTACAGGAGTGGCATAAGTGTTAAGCTTTCCAACCACATCACTTTCACAAGTGCTAAGGAGGGACTCCAACTTGCAATAAGATTTCCAAACAGAGAAGCTTAAGAACCATCTTGATTTTCAGGAGCTGCCAAGCAATGTAGTTATGCACCTGCACAATTCACAGATTAATTTCTATTTCAAGGGAAACAGGGAAGATGATACCTCCAGGCTGGGTAGGTGTGTACCTTTGTAGGTACAGTGGTACTTCATTCTCATCTCCAAGCACCTGCCTTATTTGCCAGCTGGCATTGGCACAAGGAATTATACTTCATCCTAAAAACAGTGCACCACCAGGAGTGCCTTAACCCCTGGAATGATGATGGTCTGGAGATAGAAGAGGTCTCTATGGTTGGGCTTTTGGGGAGTTTTTGTTCTTCATTTTGAGCTTCTTTGGAAATTTTCTGTTTTTCTCAAGGCAAATGTAACTTCTAAAATGTAAGCAGCTACACCACTTCTTTATTCTTATCTCATGTCACACTTGATTGAAAGGTTCTTTGCAGCTAAAATAACATGATGAAGACATGGACATTATTTTTGTCTCAATTTCTACTGGAAGCTTAAAAGAAATGTGTTGATTTTATTTATTTTTTTCCCTACAGAATTAGTGTCCTCTTACACACAAGGATAGGTGCATACCCACAAAAACACACTCAAAGGCACACCAGGATCTATGGATTGCTAAATTCATACAAGGACTACACAATAGTAAGATTTCCAAGTTAGTCATTCAAATGTACCTATATGACTTTAAATTTTACCCTGTTACTCATATAGATTGTAGCAATCTTTAATTAACTGACCCAGTAGTCTGTCATCTCTTGACACAAGTCAGTGCAGGCAGGAGAGATGATCACTTTGTGAGCAATATTCATCTGCTGGTCAGTGTGCATATGGTGGCATGCTTGAAGCTCATTCCAACTCTGTTGGAAGACAGAAGAGTCTTTTTCTCCTGAGCTCTTTCATACCATTTCTCAAGGTAGGAGGTATATAAGCACTTCCAAAATCTGAGTAACACCCAAACCAGAGAAAGTTTTGTCACTGAAGCACACTTGTTCCACTAAAGTGTAGGAAAACTAACATCTAAAGTGTCTGTTAATTTTGGATGCCCTCTCTGAGAGACCAAGGACTGTTTTTTTCAAAGTAACTGGTACAGGACATGATTTTGATCAGTTTTGGTTGTAGTTGAGAGTGTTGAGTGTTTTTTATGTTTTAACCTTCAGACCTCCAAGTCAGGTGCCCAGAAAACAACAAAGAACTCAGAGTTAATGCCACCCCCCAAACATTTACATTAGTTAATTAGAATCTTGGCACAAGCCAGGGTGGAATGCAATTCCCTCCTCTTCTGGAGCAACCTACACTTTCTTAGCCATGAAATTGTTTTTTTTCTTTCCCTGTAATTCTTTGCCTCATTCCTGCACCTCCTAACCTCAGCTACAAATAGATCAGCAGTCTGCTTAGCTTTACAGTCCTCCCTCATCCCTAAAGGTTAGCTGTAGCCACAATCAAATAGGCAAAATATGTTCCCATGTGTCTTTAACTTCGTTAGGTAAGCTGTAGTTTCCCTCCTTAGCACACCATCAGCCTTCCCACATGCTTAATCTGCTTCCCTAGGGACTTTATCCTGCTTCCTTCTCCATTTCTTTATCCTATTCAATGTGTCTTACTCAGTCCTTTTATTTTTCCCAGGTTCTTCTCCAACATGTCTATCCATTGCCCATCAGCTATTTTTGTCTTTCAGCTGTAGGGCCTAGTCTCCCATTACACTCTTTGTGCAGTCTCAGTGTTTGTTTTTTTTCCTCTCTCCCCCCTTGTCCTCATTAGCCAACCTTCCATTGCTTTGCCTTCTAGAGATCATGACTTTGCAGGCCTGTCTTTAGTTCCCTTTCTCACCTCAAGGTTGTGGAATGTCCTTCTCTAGAGACTTTCAAATCTGCATTCCTGTACCATCTGATCTAGGTGATCCTGCTTGAGCAGGGGGAGTGGACTAGGTGATCTCTGGAGGGCCCTTCCAACTCTTAACTGTTCTATGATTCTCCCAAGTTCCACATTTCAACTTCAGTCCTCCCTTTCCCTTTTGCCTGCTCTGCTCCTTGCTATCCTGGCGTGGGGATGGCCCCTGCTGCTTGCTGACACACACTTCTCCTAGGACAGTATAAAGAAGCTTTAGTCTTTAAAAATATGTACTGGTAGTGGTAAAGTTCTGTCTGGTGAGAACAAATGGTAAGGGTGCCCAGAGAGGTGGCTGAACTGCCATCCCTGGCTGTATTTAAAAGCTGTCTAGATGTGGTGCTCAAGGATAGGCTGTAGTAGTAGTGGTGCTATTAGAGTTAGATGGTGGTTGGACTTGAAGGTCTTTTCCAGCCATGGTGATCCTGTGATTCTGTGAACATTTGAGATGAACCCGGAGGCTTTCGGGTGCAGGAGTTGCTTTTGGCAGCGAAGAAGATACACATTGCACTTCCTCTGAGGAAACACAATCCAAATAGGAACCAGAAAGTAAAGGGGGAGGAGGGACAGAAGGCTGAGATGTTTCTCTACGAGTCTGTCCAAGTTTCTGCAGCAGAGCTTTTGCATAGATTGTTAAGGCAAGTCATCTTGGAACCGTACCCAAAACAGCAATTAGGGGGAGGCTGAGCCTGGGGAGCACGTATGTGTCTGCAGTAGAGTTTAGATCAGGCCATCTGCTCTGCAGCATTTCAGGAGGGTTTTCTTCAGTGTGATCTATACCTGCTGCACATGTGGCAAGTGAATTTGAAATAGGCAAGTCCAAATATTTCCTGCTGCCAGGCTGCTGAATAAAGCTCCATGGTCTGATTATGCACATGTGTGTATGTGTGTGTTTCTATTTATTTGTGTGTATTAGATGGAAAATAGAATCACTGCACTCTGATGTTTCTGTGCTAATAGAAAATGAAGGCATTTACATTCTGTTGTTAATGTGATTTTATGGGATTTAATGACATGGGAAGTTTATTTTGGGCATATGAAGACCCAGGAGAGTGGGACTACAGCAACATTATAATAGCAACATTAATTTGTCTCCTTAGTGCTAGAGAAAGAAAAAAAAAAACAAACCAAAAACCAAAACCCAAACCAAACTTCCTAAGCTTTATTTTACCTGCAGGGCTTGTGAAAAAGCAGCTGTCACTTCTTTGAGTCTTATTTAGTATATGCCATCATTTTTCATCTGGCTTCTGAATTGATACTGCAGCACTGCTGGGGGGAAAAGGAAGCTCTCCACCTGCTCCAAGTCCAGAATGAAGTATTTAATAACCTTGGAGACAGGCATTGGGAATTTCTCTGCATGAATCTGGTCGTTCTGCCACAGAGATGATGGCAGTGGATTTCTGTCTCTAGTCTACTGTTGCTAATCCTGATTTCTGTTAAGTTGATGGAGCATGGAGTACCTTATTACCAAATGCCATCACAGACATGTTTTGCAACCATTACTGTGCCACAGTTGTACAGTGCTGTGCTCTGAAGTGTTATGAAGGCCCTTAGGCAGCCAGGATGTAAAAACATTTGCTGAAGAACCATGGGGACAACTATCATCATCCAAGGGTGAATTTTAATTTGAAATAATCTTTCTCCCCAAATAAAATCTGTCATTTAGGTCATTGCTTCTGTAAAATGATTTTACATTTTTTTAACAGACTAGTTCAGATCTACCCTTGAGAGTTAACCATATTTGATATGCCATTTAAATAATTCAGTCAGTCTCTATAGTGAGTTATGCATTGCTTCTTGCAAACAATGGCATCAGAACCTGCCCTTTCAGCAATTTAGGTATCTATAAACTAGCAGATCCCAAAATGTTTCAAAGCTCTCAGCTATACAGTTACATCAAGGTTGCTGCCATGGCTTGATCATAGAATCTTAGAATTGTTTTAGTTGGAAAAGACCTCTAAGATCATGGAGTCCAAACACTGACCTGACACCACAATGCACCAGCTCCTCTTGTGGATTGCTTCTCTTGAGAAGAAAATTTGCATGGTTGGGCTGCAAACAGGCACCAGACAGAAGGACAAATATCCCTCTACTCACTGACTGCTTACTCCAGGCACCAGCCTCTGACTCGGTCTTTGCAAAGTATTCTGTGAGCAGGTAAGTGCTGAATGTGTGATTTAGAATCATAGAACCATAGCATCATTGTGGTTGGAAGAAGACCTTTAAGATGATCCAGTCCAACCATAATCTAATTCTACCAAGTCCAGTGCTAAGCCTTGTCACTTTATGCCTTTGAAACACCTCCAGGGATGGGGATTCAACCACCTCCCTGGGGAGCCTGTTTCAGTGTTCGAGAACCCTTTCAGTCAAGAAGTTTCTTCTAATATCCAAGCTAAATCTCCCTTGGTGCAACTTGAGGCCATTTCCTCTCCTCCTGTCACTTGTTTGTAGGCAGAAGGGACTTGCCTGTTGGCTGAGCTGCCTGATGAATGCAGTGACTCCCTTTTTAGTTTTCCTGTGTAAAAGAATTGGTGCCTGGTCTTTCAACAGACAGAGTTTTCTCTTCTTTGACTGGGTGCCAACTGAAATGAGTTGCACAGCTTTAAATCTTTTCTAAAAATTACTCTTGAATTAGAAGCTTTGCTTTAAGGTATCCAACTACCCACAAAAAAAACCCCAAAAAACAAAAACCAAAACCACCCTAAAAATGATGAATTCCATCTCCTGCAGAAATAGAGCTCTTCTGTAAGGAATGTGTGAATTTTTGGTTTATTGTCCTTTTTTTTTGGTGTGGCCCATTTCTATTGACAGGAGGCCTGGAGATGCTAAATGACAGTTCAAACATTTGGGAAACCAAATCCTGAATTCTTGAGTCTCAACTGAAGTGCCTGAAACTCGAGTTCAGGTCTTACTCTTTTCCTATTAATAAAAAGGAAGAAGAAAAAAGTCAACTGAGAGCATTCTATCCCCCACCCCCACCTTGTTCATGAAAGCACATAAAAGCATGCAAGCTGAAGAGAAGTCCCTTCCTCTGAGAACGAGAGTCCTGTTGATTTCAGTAAGAGGCAGAGCTCAGCCAGAGCTGGGATCATAGAATTGTAGAATTGTTTTGGTTGGAAAAGAGCTCTAAGATCATTGAGTCCAACTGTCAACCTAAGACAACCATGGCTGTTAAACCATGTCCCAAAGTGCCATGTCCACACAGTTTTTGAACACCTCCAGAGATGGGGACTCCACCACTGCCCTTAGCAGCCTGTTCCAATGCCTGACAACTCTTGCAGGAAAGAAATTTTTCCTAATTATCCAACCTAAACGTCCCCTGGCACAATTTCAGGCCATCTCCTCTCATTCTATTCCCTTGTACTAGGAAGAAGAGACCAACTCCCACCTCACTACAACCTCTGCTTCAACTAGGTTATATTTTGTGCACACACATAGCTGGATTGCTACATCTGAGTCAGGAAGCTGGTTCCCTATGGGTCAGGTGGGCTGGGACTGCTGGCTATTGTTCCTCTTCACTGTTATGGGTGGTTCGATCTGCTTCAAGCAGTCAGTGAATATTTTCACCACACAAATTCTCATGCCTGCAGTCATTTTGTGACTTCATAGTGTTGTAGAAAATATACAACCTTCAGCTTGTTGCTGGGTGTTGAAAAATGTGTTATAGTGTGAAATAATATGTAACTAAGCAAAATGAATTTTCTTATAAGCTTTCTTTGGCCCAAATATATGTTATGTGTTCTCTTCAACTCATCGTGAGACTTCTCTACTGAATGAGGCAAGTTCAGTGTGTCAGGAGACTTGGATTTAACTCACAGGCCTGTCAAATTTTCCTGTACCATGACTAAGCAACTGAATTACAACTAGGTCAACAGAGAAATTTAAAGATACTACTTCAGGTGATCCCAATCCTAGTTTGACTGATGAATCCTTAGCTCCATAGTTACTAATTTGGGTGTCTCAACCTTCTGGTTTTTGAGAGCTTCTTTCATAGAATCGTACAATTGTTTTGTTTCGGAAAGACTTCAAAGATCCTTGAGTCCAACTGTTGACCTAACACCACCATGGCCATTAAACCATGTTCCAAAGTCCCAGGGCTGCTTCCCGAATCAGTGCTGGGAAGGATCCCCTTCAATTTGTACAATGGGCAGCTCTTTTCCACCAAGTTTTGGGCCCCTTGATGTAAGAAGGACATTGAGTTGCTGGAGTGTGCCCAGAGAAAGGCATCGAAGCTGTTGAAGGTTCTGGAGAACAGGTCTGGCGAGGGTTGCTTGGTCTGGAGAATAATTCATCCCATGGATGTTCAGGAGTAAGGGAATCAAAGCTGGAGCTGAGGACTAAACAGCTTTATCAGTGAGTTTCTGTGCACCATTTCCTCATTTGTAAGTTGTGAGGAAGCTAAGATATAAGCAGTAGTATCTCCTCACCTCACAGGCATGCTGGAAGCATTAGACATCATAAGGAAAACATAGGGATGAGACCCTCCAGCTGCTACTGGATGCCCTTACGGATTTCAGTGCTTGTGATCATTGATAAAGGAAGAATCTAATTAAAAAAATTGAAATAATCTAATTTAGCAAGTCAGAGGTTGGCCAGGAGAGTGGACTTAAATCTACTCCTCTTGACAGAGTTGCTTTTGGTACTCTTGTAACAAAAGTGCATAAGATGCCATTTAGCTTCCCACCTGGAAAACAGCATTTTGATCCACATCCTGTGTTAAACTCATCCCATGGCACTGACTCCATGAGAACAGATGGGTGTTGCAAGTTACCATGGCACCTCCTTGGTGATTTCCATTTCATGGTTCCCTTGAGCTGCAGCGTCTTTGATACAAGAACTGGATTTTTCAGAACACTGCTTCCTGGGACAGGGTGTTTGTATTGTGTTCCTGTTTCTGATCTGGTTTTCAAGTGTAGCACTCAAACCAAGCTTTTCAGATCAAGTAGTTTTATCTGAAAACACAAACCTGATGTTTGAAGTGGTGTTCTCAGGGATCTGTTTGGGACTGCTTCTTTTTAACATCCTTATTCAAGCATAGAGAGTGTCAGCAGTAAGTTTGCAGGTGACACCAAGTTAGGTGGCAGTGTTGATTTGAATGAGGGTAGAGAGGCTCTTCAGAAGGACTTGGATAGGCCAGATCAATGGACCAACGTTAATGAGATGTTTCAACAAGGCCAAATGCCAGGTCCTGCACTTGGGTCACAACAACCCCAAGCAACACTACAGACTTGGGGCAGTGTGGCTGGAGAGCTGCCTGGCAGAAAGGGATCTGAGGGTTGTAATAGACAGGAGCTGAATATGAGCCAGCAGTGTGCCCAGGTGGCCAAGAAGGCCAATGGCATCCTGGCTTGGATTAAACATGCTGTGGCCAGCAGGAGCAGGGAGGTGATTGTCCCCTTGGACTCAGCTTCGGTGAGGCCACAGCTCGAGCGTTGTGTTCAGTTTGGGGCACTGCAATACAAGAGAAATGTGGAGGTGCTGGAGCAGGTCCAGAGGAGGGCAACAAAGCTGGGGAAAGGCCTGGAGAATAAATCTTATGAGGAGCAACTGAGGGAGCTGGGAATGAGTAGTTTGAGGAAGAGGAGGCTGAGGGGAGACCTCATTGCTGTCAACAGCTACCTGAAGGGACGTTGTGGAGAGGCTGCTGCTGGTCTCTTCTCACAGGTAATTGGAGACAGAACAAGGGGGAATGGCCTCAAGCTGAGACTGGGTAGGTTTAGATTGGACATTAGGAAAAAGTTTTCCATGGAGAGAGTGCTCAGGCACTGAAATGAGCTGTCCAGGGAGGTGGTGGAGTCACCCACCCTGGATGTATTTAAGGATCCTTTGGATGTGGTGCCTGGGGATATGGTTTAAGGTGAATCTTGTTGAGTAGGGATATTAGTTGAACTTGATGATCCTGAGGGGCTTTTCCAACCTGGATGTTTCTGTGATTCTGTGAATCTGTGAAGTGTTGAGATTTCAAACCATGTGCTGAGGCTGCTTACATTGCTGGGCCTGGTCACCTCTACAGAGCTGCTTGGCAAGTATTTTGGGAAGCCAGCAGCACAGAGGCTTCTTGACATAGTGGTAGCTTGTGTTTAGGAAAGAATTAAAGTTTCATTCTTCACATTAAGAATGTCACCAAGGTTGCTCACTGCTTTCTGGAGGACATGGACAGCTAAGCTGTTCAGAAGCTAAAAGCTCACTGCCAGATAATCTGTTGAGCAAATAACTGGCTTCAGAGTGTGATGATACTGTGGTTGCTCAGAGAAAACAGCACTGAGAATATCTGACAGGGGTAAAGTCTCACAAAACTCTCATCTCACAAGCTTATTAGTCATAAACTTAATTAGCTATTACAGTGAAACGCATAAAGCTGTTTACTTCTGTACTCTCAAGGGCTTTGGTGACATTTTGCTTCAGTATAGAAGTAGGTGGCACCTTACAGCTGTTACATCTCAGTCTTGCTGTGTTTGCAGGAAGCCCTAAGGTGGGCAGATATCTTTTCTCTTAGAATCATAGAACCACAGAATGGTTTGGGTTGGAAGGGACCTTAAAGATCACCTAGTTCCATCCTCTTGCCATAGGCAGGGACACCTCTCAAGGCTGGAGAGCAGCCCTGAGGAAAAGGACCTGGGGCTTTGGTTGATGAAAAGCTCAGCATGAGCCTGAGGTGTGAGTGCAGCCCAGACAGCAACTGAGTCCTGGGCTGCAGCAGGAGCAGTGTGGCCAGCAGGGCAAGGGAGGGGATTCTGCCCCTTTACTCTGCTCTCCTGAGACCCCATCTGGAGTACTGTGTGCAGTTCTGGAGCCCCCAGCACAGGAAGGACATGGAAGTGTTGGAGTGAGTCCAGTGGAGGCCACGAAGATGCTCAGAGGGCTGGAGCAGCTCTGCTATGTTGACAGACTGAGAGAGTTGGGGCTCTGCAGCCTGGAGAAGTGAAGGCTTTGAGGAGTCCTTGGAGTGGCCTTCCGGTATCTGAAGTGGGCTACAGAAAGGCTGGGGAGAGACTATTGACAAGGTCTTGTAATGACAGGATGAGGAGTAATGGATTTAAACTGGCAGAGGGGAGATTTAAACTGGATGTTAGGAAGAAGTTCTTTCCAGTGAGGGTGGTGAAACACTGGCACAGGTTGCCCAAGGAGGTTGTGGCTGCTCCCTCCCTGGAGGTGTTCAAGGCCAGGCTGGTCGAGGCCTTGAGTAACCTGTTCTAGTGGGAGGTGTCCCTGCCTGTGGCTGGGGATTGGACCTGGATGATCTTTGAGGTCACTTCCAACCTAAACCATTCTATGACTCTATGATTCTATGACACCTTCTGCTAGGCCAACTTGCTCAAAGCCCCTCTCATATGTATTCCAAGTAAACAGGACCAGGTTGAATGAACTGTAGTTTTCTTAAGTATGAATTACTTTGCTGTCATACCTATGCCATTATATAATTAAGGTCTTAAGAGATACTGACATTAATATTTTGTGGTCCCATCTGCCCTGCTTTCCCTTATAGCTAAACATCCATACTGTAGTTAACAAACTAGTGGATGCTGAAGAATGGAGTGGCCTTTTATTCTGTGGTGCAGAATGATTTTGACACCCTCAAGTGACTGGAGTGAAAGGGCAGGCACCACTAAGGTACAGGGAAGCACATCTCTATTCAGTGTGGGTTGAAGTGCACCTTCAGATGCCTCTCTCAGTTGTCCCCACTTACTGAGTTTTGGTTGTCATGATGAAGTAGTCTTGGAGTGTATGAACTGGATTCTTTTCAGGTCATACTGAACTGAAAAGCAAGCTGTGGTATTCAGCCCATGGGGCCAGGCTGAAGATAATCTGAAGTAAAATATCAAATCCTAAAATGTGTGTGCTGTTGGTGTCAAGACCTCTGCATCAACAGTTTTACCTTGCACTTCTTGCTGACATAGACCTACCTTAAAGCTAGCATGAGCCAAGGTCTTTTCCTATTGGGAGTTTCCAGAAAACAGGGAACAGAAAATATCACAAAATCACAAAATACATTGGGTTAAAGGAGAACCTCGAAGCTCATCTTGTCCATCCTCCCCTGCAGTGAGCAGAGACATCTCCAAATAGATCAGGTTGCTCAAGGCCCCATCAAGTTTGACCTTGAATGTCTCCAGGGACAGAGCCTCAACCACGTATCTGGGCAACCCGTTCCAGAATTAATATCCCTTCTCTTAGAAAGGCAGGCCTTAGGGTTTGGAATTTTCCAGCATCCAGAAAAGAAATAATATTTTTGTGAGTGATTACTGATTATTTGAATTGCACCATTTGATTTGCTGTGCAACCGAAAGATCAGAAATAAGGTTGCCAGAAAATAGTTTAATCTGCTGCTCCAGTTTCTCTCTACTGCTAGATTATCATTTTAGATGGAAAATGTGGCCAATGTCTTGTCTCCTTTACAGTCAGCACCTTTGACGTTGTTCGTTTTAATTTCCCCTCTTCCACTGTTCATAAAAAAGAAAATCACTTGTAATGCAACTTAAGATGCTTCAAATCAGCCCAGCCATGTGCATCATCTGCTTGCAGCTGTGGTGTAATGCTAGGTGAGGAGGACATAGACACACTTGTTTAAACACACAAAGCCCATCCCAACTGATTAGCATTCCAGTTGTTGCTAATAATCTAAACCCATGAGTGCCTGACATTTATGAGGACAATTCTTATAAATATTGTGGCAAATATTTAATAACTTTTACTAATACAGAATAATAAAATCATAAAAGTTTTTCTGTAGGAAAAGACCTCTAGGATCATTGAGTCCAACTGTTGACCAAATACCACCATGGCCACTAATCCATGTCCTCAAGTGCCATGCCCACACATTTTTTGAACCCCTCCGGGGATGATGACTCCATCATCTGCCTGGGCAGCCTACTCCAATGCCTGAGCACTCTAAGCAAATAATTTTTTCAACCTAAACCTCCTGTGGCACAACCTGAGGCCATTTCATCTTGTTCTGTCACTTGATACTAAGGAGAAGAGACTAACCCCTGGCTCACTCCAACCTCTTCTGTAGAGAGCAAGGAGGTCTCCTCTCAACCTCCTCTTCTCCAGACTAAACAACCCCAGTTCCCTCAGCTGCTCCTCACAAGAACTGTTCTCCAGACCCTCCACCAGCTTCGTTTCCCTCCTCTGGACTAGCTCCAGCACCTCAATGTCCTTCCTGTGGGAGAATATAAATATAATAATACATACATATTATCATAATACTATACCATGATAATAAGAATGTAATATTATAAATATATGCATATACTGTAGTGAATGAAGTCAATATTTAGCCTTATAAATGACAAATGTTTTTCCCTGGTAAGTTTTCCCCAAAACTTTCAGCAACTTGGTGTCCACAACAGAATAAAATGCAGAGCAAGAAGATATGGAAGCATGTACATAGCATAGCCTGTGTATTTAATTCATAATCAGACAAAGGAGAGCATGTTCCTCAGGTCCAAACCAACCAACTTTTCATTAGCTTCAAAGTGTTTTAGCTATAGAGATTCCACTCTCCTGACTCCTTGCATCTGCCTCACTTCCACCAGCTGGGGCTGACTTCTGTCTCTGGCAGGACGTACTGCAGCTCAAGGAGGATTTTCATTATGCTCACTCCAGTGGCCATATCTTCACAGGATGTGTTCTTTGCTTTGAAATCCTCTTTTCTGGGACCCTGAAGGAAAGCACTGGAGTGAGACTTATCATAAATTGTTTATTGGAGTGAGTGGGTCAGGCATGTGACAGTAGTTTGTTCTAAGTGAAAAACAGTGTGCAGTGAATAGAAGCGGTTCGATGTGATTTTCTGCTTGTAGTGACTTTTCAGCCTCTAAGAACTGAAGCTGAGAGTGTATTTTGAAGTGGAAGCTGCAGTGTTTTCCCATCTTCTGAGCTGGTGTGAGCCTTATGTCTCTTTGAAGCACAGGGCTTGGGGAACACTTGGACTTTGCAATGTCTGTCTTGGTACAGCCAAGCACTCAGTTGTGCTTTTGGTTTCCAGAGGAGGAGCACGCAACTCAGGGAGAGGAAGACCTGTGAGGAAAACAGGTTGTGGGGAGTCCAGATATTAGGGAGAGAGGACATAGAATCTCTTTGTGGACTCCTCAGTGAGAAGGCCATAGAATCATAGAATGCTAGGGGTTGGAAGGGCCCTCAAAAGATCAAGTTCAACCTCCCTACCAAAGCAGCATCACCTAGAGTAGGTCACACAGGAACACATCCAGATGGGTCTTGAAAGTCTCCAGAGGAGACTCCACAATCTCTCTGGACGGCCTGGTGCGGTGTTTTGGCATCCTCACAGTAGCAAATTTTCTCCTCACTGTCCTGCTGGGGCAAAATGGGCCCTGAGCAGTTGCTTGCAATGCTGATGCCCTGTCTGTGTGGCTGGGTTTCAAATTTCTCTCCTGCCAGTGGTCTATTTTGCCTCGAGCGATTGAAGGGGTTTTGCTCTGGAGGGGCTTGACCTCACTTGCTTCTGGGCTATGCTCACAGAATCATAGAATCATAGAATGGTAAGGTTGGAAGGAGACCTCAAGGAACATCTAGTTCCAACCCCCTGCCATAGGCAGGGACACCTCTCACTAGCACAGGTCACTCAAG
>WBNM01028400.1:36489-58227 GCA_013399055.1 Ramphastos sulfuratus
TGCCGCTCCTCACCCTTGGATATTTGCAGCTCTTTATTTCTTCTCTAAACTACTTTAAAATTTCCTTTATGCCTTTTGTGTAATGATTCCCGACTGGGTATTTGGACTTTGGTAAATTGTAAATAGTTCATGGTTTAGGGGTGTGTGTTTGTTTGGCATGGGAATTAATGTTAATAAAGTTTTAGTATTTCCCAAATACTAAATTTGAATATTCATAACACACTGAGGTGGCACTTCCTGTATTCCAGTTTGTATCCACTTGCTCTTGTCCTGTCACAAGTCACCACTGTAAAGAGCCTGGCCCCTTCTTGGCACCAGCCCTTCAGATATTTATAAATATTAAGGAGATCCCCTCTCAGTCTCCTCTCCACTCCACGTCTCTCAGCCTTTCCTCATTGAACAGATGTTTCAGTCCCTTCATCATCCTCACAGCCTCCATTGGACACTCTGTTCCTCTTGAACTGGGAAATGCCTTTAATACCACTGAGTTCAACCATTAACCCAGCACTGCCAGGTTAACACAAAATCATGTCCTGCACCACTGTGTAGGAGAACTTGAAAAGAAGGATCCTGGCTGTGGTCTGCAAGAGGTCTGGGTAGGCAGGGGCAGCAGAAAAGGCCTTACAGTAGGTACTGCTGGGAGGGTTCCTGGGCAATGGTGAAGGAGGTCAAGCTGCCCACTGGAAGCTGGAAGAGATAGCTTCCCACTGATTTAACAAGCTAAGCCTCCAGCACTGTGTGTAGAACATAATCCTGTGTCCTTGATTCTTGTCTGGAGGTGGTGGCAGAGGAGGAATCTTAAGCTATAACAGAGGCTATCAAACTTTGATATGACAAGGGAGCCCTGAAACATGAACTTACTGGGAACAGCCAATTTGCCTTGCTTGTCTAGAATGCTAATTATTTATTGGGGAAAAAAAAGAAGACATACTTGAAGACCCTGTAAATCCAGGTAGCACATAGCTGTCAAGAAAAAAGAAAAAAAAGAAAACAAAAAACCCCCAAACCACCAGAAGGGTCTATTTTTGTTCTGGAGCAAATCTTTTCACTTTCCTTCTTTCAAAGCACAATGACAGTTAATGATTAATAGACACAATCCTCAGCACTCCCAGCAGGAAGCCAGCCTAAGTGTGTGGGAAGTCTAAATAATTGAAGGGAAAAGGTGACAGAGGCAGCCATTAGTTCTTCTGGATGAGAAAGTCTTCGTTGCCTGGCTATTTGCCCAAATAAAAGGGAAAATTTCTCATTTGAGTAATACAATCTCTAGACTTCATGAGGCTCTTCCTCTGGGGGCCGGGTAGGGGGAAGACATGACAGGGCTTATTGTTTCTAAATTGGTAGAAATGATGCAAACTCCCCTCATTTTTAATTTCATTACAGCACATCAGTGGGGTTGCAACAGAACCATCTTGTCAGGAAGAAGTGGGCAGCATTTCAGAGAAAAACTTGAACACCCTATAGCAGAATGAATTATATTGCCATGGGCACTTGCCTTCCTAGAGTGACTGCCTTCTATGGACATCCTGGTGGTCACAGGAAACCCTGCATACTTGTAAAGGGGGTCAGTAATTTTTAGGGCTGAGCAAATTATGAAATCCTAGAATGATTTGTGGTGGCAGGAACCTTCAAAATCACCTAGTTCTAATCCCCCTGCCATGGCCAGGGACACCTCCTTCTAACTGCTTCAAGATCAGCTAGTTCCAATGCCTCTGGCATGGGAAGCAACACCTCCTACTAGATCAGCTTGCTTAAGGCCCCATCCAACCTGGGTTTGATCACTTCCAGGCTTGGATCCTCCACAACTTCTCTGGGCAACCTGTTCCCATAGTGGCAAACATTCTATCAACCTGACACAGAGTCAGAAGAAAACTAGTTCCAGTCTTCCCAAACTGGGTGGTGAAAACTAAAATTGTCCAAAATAAGCAAAGATCTTTCAAAGAGCAAGCTTTAGTTTGTTTGCCAAAGCGTCCATTTTGAAGCTCTGTGTCACGTACATAAGTAGAGAGTATGGAGAGAGGAAATAGGTTCAAGTCACATCAGGGGAGGTTTAGGTTGGATATTAGAAGAAACTTCTTGATTGAAAGGGTTTCTATGATTGTTTTCCTCCTCTTATTCTCCTGATAAAAGTATGGAGTGTCCTCTTAGGAGAATAAGAGGATCCTTTCTACAGTTTCTAATATAACTGTCTCTCATTGTTTAACCCCACCAGCAATAAGCACCACGCAGGTGCTCACTTACTCCTGTCCCCCTGAGTAAAACTCATAGGTTGAGATAAGAACAGTTTAATAATTCAAATATAATTTGAATAAAATATAATGTTATTTTAAATAATAATAATTATAATAGTAATGAAAATGAAGATAACGAGAAGATGAAATAAACCCCAAGAAAGACAAATATGCACAATGCAATTGCTCACCACTGCTTACTGATGCTCAGGATCCCAGAAAGATCCTGGGACAACATAAAGGAGAGAGGTGTAGTAGAGGTTAATGCCCTTTTCAAGGAAGTTTTGAATGAAGTGGAACCACAAATGTATGTTGGGTTCTCTTCCCAGAGGAGTCATGGTTGATGGTAATATTACTAGGAATAAAAGGTAAAGAGAGAAATGAGAATTGAGGGACTTCATTTGAGAGCAGAAAATGCCAATGATTCTTTGGATGTCAATGAGAAGGAAAGATGCCAAAGCAGAGATAAAGCAGAAGGAAAGTAGCCAGCAAAGTCAAGCAGGAGAAGGTTATGGAGGAGGGAGGAGGCTGTGGCAGGAGAAAGATGGTTGATTACAGGAGTAGGAAGAGTGGCACGACCCAGACTCAGAAGTGTTTAGCTAAGTTACAGACAGCTCATGAATGAATGAAAGTCAATGATGTATTCTGTTGCTTATTTAAGTGTGAAACATCTATAATAGTATTTCCTGGTGGCATTTTGCCTGCACAGACTCAGGATGTAGCAGCTGCCTTCCCACAGTGACAGTCAGCACAGAAAACTGCAGAGGCCATGTCCCGATCCCACCACTATTTCCCATCTGGTGAGGCTGAGATGATTTGCACTTCCTTGCTTAACAGCTTTGCAAACAAAAGTGGCTGCAGTCAGGTACCAGAGCAGTGTCTTTGTGAAGGGTTTCAGAGAGGTGGCATGGGAGAACATGAGGCAGATCACAGAATCACAGAATGGTTTGGATTGGAGGGGACATTAAAGGTCATCTAGCTGCAACCTCTCTGCTGTGAGCAGGGACACCTTCCACTAGACCAGATTGCTCAAGCCCCCATCCAACCTGGTCTTGAACACTTCCAGGGAGGGAGCATCCACAACTTCTCTGGGCAACCTGTGTCAGTATTTCACCACCCTCACTGTAAAGAATTTCTTCTTCATATCCAGTCTAATTCTCCCCTTTTCCAGCCTAAAGCCATTGTCCCTCATCCTATCCCTACCAGCCCTTATAGAAAAGGTTTAAGATGGCTCCTGCCAAACAAAATGAAGAGAATAGAAGGGACTGAAGCCTGAGGGCTTAATTTGAGACCACCCAGATATTAAAGAAGGGGCACCTCTAGTCCTGATGGAGGATGTGCTGGAGACTCTTGTTGCCTTGGGTTTTCTGAGGCAAAACTCACAGAATGCACCAGATTGGAAGAGACCCTTGAAGGTCGTCTTGTCCAATTCCACTGCAGTAAGCAGGGACATCTTTAACTAGATTAGGTTGCCCAGAGCCCCATCAAGTTTGACCTTGAATGTCTCCAGGGATAAGGCCTCCACCACCTGTCTGGGTAACTGGTTCCAGTATTTCACTACCCTCGCTGTGAAGAACTTCCCCCTGGTGTCTCTCGTGTTTGCTGTGATCTTTTAGAGGAAGTGCAATTTAATTATTTCTTTTGAGCAACAATTTCTGTGCAGGCAGTTTGAGTATTGAAGCTGTGGATGGCAGTTGTAATGCTCTTCCTAACAGGGCTAAATTACAGAATGGAGGCTTCATTTTGGTTTATCAGGTAACACATTGTAAGTCTGCAGCGATTCAGAGAGAGACTGGGGGAAAAAAATCAAAATTGTGTGTGTGACCTGTTTTGATTGCTGCATCCCTCATGTTCCTCTTCTGATTTCTCTTTCCATAATTTTAATATCTTTGAGCTTGATAAATAATTTCTAAGCTTAGAAAAGATGAAATGACAAGAGCTGGCTGGCTGTAGGACTGCTTAGAAACTGTGCTTTGTGAGGACAGTTTTCATTAAAACCCCACCATGTTTACAAAATACTCAGACATTGGGATTTTTATGTCTCCTGGGCACTCTGCACTGCTTAAGCTGATGAGAAAGCCTGTGTTAGAGTCAGCTACTAACAGATTTCAAATCCCAGACTAATATTTTCAACCCACATTTTAAGCAGGTCATTGCTCAGCTCCATCATCATAGTAATTTCAAGTTGACTTCTTCACATGAAGCTGACTAAAGTAATATTCTCAGCACATTGATATCCTTAACTCTTTCTATTCTCTTGTGCTTTTTTGAGGTGGGAAAGGTGCTGCAGATTCCTTCTGCTTTCATTTCTCAGCTGGCTTGCAAAGGAGTTTAATTGGCTCTTATTCACTGAAGAGTATCTCCATCCAAAGAGTTCACTTACTGGCAGAAAGGTCAGTGAAGTCATAAGGGAACCATCAATGTCTCCGTTCCACATCCGTGCTGTAAAAGCACTCTTAGTCTACCTGCTAGCAAGAACATCAACATTTCTCAGAAGAAAAGGGCAATCTTTTTCTCTCTTTGGTGGATGCATCTGTCTTTCAAGCTTTCATCTCTAGGGTCAGACAAGTAGGCTTCTCTGGAGATCAGCTGCTCCTATGCAGGTGTCGATTAGTTGTTAATAAGCAAAGATAGCGGTGAAGACTAATTCCTTACCCTCCATAAGTATGTGATGATGGGAGCTTTTTTGATGCTGGTAGAATGCCATGGCCTTTGTGAGCTCTGCACCCACCACATCTGATGCAGCTTCCCAGGTAGAGCTCCTGCAAAAGCATTCAGCCGCCCAGGTGTGTCGGGCTGCAGGTCGTGCCTTGCTCTTACACTGCTACAGGACAGCAGCAGTGAGTACATCTGTGAGAGTTGTGCCCTCCTAGAGGAACTCCCCCACTTGGTGACAGAGCTTCAGGGGAGCACTGTGGAGTATGAGAGGGAGATTGACTGCTTGTATTGTACCCTACTTTCCCTGGGCCAGGCCCAGGCAGACAGGACATGGTGCTAGGGGTTACCTATACTCTCTGTGGCTGACTGGACACAGTGGCTGAAGGGACAAGGGTGACAAGCTCCTGCTTGGTGTAGCAGGCACATCTCCTCTGGGACTACACCACCTTCCCAGGTGTCGTGTTACAGATATGAGGCTCTGCAAGTGGAACCTAACAATAGCAAGAATGATGTCTTATCTAGCTTGCAGGCCTTGCTGAAGTTAAGTTGGCCTATGCCTGCCATCAAAACTGCTTCCATAAAGAAAACCAGATGGGTCATTGTCACAGGTGACTCCCTTCTTAAGGGAGCAGAAGGTTCGATATGCAGACTGGACCCACTTCTTAGGGAAATCCACTGCCTGCCTAGGGCCTGGATTAAAGATGTGAAGAGAAAGCTTCCTACTCTGGCAGAGTCCTCAGATAAGTGTTTGTTCTTGACTTTTCAGGTGGGCAGCAATGATACAGCAAGAAATCTGAGGGCAATCAAGAGAGACTTCAGGGCCTTGGGACAATCGAGGGTCAGGAGCACAAGTAGTGTTCTCTATCCTTCCAGCAGCAGGGAATGATGAAGGCAGAAACAGGAAGAGCCAGCTGATCTATACCTGGCTCCCAGCCTGCTGTCACAGGCAGAAATCTGGGGCGTTTGACCATGGGTTGGCTTACAGATCAGCAGGGCTACTGGCAACACACAGGGTCACAAACAGGGAAAAGAAACCTAGCACAGCAGTTGGCAGTGCCCGCTGAAAGAGCTTTACAGTGGGTTTGAGAGGAGAAAGATATACAATGAGACTTGCTGGAGATAAGCCTGGGGGCAGCACACCCATGTTGTGTGCTAGTGAGGTCCTTCATAGAATCATAGAATAGTAGAATCATAGAGTGGTAAGGTTGGAAGGGACCTCAANTTCAATAAGACTGAAGTAAGACACTTCAGTCTGCTGTCTCAGTGGAGGCAGAAGATGGAGATCCATGCAGCTGCAGGGACAAGGGTTATTATTAGGAGCAGAACCTCCTGAGAATGACCACAACAAAATTAGGACTTCTTTCTCCAAAAAGGTGATGGGATCAATAGCCCAAATGAGTACCAATGCACACAGCATGGACAACAGATAGAAGGAGCTGGAAGCCATTGTGCTGCAGGGAGACTGTGACATCATGGAAGCACTGTGGGGTGGCTCACACGACTGCAGTGGATGCCTATAAACTTTTGGTTGTTCATCAAAAGATCCA
Organism: Ramphastos sulfuratus; assembly: GCA_013399055.1. NCBI lineage: Eukaryota > Metazoa > Chordata > Aves > Piciformes > Ramphastidae > Ramphastos > Ramphastos sulfuratus. The sequence goes on from WBNM01028400.1 coordinate 42,923, forward strand.
CCCTGAAAATATGGACCTGAGAAGGGCTGTACTCCTGACTTTGGGAAGGCCCTGGGGACAGGCACCCCTGGACCATTGAGACCTTTTAATTTTACTAAGTTTCATCTCCTAGAGCGTTCAGTCAGTGTTTGGCAAAAACTTGTCAAGCCCAAGATATTTTTAATAAACCAGTTTGAGTTCCACGCAGATTTTCTGCCAAACATTCATCAGAACATTTCCAGAACAAATTTAATTCCTGAGTAACAGGAGCAGTAAGATTTCAACAAGCAATCCTACAACAATGGGATATATTTGGGTCAAACTACAGCATGGATCTTCAGTGCTAAATTAATATCCTCTCTGCTATTGTCAGTCCAGGCAGCTCATAACTAGTTGAAGCACAAGAGAAGCTGATATGAAAAATTACTGAGCAGTGGCTAAAATGGCCAGAGAAATGATAATATGTCATGGAACTGTCTTGCTATTTGAGGAGGCAAGTTAGATATTTTATATATTTATAGAAATCCACTGTATTCTGTCTATGGACTGATTTACCTGCCTTTGTCTAGTCAGAATTAAACACAAATTCTATGAGTAGCTCTGAAATGTGCAACTAAAAATATTCAGAATGACCAATTTTTCAAAGTAGAACTTATGAACAAGGATGGTTCTCTATTGAATTAATTATACATGATGAGGGACCTAACCCCAGGTTTTTAAAATACTTTTGTAGTGGGTTTTCTCAGGAATGAAGCTCAAGTTCCACATTGTGTTATCTCTGCCATATGGATTATCTTTGCCTCACCCACCTAGACATCAGAAATTGTTGGTGACAACATCTACAGCTCCTCTTCTGATCCTGTGCTAGATTATTTTGCAGTGGAGATAAAGCAATGATTCAGAGTTACTGGCCACAGATGAGGTTCTGCAGAGACAGCAGAGCCTGACATAGTAGCATAGCTTCTTTACTACATTGCTAGGAGATTTTATGTACCTCCTCAGATACCTCTGATACATTTACTTCACATATCTCTATGCTGAAAACTCATTTTGCCCCAGAGATAAAAGTAGTTCCTCCTGCCAAATCCTTGAACATACTCATTTCCACCCAGCAACCTGCTGACCCCTCAGAGGCAGTCTGTGCCTCCCAAACACAAATCAGCTGCTTCCAGATGGAACAGGTCCACACATTGGAGCAAACTGTTGAAGAAGGTGATTGGACTTAAACTACATACATGCCCTGGTTGCCACTCTTTCAAATTGCCCCTAATATATCAAATCTTTAGGACAGGTGTAGAGTAACTGTAGCCCACCTGTGGGAGAAAAAAAAAGTATTCAAGCTTTTTATGAGAAGTATGTGAGACCTGTTCAGAGGTTATAGAATGGGATCATAGAATCATTGAATTATAGAATCATAGAATGGCAAGGTTGGAAGGGACCTCAAGGATCATCTAGTTCCAACCCCCTGCCATAGGCAGGGACACCTCCCACTAGCACAGGTCACTCAAGGCCTCGTCCAACCTGGCCTTGAACACCTCCAGGGAGGGAGCAGCCACAACCTCCCTGGGCAACCTGTGCCAGTGCCTCACCACTCTCACCGTAAAGAACTTCCTCCTAACATCCAGTCTAAGGAAAAGGGATGGAAAAGGTTTATTTAGTACCCAGAGAGCAGGTCACAAATATGATGGAGGTCAAATGCTAGGTGAGGTGGCTTGATCTCACTTTGGTGCTTTGTATTTTTCGTTGTGTGCTTGGATGACTTCAAGTGTAGCAGGCAGTAATGGTATGTGCATATGGCACCAAATCAGGTGGAAGTGTTGATCTGCTCCAAAATAGGAAGGCTCTGCAGAGTGATCTGCACAGGCTGTATCTGTGGGCTGAGGTTCTCTGTATGAGATTCAACAAGGCCAAGTGCTGAGTTCTGCACTTGGGTCACAACAACCTCATGAACACTGCAGGATTGGGACAGATTGCTGGAAGCTACACAGCAAAGACCTGGGGGCATTGATTGACAGTAAACTGAACATGAGCCAGGTGTGCCCAGGTGGCCAAGGTGGCCAGAAGCATCCTGGCCTGAATCAGGAATAGTATGGCTAGCAGGACAAGGGAAGTGATTGTCCCTGTGTATTCAACACAGGTGAAACCACACCTTGAGTATGGAGTCAAGTTTTGGGGCATTCACAGCAAGGACACTGAGGTACTGGAATTGGTCCAGAGAAGGGCAATGAAGCTGGTGAAGGGTCTGGAGAAAAGCTCTCGTGAGGAGCAGCTAAGGTTCTCTAAGCATCATTTCGTGTGAGGATTTTGTTCAGAAGTCAGAAAGCTCTGCAGAAAATAAGAAAAAAAAAAAAAAAGACCCAGCAACATTGGCAAGTTAGATATTGTTAAGCTAAATCATACTGAGCAGATCTTCTGTGAAAATTAAGTCCAGAATTTACTCTGCTGCTGAAATGAGGCCTGTACCATGATGCAAATTTATCTGCACTATGTGAGGATTAATTCATTTTCTATTCTACAGGACATCCCTATAGTGGGAGTAATTCTTCAATGTCAGTTTAGGAACAATATGTCTATTTGTCTGTACACCTTTTCTGAGATAGAGCTGGTAATCCATCCATTAAAGGCCTAAATACTTCTTTGATGCTAAAATGTTTTTATTTATTCCATAAATATCTGGTGTCACCTTATTCTAAACTGCAGAGAGATATAATGCCTAAGGAGACACAGCAAGCTGTGAACTCAGAGCCAGTGAGCAGCATCAAAAATGCTTTTTTCAAAGCAATTATTCTGATTCTGTTCAGGAATCAGAATTGCTTTCTGATTCCTGAACACATTCAGTATAGGCTGGGTGAGGGATGGTTTGAGACCAATCTAGAGGAGGACTTGGGGACGTCAGTTGATGAAGAACTCAACATGAGCTGGCAATGGTCGCTGCCAACCCAGAAGGCAACCATGTCATAGAATCATGGAATGGCTTAGGTTGGACGGGACCTTAGAGATCATAGAATGGTGTGCGTGGTGAGACATTGGAACAGGTTGCCCAGGGAGGTTGTGGCTGCTCCCTCCCTGGAGGTGTTCAAGGCCAGGCTGGACGAGGCCTTGAGTGACCTGTACTAGTGGGAGGTGTCCCTGCCTATGGCAGGGGGTTGGAACTAGATGATCCTTGAGGTCCCTTCCAACCTTACCATTCTATGATTCTACTATTCTATGATTCTATGATCCAACCCCTACCATTGGAAGACACCTCTGAAGGTCACCCAGTCCAANAGAACTTCCTCCTAACATCCAGTCTAAATCTTCCCTCTGCCAGTTTAAACCCATTGCCCCTTGTCCTGTCATTGCAAGACCTTGTAAATAGTCCCTCCTCAGCCTTCCTGTAGGCCCCCTTCAGATACTGGAAGGCTACTCTAAGGTCTCCTGGAAGCCTTCTCTTCTCCAGGCTGCAGAGCCTCAACTCTCTCAGTCTGTCCTCATATGTGTTCCTGTACAACCTGATCTCCCATTTTAGGAGGGCATTGGGCTAGATGATCATCAGTGGTCCCTTCCAACCCCTACCATTCTGCGATTCTGTAATTTTCTTAGTGTTGGTCAGAGGAATAAATGTGCCAGTTCTTCATCAAGAAGAAATGCAACAGAGCCAAACTTAAATGACATTTCAATGCACTGACTTTGCATTTATCTCATAGGCTTTTACCTGAATTAAAAAAGATGTGGATCATATCCCTGTCTGACTGCTGTCCTGTGTAAGACAGAGGACAACCTGGATCAAGGTGACAGATGTAAATATAGGAGCAAAGTTATTTCAAATGCATGTTGATATTTATTGACACCTTGCAGAGTCATCATTAGATTGAATTCAATGTAAAGGTCTTTGATAGGAACAGCAGCAGCAGCAAGTCTTGCACTGCTGCTATTGCTGCTTTGAGGATTTGATTGATATTACAAAATGTTATGAAAGCTTCAGAACTGTTACCAAGGATGAGAAAAAGCTGGAGCATTCAAATTGTGGTGTTGAACCAGCAGAAAATTAATGGAAATTGGTAAGTTTTTACAAAGCAATCTGAGATTTCTGTTGGGGGAAAAGGAAATCTTTAGCCCATGTCAGTGTCTGCTAAGTGTGCTGCGTGAAAGTCACTTTGACATAGACATAGACATAGAATGGTAAGATTGGAAGGGACCTCAAGGATCATCTAGTTCCAACCCCCTGTGATGTGGGNTTACCCATTAAAGGCTAGTAGTGAAGTAAAATGAAGGAGAGCTTAGGAATGACTTCATCTTAGAGGTTGGAGGGGCCTGATCTCTTTGACATGATTTGTATACAACATTTATGGGGCCTGCGTTAATGTTATTCACTGAGCATCATCTCCTTAGAATGGAAGGCATCATCTCAGCTGGTGTGACACTGGGACAGTCTAGGTGTATTTCTGAATGGAAACACAGAAAGCTCTTCTCTTTTGGAAATTCTGTGGTCCTGAACTGTGGATGATTGTGTAATTTTATGTAATTGTTTTGTGACACTGACATCCATAGTGGTATGGCATCAGTGATGAAATGTGCCCAGCAGATCAGGAGAGGTGATTCTGCCACTATACTCTGCTCTGGTGAGGCTTAGTGACTTGAAGAATTACAAAATCACAGGAAGGATCACTGGATCACAGGATGTTAGGGGTTGGAAGGGACCTACATAGATCATCAAGTCCAAACCCCCTGCCAGAGCAGGACCACAGAATCTAGCCCAGGTTGCACAGGAATGCATCCAGACAGGTCTTGAAAATCTCCAGAGAAGGAGACTCCACAACCTCTCTGGGCAGCCTGTTCCAGTGCTCTGCGACCCTTACAGTAATGAAATTCTTCCTCATATTGAGGTGGAACTTCCTGTGCTATAATCTACACCCATTACCCCTTGTTCTAAAAAGAATTAAAGTGAGATATCCTGAATCTTTGTGTCTTTAAGTTGCAATCAAAGGCAGGCATTGTTTTCATCATCGTTCTAGAATCTTGTGAGCATTTGTGATACTCCTCAGCTTTGTTGCCTCCTCTTTATATTAGGGAAAGATGGTGGGGGAAATCACATTCCAATTTCTTTGGACAGTTTGCACCTTTGAAAAGACAATGTTTAGTTATTTCATGAAGATGCTGAAGTCGATTAAGGCCAAAGAGTATCTGAGGCCAAAGAGGATCTGAGCTAGGTGGGAGTGTATATTTTTTTTCGATTCTTCATGTTTTCCTAGTGAAGCACATAACAGCTTTGTTTTTTGATTCTTCTGACCTAGGAGGAAGAATACTGATAGAAACCAGATTGAGGTATGAGGCTCAGTGATTTAATCACTCAGATGACTTTAGAAAGCACATCAGTAATTTCTGTCATCATTTGTATTAACAAATTTCTGGGGAAAAAACATGTCAGAGAGTGATTTCTCTCTTGGTCATAACAGTTCTTGACAGCTGAAGAATTCCTTCAGTAAGTGCAAGGGAAACATCAGAGATGAAGCAGTGGAAAGGCAGAGGAGTCGGCACAGATAAGCCAGATGCAATGCCTGTAAGAAAAATGCATGCTGCCAGTGTCTCCTTAGATCACAGCACTCATCCCCTCCTTCTGTGACCTACACTGGCACCACGCTTCTGCACATCCCTGCCTTTCCTGTCATTGTGGAAGTGATTTAAAACACAGGGTGCAGTCTCCATTTCTAAACTATTCCTCCACTCCCTAGCTTTAACTCTATCGTCTTTGAGGAGAGTAGGTGCAATCTACCTACAATGGGGCTGCTCCTCATAGTTTTCTTACTTGTAGGAATGGAAGAAATTTTGTACAGTAAGCATGGTGAGACACTGGAACAGATTGCCCAGGGAGGTTGTGGATGCCCCTTCCCTGGAGGTGCTCAGAGCCAGGGTTGGATGAAGCCTTGAGTAACTTGGTCTAGTGAAAGGTGTCCCTGCCAATGCCAGGGGGGTTGGAACTAGATGTTCTTGAAGGTGTCTTCCAAACCAATCCATTCTATGAATATATGAATCACAGAATGATAAGGGTTGGAAGGGACCTCTGGAAATCATTGAGTCCAACCTCCCAGCCAAGGCAGCTTCACCTAGAGAAGGTCATGCAGGAATCCATCCACCCAGGTTTTGAAAATCTCCAGAGAAGGAGACTCTACCACCTCTCTGGACAGCCTGTTCCAATGCTCCATCACCCTTAAATTAAAGAAGTTCCTCAATCTGCAGTGTATCATAGAATGCCTTGGATTGGAAGGGATGCTTGAAGGTCATCTTGTCCAATCCCTCCACAGTCAGCAGGGACATCTTTAACTAAATCAGATTGGTCAGGGCCCCATCAAGTTTAATCTTGCATGTCTCCAGAGATGGGGCCTCCAACACCTCTCTGGGCAATCTGTTCCAGTATTTCACTACCCTCATTGTGAAGAACTTCCTCCTAATGTCCAGCCTAGGTCTGTGCTGCTCTAGGGCTGTACTAAGAAGCTCTGAAGGATGTTTATAATGGTCTCAGTCTTATGTGTGCACTTCCGAAGCGCCTTGTTGGGACCGGAGACAACATATGCATGTCTTAGGCTATTTAAATAAATGAATGTCTGGGCTGGAATCATCTCTGCAGGGATGAAAAAGAGAGGAAGGTTAAAAGCTAAATGAGACCATTCAGAAGATTTACAATCAGCTGTGGAAGATGTTTCCTTGCACTAGGGCTAATCAAGACAATGAATTTTCATGTTTGTCTTGTAGTACAGAGGAAATTGAATCAGATGTCTCCTGGGGATTCCTTTATTATTTGGTATTCACACACTGGCACCCACACTTCCTCAGCTGCTGGCAATCAGATAACTTCCATCACATATGGTAGCTAGGCTTCCTGCAAGACAGCGAGGTAGCAACGTTTCCCAACAATCCCAAATGGCAGCTAGAGAAGAGACATCCAGCACTTGGATAAGGAATGGCTTCTTTGCCTAGCTGTAGGCTGCCACAGTTTTGTCAGCTGCTTGGGACAGATTTGGGCTTCAAGATCACTTGTGAGCTTTTATTTTTTTCTCACTGCTGGCTGTGAGGAAATGACTGTTGCCTAATACAAAGAGCTGATTTGTGCTGGTGGGCTGTGGACAGTGCTTGTGACTAGTGGTGAAAGCTTCCCACCTGTAAGCAGTAGGAAGCACTGTTCAGGCTGAATTCAGGGAACAGACCGTTCCACAGAATCACAGAGTGGTAGGGGGTGGAAGGGACCTCCATAGATCATCTAGCCCAAGTGCCATGCTAAAGCAGGGTCACCCAGATCAGGTTGCACAGGAACATATCCAAATGGGTTTTGAAAGCCACCAAAGAAGGAAACTCCACAACCTCCCTGGGCAGCCTGCTCTAGTGCTCCATCCTCAAAGGAAAGTTTTTCCTTATGTTTAAGTGGAACCTGCCATGTCCTAGTGTGTACCTGTTGCCCCTTGTCCTGTCAATGGATACCACTGAAAAGAGCCCAGTCCCATCCTGTTGCCTCCCACCCTTTAGCTATTGATTGGCATTGATAAGATCATCTCTCAGACTGCTCTTCTCCAGGCTGAATGGCTCCAAGTCTTTTAGTCTCTCCTCATAAGAGAGATGCTCCAGTCCCCTCAGCGTCTTCATGGCTCTCCTTTGGACTGTCTCTAGTAGCTCCCTTCTCCAGGCTAAGAGGCTGCAGGTCTCTTAGTCTCTCCTCATGAGAGAGATGCTCCAGTTCCCTCAGCCTCCTTTGGACTGTCTACCTTCTCCTTTGAGTAAGGGGAAGCAAGCCATAGCTGCCACTTAGGCCAGGCTGCAGAAGGACTGTGAATCAAAGAGAGCTGGAAAAACACACACAAAAACACTGTGCCTTTTTTTAGACACGAGCTTGTTATTCGCTTGCTGGTTTAGCTTCTTTTTTTATTGTTTGTTTTTGTTGTTTTGGTTTTTTTTTTTTTTTGAGAGTGGCACAATGAAAAGTGACCCTCTAAAGGCCTTGATTTGGTAAAGACTACAAAGTAATAACTCAGCTGAAACTGTGATGAACAGGTGCAACTAGAGTTAAATCTGACTCAGGTTATCTGCTTCAGAAGATTAGTCTTGGTTGGGATTAAGTTGGCCTGGTGCTAGCACATCATGTTTTGGTAGTTAAGACTTATTTAGTCAATTCCTTTCTGGTATCTCAAGGTTCATAAACTGTAAGCCAATTTTTTACTTCCAGGCTCTGTGAAAGGCTTAAATCAGTAAAAAAAGACTATTCAATCCCTGGCACACAGAAATGTCATGGACTAACTGGCCTGTTTTCATTAGGTTCAGGAGAGATAATTAGGGCATCTTTTTTTGTCTGAAAAAAAAAAAAAGAATGCAAGATGCTATTTGATTGAAGAAAATGTGTTCCAGATTGCACAGAACTAAAGTTTTCATAGATCATTTAAAATCAGCTAAAAAAACCCCCAGCCCCTCAAGCTGCATCTTCCTACAAAAGAGTGCCTCTGCAGAGGCATTTTTAAAAAGCAATGTCATAGCTATCTCTAAGAGAAACACCTATGGAAATTTGGCAGGGGGGCACTGGAATTAGTGAAGTTACTGACATTCCAGCTCTTTTTAAGCTCTGAAAACTAATTGAAATTGCTATGGGCTCATTGCATATTAAAAAAAAAAAAAAAAAAAGAGAGACCACAGAGCAGGTGTTCTTCGTTTGGCCCTAATGGAGACCAGAGTGGAGACCTGGTCATGATGGATACAGAGAAGGCTGAGGTGATCAATGTCGTGGTAGGCCTAAACAGGCCTCTTGGGCTTGTACATGTCCTGGTTTGTGCAGACATGTTTTTCTGCTGTTTTGGGGAGAGAGCAACCNTAGTTTCCTAACGTTGCAAAGAGCCTGTTACTATTGATATTATTAAATGGTGGTAGGGGGTGGTGCGAGTTCCGATTGATTAATATTAATAAATTATATATTAATATTTTTATAATATCGTCTCGCAGTACCTAATTGCCCCTCCCCGACAATCAACAACTGCGTTGCCTCAGTGTTCACTAGCAAGGGCTCTAGCTGTGCTGCCCAAGCTCCAGAGAACACAGGTAGGGAGGGGGAAAAGGAAGATCTGCTCACTGAAAGTGAAGATGGTTTGAGACCATCTGAAGAACGTGAAGGTGTACAAGTCCATGCAGCCTGGTGGGATCCTGAGGGAACTGGCAGATGAAGTTGCTAAACCACTGTCCATCATACTTGAAAAGTCATGGCAGCATGGTGAAGTCCCTGCTGCCTGGAAAAGGGGAAAGTTAACCTCCATCTGCAAAAACAAAAAAAAAGGGAGACCCTGGAAACCATAGGCCTGTCAGTCTCACCTCTGTGCCTGGCAAGATCATGGAGGAGATCCTCCTGAAGTCCTTGCAAAGGCATACAGCAAGTGAAGAAGAGGTTATTGGTGGTAACCAACATGGCTTCACCAAGGGCAAATCATGCCTGGTGAACTTGGTGGCTTTCTATGGTGGAGTTACAGCACCAGTGTATAAGGGAAGAGCAACTGATGTCATCTACATGGACATGTGCAAAGCTTTTGGTTCTGTCCTACGTGACATCCTGGCCACAAAACTGGGGAACTGTGGACTCGATCAGATGGACCACTCACTGGAATTGGCTGGATGGCTGCACTCAGAGAGTTGCATTCAGTAGTACAATATCCAAATGCAGACCACTGACAAGTGGTGTCCCTCAGGGGTAAGTACTGGGACCAGTGCTGCTTAACATCTTCATCAGTGACGTGGACAGTGGGATTGAGTGCACCCTCAGCAAGTCTGCAGATGACACCAAGCTGTGTGGGCTGGCGGGCACGCCGGAGGGCAGGGATGCCATCCAGAGGCACTTGGACAGGCTGGAGAGGTGGGCTCAAGCCAGCCTCATGAAGTTCCACAAGGCCAAGTGCAAGGTCCTACGTCTGGGCTGGGGAAATCTCAAGCAAATATAGGCTGGATGAGGATTGGCCTGAGAGCAGTCATGAAGAGAAAGACTTGTGGGTGCCAGCTGATGAAAGATTCAGCATGAGCCAGCAGTGTGTGCTGTGCTTGAAGCCCAGAAGGCAACTGTGTCCTGGGCTGTGTCAAAAGAAGTGTGACCAGCAGGATGAGAGAGGCGACTCTCTCTCTCTGCTCTTCTCTCATGAGACCCCACCTGGAGCACTGCATCCAGTTCTGGTGCCCTCAGCATAAGAGGGACATCAAACTGCTGAAGCAGGTCCAGAGGAGGGCCACAAAAATGATCAGAGGGCTGGAGCACCTCTGCTGCAAAGACAGGCTGAGAGAGTTAGGGCTGTTCAGCTGGGAGAAGGCTCCAGGGAGATCTCATAGCAGCCTTCCAGAAGCAGAAGAGGGCCTACAGCAAAGCTGGGAATGGACTTTTTACAAGGGCTTGCAGTGATAGGATGGGAGGGAATGGATTGAAGCTTGAGGAGATTTAGATTGGGTATTAGAAAGAAATTCTTTAAGGCAAGGGTGGGGAGACACTGGAACACGTTGCCCAGGGAGGTTGTGGATGCCCCCTCCCTGGAGTTGTTCAAGGCCTTGAACAGCCTGGTCTGGTGGAAGGTGTCCCTGCCCACAGCAGGTGAATTGGAACTGGATGATTGAACTTCAAATTCTCTTCCAACCTAAATCACCTGTGATGTAGCAGGCCAGTTGGCACCTGCGCTTTAAAATGTGCAAAAGCCATGCTGCTGTTTGTGTGGTTTCCTGGGGTTTGTTTTGTGCTCTTTGCCTTTCCTGAAGTCACAAAGGTACCTGAAGGACTGATTTTTTTTTTTTTTGTTTAAGGAAAATGCAGTGGGATGTAGCTTTCTGTCTGCTTGTTGAGAGGGGAAAAAAAGGTAAGTAGATGCTAACTTTTCCAGAATTTAGGGAAGAAAATGATGCAGGCAACAGTTTCTAGAAAGAGGATGTGAGTTTCTTGTTGAGGAAGGATGAGAAAAAGGAATTGAAAGGAAAAGAGGACCTCGAAGGTGTGTTTGTGTTGTTGTAGTATGCTTCAGCATATTCTGATTTTTAGTCTCATACCCCATGTAAATATTGAAAAGGAATTTGTGACTCCATTAAGAGGAGCTGAGGAGAAATGTACTTATGTGTGCAACTACATGAGAAAAGAAGCTGTAGCTTTGCTGTGACCACAGCAGTGTGATCTACTGGCTTGTGATGAAGCATTTCTATGGAAATGAAAGAGAAAAGAGGACAGAGGAAAAGCTTATAAAGAAATCCCTGGTAATGTTTCCCTGATTTCCCTCTTGAGAAAAACTTGCTCCACAATGCCTGTCTTCTTCAGGAATGTGGCAAGGCTGCCCTGAAGAGGGAATATGCAAAGACTGAGGGACTTCTTTACTTTGAGGCTGGTAGATCACTGGAACAGTGCCCAGAGAGGTGGTGGTGTCTCTGTCTCTGGAGTCATTCAAAACCTGCCTGGACATCTGTTCATAGATTGCATTGGGTTGGAAGGGACCCTCAAAGGTCATGTGTCCAACTTCCCTGCAGTCAGCAGGGACACCTGCACCTAGAGCAGGCTGCTTAGGGCCATATCTAGTCTAATCTTAATGTCTTCAGGGATGGGGCCTGAACCACATTCCTGGGCAACCTGTTCCAGTGTTTTACCACTCTCATTGTGTAGAACTTCCTCCTTATGTCCACCCTAAGTCTGCCCTGCTCCAGTTTCAGACCGTTGCCCTTTGTCCTATCACTGCAAGCCCTTCCAAACAGTTCTTGCAGATCCCCTTTAGATATGGAAGTGCTCCTATAAGGTCTCTCCAGAATCTTCTTTCCTCCAGGCTGAACAACCCCAATTCTTTCAGCCAGTCTTCATAGGAGAGATGCTCCAGTCCTCCTCTGCAACCTGCTCTCTGTGATACTACTCTAGCAGAGGGGTTGGACAAGATAATCTCCAGAGGTCTATTCCAACCTCTATCATTCTGTGATTCTGTGAGGAAGTGCTTCCTTGTGTTGTAGGTTTTGTGAAGTGGTTATTATTAGTCAAAGGATCACACAGCTGCATATCTGATAGCCCTGTCAAGTGGCAGTGCCAGAGGTATTGCTGTGATCCAGAAAGATGTCTGTAAGAATGTGCAAATTAGTCTGAAAAATATCTGCATTGGGGAGTTTTTTTTCTTTCTGTGTTGTGGGGTGGTTTTTTTGGTTTTTTTTTTTGTTTGTTTTTTTTTTAAATTTTTTTTTTCCCCTTACCACAGCTGGAGCCCTGATACTGTAGCTGTGTTTGAACAGGCTCTCCTGTGGAGATGCTTTTTGCTAATGCACATAAATGCTCTTCTTTAATGACTGGAATATCTGTAAATTGTGGAGTATATTGAACAATCTCCTCCTCTACGTGCACAGCACATGCACGTTGGTTTGCTGCTGGCAAGTTGAGATGACTTTAGATGTCACTACTCCTTCCTGCAGGATGGATTTGTGTGTGACTGTGGCTCTGTGGTGTGCTCACGGCCTCCTTGCATGTGGCAAGAAAGCGAACAGACCCTTCAGCAGGAGGAAAAGGTGAGGGAGAAGAGAGAAGATGACTTTGTTTGGTTTTTAAGCCAGTCAATGACCACTGAGTTGTGCTGATCAGGTAGTTTTCTTCACCTGACTATAGAAATTAGAACATTATATACTTCTTACAGACTGTTCTCTCAATTTGTCTTATTTTACTTTGTTTTAAGTCTAGTTTTCCTCTGAAGCAGGCTTGGTAAACCCCTTCCTAGTGTGGGTGCTGTACTTGTACTGTTTGCTCACCCATACATCTGTTTGAAGCTTGTATCTGGGCTCTGGATGAGTGATTGCAATTTTGCAACAGGAGCCTGGAGGACTTCTGCAGAATGGCTGCTGTTATTGTGGACAGTTCCTCTCTCAGAGGTAACTCTGAGCTTGGATGAAACAGATGCTCAAAATCTATGCAAAGAAGTCTCTTTAAACTGCTCCTTGATGGAAGAGGAATTGGTGGCTTTGGTGAAGCCTGAAATTTGTCTGTATAAGTATGGGGGGAACATTAGCATGCAGGGTAACAATTCTGAATTTCAGGAGCAGTAAGCAAAACTTCCAGCTCCACCAGGCCAACTTGTAGTTGCTTGTTGTCTAAGAATCCCCATTCCTTTCCCATGCCTCTTTATCTTCGAAACAACTTTGTGAGGCTTACAGGTGCTGGAGTTGAGAACTGCTTAGCTTTCTTGCTGTAATGGCTTTCAGGTGTCTGACCTATGCTGACCTAGGCTGTTTAATGTTATCAGGCACTGATGCAAAGAGGTTCTGTCCCCTAACACTCTGGATGTGCTTGAGTGGAAGCTGGAACAAACAGTTTCTCAATGTTTAGGTGTCATCCTGGCTACAAGGGTTAGATTATGCTAATTTGGCCTTGCATTACATCACAGAATCATTCTGGTTGGAAAAGGCCTTCAGGATCACTAAGTCCAATCATTATCCCTACTCTACAAAATTCACCCTTAAACCATATACTCAAGCACCACATCCAAATGACTTTCAAACACATCCAGGGTTGGCCACTCCACCGCCTCCCTGGGCAGCCCATTCCAATGCCTGACCACTCTTGCTGAGAAAAAATGTTTCCTAATGTCCAATATAAACCTACCCAGTTGCAGCTTGAGGCTATTCCCTCTTGTTCTATCGCTAATTACCTGTGAGAAGAGACCGGCGCCCATCTCTCCACAACCTGCTTTCAGGTAGCTGTAGACAGTGGTGAGGTCTCCCCTCAGCCTCCTCTTCTTCAAACTAAACTAAAATTGCATGTTGCTAATAAAACTAATACTTAGCTCAACCATTATCAGTCTCTTTCCCTAAATCATAGAATCATTTTGGTTGGCAAAGATCACCAAGTCCAACCATTCTCTAACTCTACCAAGGCTGGTGCTAAACCATGTCCCTCAGCACCTCTTCTCTGTGTCTTTTAAATACTTCCAGGGATGGAGATTCAACCAGCATTGTGGGCAACCTATTCCAGTCTTTGAGAATCCTTTCAGTCAAGAGATTTTTTTTCTATTATCCAATCTAAACCTCCCCTAGTGCAACTTGAGGCCATATCCTCTTGTTCTTGCAAGTAAAGCAAAGATCTAAAGCACTCAGGTGCCACTTAGGAAAGCTTCTCATGGCATAAAGAATATAATCATGCTTTTTAAAATGATGGGTGAACCATACTCAGTACATCAGGGAATATGGTGATTGTGACCTTTAGTTTCTTATTTTAAGGCATCTAATTGTGATGTGTACTGACATTAATTGGAATTTTCAGAGAGAACCTCCGCTCTTGAAAGGTGCTTAATGAAATAAGACACTGGGATATCATGATGTTGTGTCCCCTTACATTTATGAATATTAAACTTCAGAACAAAGTATGAAACTTTAGGCCTGTCTGTAGAGATCTGTTGAGGGTTTTTGCCTGAGGTAGACAAATGTATGTAGCTATCCTACTTAGATTGTTAAGGTAGGTGAAACAAAAACTTTTTGTCTCTTGCTGTAGCTACTTCTTGTTACTTATCATATTTCAATGATAAGTAACTGGATACCTGGTCTGGGTCCCTTTCCTGAGTAGGATTTGTGCAACAGGGAGACATTAAACCTGAAGTCTGTTTAATCTGTTCCTGGGGAAGGATTCGATCATTTCATAACAACTGAGGGAACTGGAGTTGTTTAGTCCAAAGAAGTGGAGTTTGAGGGAAGACCTCACTGCTCTCTACAACTCCATGAAAGGAGCTTGTAATGAGGTGGGTGTAGGTCTCTTCTTCCTAGTGACCAGTGACAGGATGAGGGAAATTGCCTCATGCACCATGGGAGGTTTAGGTTGGATATCAGAAGGAACTTCTTGGCTGAAAGGGTTCTCCAAGACCCAAACAGATTCCCCAGGGAGGTGGTTGGGTCCCCATTCCTGGAGATATGTAAAAGCCTCAGAGATGGGGTGCTGAGGAACATGGTTTAGCAGCAGACTTGGTAGAGTTAGAGAATGGTTGGACTTGATCATTAAATTCTATTCCCACCAAAACAACTCTATACACACCCATTGTATCTTTCTACCTCTTCCTGGCTCTGCTGCCATCCAATGAGATCTGGACAGGCTGAAGAACTGGCTGAAGGCTAACCATATGAAGTTCACTAAGGACAAATGCAGGGTCCTGCATCTGGGGAGGAATAACAACCGACACCAGTCCAGGTTGGAGGCTGCCCTGTGGAAAGCAGCTCTGTGGAGAAAGACCTTGGAGTCCTAGGTGGACAGCAAGTTCTGGATGGGACAGCAATGTGCCCTTGTGGCCAAGAAAGCCAATGGCATCCTGGGGTGCATTGAGAAAAGTGTATCCTGCAGGTCTAGGGAGGATCTTCTC
>WBNM01028401.1:0-67744 GCA_013399055.1 Ramphastos sulfuratus
CTAGAGAGAGCGAGACTCTCTGAAAGTGTGTCTTATCCGTGTTTGTGTTCTTGTTCTTATACATCTCAGCAAGCCTATGAGTGAAGTAGACATCGCCATTGTTTTCCTTTCACAGCCTATAATATAATTTTCTCCATTAAATATTCCAATTAGCCTTAAACCAGCACAGCAACCAAAACCTACAATGGTAAAAGTTTGTCTGAATTAGCATTTCTGCTCATTTTCGAAGTGAGATGTCAAACCAGAAATCTATCTCTGTAGATCAGGCAACATAAATTGCATTTATGTTTTTCTTTATCTACTCACACGAAGGGTATCAGGGAATTTAAAAGTCTTCAAGTTTAGGTATTGTTCCACAAAATGCAGCAAGCTGATAACTAATCTGTCATATTGTTCGTTCTGGGTTAATCAAAAATATAATTATGACTTTTAATTAGAGCAGAAGAAGTGTCTGCTACTAGATCATAAAAAAATTGCTTTTTTCTGCCTTGTCACCACAGGTTATGAAAGACAAAGAAAGCTTTCAGCGTAATAACAAGAAGACAATCTAGCCTCAAATTACTCGTAATTGAACTTAATATTTGAATCTACATCTAAATATATTGGAAGCTGAAAGCTCTGAATATCGAGTCTAATTTAGTGTTAAAGCATGAATTTTAGTGGTAGCAAGAAAAATATATTTTTTCCCCCCTCCATCATCTTTTTAAGCTATTCTGGTTCTAAATTCCATGGTATTTCAAAAAACTGGAAAGCAGATCAACGAGGCTTGCATACCTCCAGCAAACCAAGGACAGCGGTAGGGAACTTTATATGTAGAGGCAATGGTTTGAAACTGGAGCAGGGGAGATTGAGGTGAACTTTAGGAAGAAGTTCTTCACAATGAGGATGGTGAAGTACTAGAAGAGGCTGCCTGGGGATGTGGTTGAGGGTCTGATTCTTGCAGACATTCAAGACCAGACTTGATGTGGCCCTGGGCAGCCTGCTCTGGTTGGAGGTATGACTGCTGATTGCAGGGGAGTTGGACAAGATGACCTTTGAGGGTCCCTTCCAACCCAGTGCAATCTATGAACCTGTGAATGTTTAAGAGAAATACAAGAATTTATTTGAGAATAGCCTGGGTTTAGAATCACAGAATCATTTAGATTGGAAAAGACCTTTAAGGTTATTGAATCCAACCATTAACCCAATGCTGTTGAGTCCACCACTAGACCATGTCCTTCAGCACCACATCTAAACAGCTTTTAAATCCCTCCAGGGATGGTGATTCAACCACTTTCCTAATTAGCCTATTCCAGTGTTCAAGTGAGTGGATATCTATGATAAACATATACCTCTTTGTAAAGTATCTATATCTATATCTCTGTATCGTTAGTTAGTAACCCCAATTCCCATTTGTATGTGTTTATTATACCTGTTTTAAAAGAGCACACAAGGTAAAGAGAGGGACTGTAAACCAGAATTGGGTTGTCAGAGGACATGCAATAGTACAGGGAGAAATCTCTGGCTGTCAGAGTTAGTGCCATAAGAGCTTGAGATCTGTTTTGAACACAGTTCTGACAGTGTGTTTTCTCCATTAGGAGACTAAAAAATGTCATTTCTCTGTAATTATTCCTTTTCTGTATTTTGGAGCAATTTCTATGACTGTAACACACTTTTTATCCCCATAGTGCTTCAAGAAGAACTAAACAAACCTGCACATTACAAGTGTTAAGAGCAGTAGTTTTGATTGAGGCATATGAAAGAATTTCAAAAGAGCTGAATCCAACTCTCTCCAGGCCACTAGTGATGATTTTTAGTAATTCTAGAGGCATCAAGCAATGACAATTTTTTGGCATTGTGCAAGCAGAATGACCCAGGTAATTTTAGGGTTGTCAGCCTTGTATTATTCACTGAGGGAAAGGGTGAAATTGCAAACACGAAACTAGAAAGTCATGAATAAAAGATTTTTTTTTTCTTTTTTTCTGGATGTTCAGACAAACAAAGTATCTTTTTTGTTCTTTTTCCTACAAAAATATACTTTGAGTCAAATTAATAATTAAATACAGTGCATGAGCAGAATTGGTATATTTATAAAATGCCACTTAGCTTTGGTTTGAGTATTATTAAACCTGAAAAAGTCAGAATCAGCAAAAATGGCCACCCAATCCCTAAAAGAATCAAAACTGATTAATTCATTAGTGTTCATTAGATAAGAGAGAATGTTTCCAGTAAGACCCCTATAATGTGATTTCAAGAATGAATTTGGATAATTTTGCTCAGTGACCTGGAAATATCAAAGAATTATTGCTATGATTGTGCAGAGAATTGGAGTGAGAAATAATGAAGGCAAGGGATTTGAGTCTGCAAATAAGCAGAAGCACACAGTGCATAGCTCAGCATGGCCAGGCAGGTACAGAGATTTCAGGCTGTGACACAAAGTGCTGGGAAGATTGACTGAGGAGTGACTTAAGAGCAGTCTGGAGAAGAACTTGGGCATGTAAGGTGATGAAAAACTCAGAATGAACCAGCAATGGTGACTGGCAGCCCAGAGGGCATCTGTGTGCTGGACTACATCTGAGGCAGTGAGAGCAGCAGGACAGGGAGGGGATTCTGCCCCTCTGCTCTGGTGAGACCTCACCTGGAGCACTGCATCCAGTTTTGGTCCCCCCAGCATGAGAGGGAGATGGAGCTGCTGGAGTGGGGTGCAGGTGACCCCACAAAGATGATCAGAGGGCTGGAGAACCTTCTGCTGTGGGAAGAGGCTCAGAGTTGGGGCTGCTTAGCCTGGAGGAAAGAAGGCTCTGGGAAGACCTTGGAGCAACCTTCCAGTACCTGAAGTGGACTACAGGAGAGCTGGGAAGGGACTTTTTACAAGGGCTTGTTGTGACAGGACAAGGGTCCATGGCTTTGAGCTGGAAGAGGGCAGACTGAGACTAGGGCTTGGGAAGAAATTCTTTGCAGTGAGGATGGTGAGACACTGGAACAGGTTACCCAGGGAGGACATAGATGCCCCCTTCCTGGAGGTGCTGAAGGCCAGATTGGACGAAACCTTGAGCAAGCTGCTTTAGTGGAAGGCATCCCTGCCCATGGCAGGGGGGTTGTAACTGGATGATCTTTAGGATCCTCTCCAACCTAAACCGTTCTATGAATCTATGGATCTGTGAAAGGAATATTGGAAAGAGGTGACCCTCAATTTTGTGAACTAAAAGATAGTGTTACTGAAAATCCTCTTGTAAATGTTATCCTCTCCTTATTTTCAAATATTAAAGGTTTTTGGTAAGATCATGAGATGCCATCATTTGGAAAGCACCATCCAGAAGCAGTTTGTTTATACTGTTTTTCTGCAATCACCATCAAATCACAGAATGTGTTGGTTGGAAATGCCATCTAGTCCCACCTTCCTGCTATTAACCAGGGACATACCCAACTAGATCTGGTTGCTCAGAGCCCCATCAAGCCTAATCTTAGATGTTTGCTGGGATGTGGCCTCTAGCCCCTCCCTGGGCAACCTGTTCCAGCATTCCCATACCCACATAGTAAAGAACCTATGTTTGATTTGCCTTGTTTTTGATATATCAGAGTACTTCCAGATGCCAGCTCTTCTATACTTGATTGAAATGTTGTGATTGGACTTGATCTTAAAGGTCTTTTCCCTCTGAAACGATTCCCTGGCCCTATGAAATATACTATCTTGTGAATTTAAAATGTACCTTAGATATTAAAGCATTTCACAGTTGACTCCAAATTAACTTCCAAGGAAATAAAGCAGCTCATAGCCACTATTCCAAAGATGTGTCAACAGTTTCAGTTGTTATTAAATGCAAGAAAATGTTGATTCAGATTTTATCCTCAATACATAAGGCACGTCAAGGCTTGCTGTATCTTAGTACCTCATCTAATTATTTCTGCAAGTGTTAAAAAAATCCATTATAGCACTAATTAGAACATTAGTCCTTAATTAGCCTTGAGATAGGCAAATATTTGTCTCTGTCTTCAAAGTAGAGTGATTCCACTGGGCACTACTTCTGTACAAAGTTACAGCTCTAGTAGATACGGGAAGAGCAAGAGACGACATCTCTCTGGACCTGTGCAAAGCATTTGACACTGTCCCACATTACATCCTTATCTCTAAGATGGAGAGACATGGCCTTGATGGGTGGACCACTTAGTGGATAAGGAGCTGGCTAGATGGTCACACTCAGAGTTGTGATCAGTGTCTCAAATACTATGCCCAGGTCTGATGTCCCCACTAAAGAAGAACATGGAACTCTTAGAGCGAGTCTAGAGGATGATCCAAGGGCTGTAGCACCTCTGCTGTGAAGATAGACTGAGGCAGCTGGGGCTGGGCAGTCTGGAGAAGAGAAGACTGCAGAGGAACCTTAGAGCTGCCTTCTAGTACCTGAAGGGAGCCTACAGGATAGCTGGAGAAGGACTTTTCATAAAGGTCTCTAGAGACAGGACAAGGGGGAATGGTTTTCAGCTGAGGAAGAGTAGGGTTACAGTGGATCTTAGGAAGTACAAGGGTGATGTTACTCTAGAACAGATTGCCCAGAGTGGTTGTGGATGTCCCCTTGCTGGAGGTATTTAAGGACAGATTGGATAAGGCCTTGGCAACTAAGTGTAGTTAAAAGGTGTCCCTGCCCATGGCAAGGGAGGTTGGAGTAAATGATCCATGAGGTGCCTTTCAACCTAAGCCAGTCTATGATTCTATAACCAGCCAAATTGCATACTTCCTGAAGAGACACCCATCTTGTCTTCTGAGGAGATGATTGTAAGCCTTCCATAGATTTTGAGGAGCATTCTGCTACTGTGCAGGTCCTCAAATGAGTCTGAGGACGAATCCTTCCCAGTTCATAGAAAGAAAGCAAACCACGCAAGTCCTCTGGAAAAAAGAACATCATTTCCAAGGCCTTGAAACAAAGACCACTGCTATTTTGGCACTTGAAAGTAGAGGGAGTTTCTCCATCTGGAAGGTAGAACTCTGTGAAGTGCCTTGTGTTTAATTTTAGTTGTATTTCCTATGTTTGATAATGATGAAAGTTACAGGATTGAGGCTTTATGGCTCTTTCAGAAGCTGCTTTTTATATCTACTGGTCTTTACATGAAGGAAAGTCACACCCAGAAAATCAACAGAGTGGCTGTGATGATCACTTGGAATCTCAATGACTTTATGAGGGTCTGGAGGGGGGATGGTTGTTGTCATTTTATTACTGCTGGTCTCTTTAGAAAACCATGATGTCAAAAGTGAATTATCCCAAAAGAGCTGGCAGGAGCTGTCCTCAGGGTTTCTTTAGCCAAACCTCATCCAGAGGTTGGATGGCCAAACTCTGCTGTAGTTAGTCTACATGCCAGATGGAGGTAGAGATGGAAGGTGTAGTCATTCATGGCTGCAGTCTGAACCGTAAACATTTGCAGATTTGGTTTTGTAGCAGCCCCACCAAGAGATGCCTTATAAAAGTTCCCAAGTTGTGGAATGGGTCCCTTTCTCTGCTGTGAAATTTTTAAACTTGGGCATGAGATAAAGATAAGGCCCCAATTTCACCCACACCTTGTCTCAAAGGAAATGCTCACAGCTAGGGGAAGCGAATTTGCCTGCAGTGTTTAGTGTCAAGTTTCCCAGATGAAGAGGAGATCAAAGCTGAGAGATTAGGACATGCTGGTTAGAGGGGAAAATTGCAGTTTAGCTGTGCTGCTATTTTTAAAAGTTGTCATATTTCCCTTCTGTCAGGTGAGCTGAACTCTGGGTTGTGGTGAAACACAAACGTGTTCAAGTTCTGTGTGTGGATCAGGTACCATAATGCAACAAAAGGACCTTGAAAAGGATTGCGAGAGAGGTGCCTCAGCCTTAATTTGTACTGGGTGCTGATTAAAACAAGAAATATAAGGCTTTTTGCGAATATATCTGTGGTATATTCCATGGGAGAAATGCCCCTGACAGAAAGTGGTGTTCTTTTTAGCTTTCTAAATCAAGCTTTGTAATCATTAGCATAATTCTTTCAACTGCACACATTTCTGTCACAAAACCCCACTAAAGTAATTTTGACTTTCCAGAAACACCTTATGTAGAGTTTCTTTTTCTCTCTTGCCTTCCTATTTGTTCTTTCGTTCTCTCAATGAGATTGCACTCCATGCAATGTCTTTACCATCTTGTTCTTCACACAGTAGACCTGTCCTATAGCATTTCAAACTCTGTCTGTATTCTGCCTCTGTACCTGCTCTCTTATCCCAGAATCACAGAATGTTAAGGGTTGGAAGTGACCTTGAAAGATCATGCAGTCCAACCCCCCTGCCAGAGCAGGATCACCTAGAGTAGGTCACACAGGAATGCATCCACAGAAAGACTTCACAACCTCTCTGGGCAGCCTGTTTCAGGACTCTGTCACCCTCATGTTCACGTGGCATCTCCTCTGCTCCAGCTTGCACTCACTGCCCCTTGTCCTATCGCTGGACATCATTGAATAGAGCCTGGCTCTGTCCTCCCAACACTGCCCTTCACATCTTTATAAACATGAATGAGGTCACCCCTCAGGCTTCTCTTCTTCAAGATAAAGAGCCCCAGCTCCCTCAGCCTTTCCTCATAATTTTCTTTCCAAAGCTTTTCTCTAGACATTCCTGTCAGCATCATAAAAGCTGAATTCTGTTTCTTCAAAATCAATTACAAAGCTTCTTCAGGGAAAGAAGAAAAAAAAAATACTGTCCATAGATATTTGAGCACTTTAGAAACTGAAATATTGAGTCATTTAATTAACATGTATATACTCAGTAGTTAAGGTTTATTGTGTGGCTGTGATTAGAAATCAGTCTGTCCCCAAAACAAACATATCTAAAGGTGTGTCTCAGTTGTCAGTAATTCCACTGAAGAAGTTATTTTGCCAAACAAAGAGGTAATTCTGTCCTGATGAATTTACAAAACCAAGTCTGATTTTTCTTACATAGGTTTGAATTCAAGACTATTTTTTCAGTGGCTGAAATACTAATTTTATTCTGTAGTTTGTCTTCACACTCTCCAAACATTCACTTAAAATAGAAACAGAAACATAAAGGACACAGACATTAAATGCTAGCAAATGATCAGTCCTGTACATGCTCATCATTCCCCAGATTCTATTTTTACCTATGTCTGCACTTGCTTTTTGCTATTGATGTAAAGAAAACATATATTCCAGAAAATTGTAAGAGCAGTGGTTTTGTCTGACCCTATTTTCCATTTTTCACTTTAAACCCTGAGGGAAGAAAAGGGAAGTTGTGTTTTTGATAATGGGAACAAACATTGCTTGAGATAGATCAGGCTTTAGAGTCCCATGCTGCTTTGATTTCATTAGAGTTGAAGCTGATATAAACTCTAGAGGTAAGGATCAGAATGTCTGCATCTGAGTGAGGCTGACCCCAGGGACAAATCCAGGATGGGTGCAGAATGGATTGAGAACAGCCCTGAAGAAAAAGCTTTGGAGGTGTTGTTGAGTTTTCCTATCAATCAGGAGCCATCAGTTCCCTCCTGCAGCCCAGAAGGCAGCCATCTGTTGGGCTGCATCAAGAGGACTGTGGCCAGCCAGGCAGGAGAGGGGATTTTGCCCCTTTGCTCTGCTCTGCTGATATCTCACCTTGAATACCGTATCCAGTTCTGGAGTCCCCAGCATAAGGACACGGAATTGTTAGAGTGAGTCCAGAGGAGGGCCACAAAGATGATCCAAAGGCTGGAGCACCTCTGATATGAGGATAGGCTGAGGGGCCTGCAGTTATTCAACCTGGAGAAGACTCTGAGGAGACCTTAGAGCTCCCTTCCAATGCCTGAAGGGATCCTAGAGGAAGACTGGAGAGGGACTTATCATAAGGGTATCTAGAGACAGGACAAGGAGGAGTTGTTTGAAGCTGAGGGTGAGTAGGTTGAGAGTGGATCGTAGGAAGAAGTTCTTCAGACCAAGGGTGGTGAGACTCTGTGAGGTCCCTTCCAACCTAAGCCATTCTATGACTCTGTTATTGTTCTGTGATTCAGCTAAAAACCACACACATGTATTCTGTAAAACCAGATCTGCTTCTCTTCTGTTTTTTGCAGGGGGGTTGTGGGGTTTTTTAATTTTTCTTCCCAAACCCCCCCCTCCCCCCCCACCTTGTGTTTATCTATTACAAAGGCAGAGTTTGGTCCACACAAAGTTCTTATAATTAAAACCAGAAGTATGTTGCTGCTTGGAAAACTAGCATCTACTTCCCCGGCATGAAGTATGACCCCTATTCATTAAATATCACCACACAGACCTGAAGTTGCTAGCAGAAAGCGATATTTAGTGTTGATAGATTGTTCTTACTCAGTCTCAAGTAACAGTAATAACCTGTGGAAGAGGGAACTCTTGAGAAATTGTTTCATTCTGTAAATGAGTTTAAATTGGCCTGGTGCTTATTAAAGGCAGAAACTCCTATTATTAAAGGATCAAATGCAGGATATGTCTCACAATGCAACCACTAAAACGTTGTTTTTGGACTTGAAGGGCCTGAAAGCTTAAGTTCAAAACGGAAACACAATAAAAGTTATTTATATATACTCCTGAGGTCTAATTAGGCTCAGTATTTCACAGGCACGTGGCTATTTTCTAGTAGGATATTGTAATGTTTATGGAAATTGACACTTAACTTTTAATTGCTTTTATTTGCATATGCAGATTAGCAAAGCAATTGGGTGCAAACCAGTTTTAGAGACCTGCCAACAGTTGTTTATGGAGAGATGCAAGGAAACCTCAGAACAGATCTTGGAGAATTAATCACTTTTTTGGAAAACATTTGAAATGTTCCTGACCTGGGAATATTTCAGGTTCCCATTGTGTTACAGCTGTAAATCATAGAATGGTTTGGTTTGGAAGGGATCTCCACAGGTGATCTAGTCCAACAGGCATCTTTAAAATCAAGATGGTTTCTAGTGGCTCCTGTGCCTTTCCTAGCACAAGCCACCAGCCCTTTACTGGCAGCCGTGTTGGTGCTCTACACAGAGCACACAGTCACCAAACAGAGCTGTCCCCGCAATGGATTAGCGCCAAAGAGGAGGAGGCAGATTTAAAGGGGCACAACATGTAGTGGTGTCTAAGACCAATAAGGGTCTTGGCCTGTCTTTTCTCAGCTTGGTCTGGAACTGTTGTACAAAGGGAATTAAGAGAGAGATGGATCAAGCCCTGCAGAGGCAAAGCAGCAGCTGCTCTTCTCTACCACCCCCTACATGCACTCAACCATGTCGACGCACCACCTATGGATCAAGACTACAACTCAATGCAGCACTGTATCCAAAGGTGGTGAAATAGCTCTTTTCCGCCTTCTCTTTTATTTAATTTTTCTTTTGTTTGTTTTTCTTTTTTGATAGACATCAACTGGTTTGCTCTAAAGTAGCTGAAAAGGAAAGAAATCCTCTGCCAAAGTGCCTTTTTTCACAATGCTTGCTGATAGTTGTTAGAAATAAACAACTCACTGGTTTTGTATTTTTCCTCAGGGTCGTTGCTGTGACTCTACTACTGTTTTGTGTTTTGCCAAGCAGGGATAGTCCTCACTGGCCCCTTCCAATCCAAACCATTCTGGGTTTGTCCACCAAGTGGGATGAGGCAGTTGAACTTCAGATTTGTTACTCAGAGTCATTGTTGTTACTCCCTACTGCTGTTGTGGCCTTGCCAACCACAGTCAGCCCATTCAAGGGACAAAGATTCACCTCCCTCTATCTCTGCTATGAAGACAGGCTGAGGGAGCTGATGTTGTTCAGAATCACAAAATCACAGAACATTAGAGGTTGGAAGAAACCTCTGGAGATCATCAAGTCCAACCTCACTGCCAAAGCAGGATCCCCTAGGGTAGTCTACATAGGAATCCATCCAGGCAGGTTTTTAAAGTCTCCAGAGAAGGAGACTCCACAACCTCTTTGGGCAGCCTGTTCCAATGCCCCATCACCCTCACTGTATAGCAATTTCTCCTCATGTTGAGGTGAAATTTTTTGTGTTCAACTTTGTTTGAACATCTTCTCCAGTTTGTACTCTTCTTCAGTTTCAACCTGGAGACGAGAAAGCTCTGGGGAGTCTTAATAGCAGCCTTGCAGTACCTGAAGGGAGTCTACAAGAAGGATGGAGAGAGACTGCTTCCAAGGGCCTGCAGTGATAGGACCAGAGGCAATGGCTTCAAACTAGAGAAGAGCAGATTTAGATTGGATGTTAGGAACAAGTTCTTTACAATGAGGGAGGTGGAACAGGTTGCCCAGTGAGGTGTTTGTGCCCCATCCCTGGAGATATTCAAAGTAAGGCTTGACAAGGCTCTTGTCAACCTAGGGATGTCCCTGCTGACTGCAGGGGGGTTGAACTAGGTGACTTTCAGAGGTCCCTTCCAACTCAAACCATTCTATGATTCTGTGATTGTCCACTGAGTGGGATGAGGCAGGTAATAAACCATGAAATGCTTTTGGGCTTCTAGTACAAGGTGGGAAAGGAGTGAGTTTCGCCTAGCCAGTTCTTTCGTGTTTACATTTGTGCAGGCAAGGCCATATTCATGTTTTTCCTCAGCTGTGATACTGCACCATAAATCAGCATCTGCCGGAGCTGTCATGGATCCTGTGTAGTCTCTGTTCTCTTTGCAAGAGGAGTTAATGAGAATAAGCTGTTCTAATTTGTGTCAGTGTATTCCACTTTTATTGTTCTCTTCATAACAAAAGAAGAACAAAAGACATCGAAGAGTCAGGGATGATGAAGTGCGTACATTTGAGGGATGTTACAAAGAGATCATTCTGTAACAGAGCCATCAAAATCTTCTAATTGAGATTATTATAATTATATCAAGATCAGATGCTGAAAACAAAACAGTGCATATTTTCCTGTCAGCATCTCAGGTGTGAGCAGAACAGGCGATTCCAGGAGGAAGGGCAGAGATACATTAACACTGAGCCCTTTCAGTTGCTTACAGCTGGGGAGGAGTAATAGCAGGCACCACCAGTACAGACTAGGGATTGTCCTGCTAAAAAGCAGCTCTGTGAAGAAAGACTTTGGAGTCCATGAGACAGCAATGTGCCCTCCTGACCAAGAGGGCCAACAGCATCCTGGGGTGCATCCAGAAAAGTGTCCAGCAGGGCTAGGGAAGTTCTCCTCCCTCTCTACTTTGCTCTGGTGAGACCACACCTGGAATACTATGTCCAGTTTTGGGCTCCCCAGTTCAAGAGACTGGGATCTGCTGGAGAGAGTCCAACTGTGAGAGAGTAGGGAGGATGATTTGGGGACTTGAACATCTCTGCTATGAAAAAAGACCAAGAGATCTGGGGCTGTTTAGTCTTTAGAGGAGATGGCTGAGAGGGGATCTTATCAACACCTGAGAGGTGGGTGTCAGGATGAAGGTGCCACGCTCTTTTCGGTGGTGCTCAGTGATGGAACAAGGGGTACATGCTTGAACACAGAAGATTCCACCTCAACACTTCTTTACAGTGAGGGTAATAGAACACTGGAACACACTACCCAGAGAGGTTGAGGAGTCTACTTTTCTGGAGACTTTCAAAACCCACCTGGATGCATTTCAGTGTGGCCTGCTCTAAGTGATCCTGCTCTGGTAGGGAAGTTGGACTTGATGATCTCCAGAGATCTCTTCCAATTCTTAACATTCTGTGATTCTATAATTCAGAGATGCTAGAGAAGGTTCTGAGATGTGCTCTGGAGAGGCTGAACTGTCTGTGCACTGAGAAACCTGGCTACAGCATCTCCATGTGCAGAGAACCCTACAGTTGTGTGTCATGGTCCTCTTTCTCACAAGAATGCTGTGTAAGATACCTTCCTGTGTCAGTTAGCAGTTTTCAAGGTTACAAGGAATGGATCCACAGCTCTATAGGAACCCCCACCCCAGTTTGCTGTTCAGCATTATATTAAAGTGTGGCTGGTGCTTGACTTGACACTGGGTTTAGGATGCCAAGCTTTGGCATAAGACCTTTTGTGACATGTGGGGAAGCAAGTGAGGAAAAAATGGAAATTTACACCCCATTTTTCATGTGTCTGGCACAGCCATGTGAGGGTCAGAAAGTGTCCAGCACTTTATGTTGAAGAAAAATGACTTTGAGATTTTTTTTTTTTTTTTTTTTTGGTTCAGTTTCACTTAGTCACAGTAGAAGGTCACCTGTGCTAGTATTTATTTTGGCCAGTGGTACTCACAGTGTTAAGTAGGGCACTACCAGTTGGAAGCCAAGAATGCTGCTCCACTGAGCAGCTTTACTTTTTTTGAAATCTGCAAACCATAGGCTTGTAGGTTTTATGCTGCTGCAAACTGTGGTAGTTATTGTTACAGAGACCTCAATAAAAAGACAAAAGATGCATGGCCACCAAGTGCTTTCTTTCTAGGATTCAGGCTGGTTTTATACAGCATGTGGTGAGTTGCTTTTACTTATAATGAAGGCTGCTGCAGTTAAATGAAACACTGAGAACCGCATTGTCTGGATTAATCCAAATCAGATTCCCAAGAGCCCTGTACACCTGAATCATTAATTCTGCTATCCATTGCTCTGGAATACTTAAAGAGGTGATTCATTTCATCATTTTAGAAGAATTTGGCTTTCGATGATTTGCATTTGGTACCCCACTAGATCCACATGCCAGAGTGTGTAGCTGTGCTAGGTACACACTCAGAGATGCGGATACGTGAACAGGTGCTCCAGCAGGACCCCTGCTTGGCACTGGTGAGGCTGCGCCTTGAATACTGGGTTCAGTTTTGGGCCCCTCACTACAAGAAAGTCATTGAGGGGCTGAAGAGTGTCTAGGGAAGTGCAGAAAGCTGGTGAAGGGTCTGGAGAGCAGAACTGGTGAGGAGCTGCTGAGGGACCTGTGGGATAGAGGAGACTGAAGGGAGACCTCATTACTCTTCGCAACTCCCTGAAAGGGTGTTGGAGTGAGGTGGGGTTGGTCTTTTTTCCCTAATATCAAGAGATAGAATGAGAGGAAATGGCCTCAAGTTGCACCAGGAGAGGCTTAGGCTGGATATTAGGAAAAAAAATCTTTTCCTGAAAGGACAGTCTGGCATTTTTTACAGGCTGCCCAGGGAAATGGTGGAGTCACCATCTCTGGAGGTGTTCAAGAAATGTGTGGACGTGGCACTTCTGGATATGGGTTAATGGCTATGGTGGTGTTGGTTTGATGGTTGGACTAGATGATCTTAGAGAGCTTTTCCAACCCAAACAATTCTATGATTCTACAATTCTCTGTGTGTGTGGCATCACAGGAGCACACAAATATTCAAGATAATGTGTACTAGCACCCAGATCAATGCTCAGTATTTAGTCAGACTTAATGGACAGTTGTGAGAAGAGTCAATTTAACATTTGCGATCAGTTTTAAGACCCCCTCTCTTGCATGCAAGTGTTTGCCTAAAGAAAATGTTGAATTCAGTAGCAAGTGATATGATGAGAGGAAATGGCCTCAAGTTGCAACAGGGGAGGTTTAGGTTGAGTATTGGAAGAATGTCTTTCCTGAAAGGGTTTTCAAACATTGGAACAGGCTGCCCAGGGCGGTGGTTGAATTCTCATCCCTGGAGGTGTTTCAGGGAGGTGGATATATGGTGCTGAGGGACATGGTTTAGCTCCAGACCTGGTGTATTTAGATACTTTTTGGGCTCAATGATCTTGAAGGTCTTTTCCAAGTGTAATGATTCTGTGGTTCTATATAATACTGCCACCAGACCAGGAACAGCTTAGTCTTGTGATACTTTCATCCACAGCTTTTCCAACCAAAACAGTTTTATGATTTATGAAGTCATGTTGGTAGGTTTGGGGAATGAATTCTGATCAAAGTGCCTCATTGATGGCAGAGCAGTTACCTGATGAAGAGACAGGTGACTGCAGAACTGCTAGAGAGCATATTCCACAAACAAGATTAGCAGCATATCCAATGCTTTAGGACTTCATCTCTCAATGAGCAAATAACAATACTGACAGTTAGGAAAATTAATGAAATTTGGGGTTTGTGACAAAATTAATTTCAGACACATTTATGGAGGTTTAGTATTGTGCATGAAATGTACTCTAAAGCTGTTCTAAAATGTCTGTGTGAAAACAGAATGCTAAATCTTCTTTCAGCTCAAGGACATGGAACTGTTGGAGCAGGTCTAGAGGATGGTCACAAAGATGAACAGGGGGCTTGGAGCACCTCCCCTATGGGGACAGGCTGAGAGAGGAGAAGTCTTCAGGGAGACCTTAGAGCAGCCTTCCAATATTTGAAGGGGACAGGAGAGCTGGAGAGGGACTTTTTAGAAAGACTTGGAGTCACGTGATGAGGGGTAATGGTTTGAAACTGGAAGGAGCTTGATTTAGGGTAGACATTGGGAAGAAATCTAGAGATGGTCTTTAAGGTCCCTTCCAGCCTGAGCCATTCTACGACTCTATGATCTTATATCCATTAAAGCAGAGTGCACATTTTCCCTGCTGTATCAAATTTGGTGGTGAGCATTTTATTGCCATGACAATTTCTTGGCTATATTTCACAGTATTTTTTCCTAATACCAGTTTTGTCCAGATATATCTCCTTTTATTTTTTCCCCCTGAAGAGAGAAGGAGGGTTGACTGAAACCTGTAAAACTGTGTCAGATCTAGCAAACCTACTGGAGATAGCTAACTGCTCAGAGAAGGAAGGACATCATATATTCTTCTTCTTCTCCCCTTGTAATCTTACAAATGACACAAGTTCATTATAAGTTCTGCCCTTCTTTGCACCTTCTCTTTCCTGCATAGACACCTGGAATATGATGGGGCTCCTTTTAGCACCGCATGGGCTTTTCCTTCAGCCCACTCACCTGGTGAATGGGTTGGGACTTGCTGCTAAATTAGAGATAACCTAAAAATGGAATGCTCTGCTGTGGATGAACCTCTCTTCATTCAGCACTTGGCAGTGTTCATTAGGGTTCAGAGGGTAACTTGTACTTTGTTTGCCTGGTCTTGATATTAGCCCAGTGAGTCAATGTGCCACATCTAAACTAGGACCTTTTTACAGCACCTAGGTGAAGATACCACTTCTCATGTGGAAAGCAGTTGTGAGGCTAAATTAATTCAGCTGAGCACAGGCAGTGTTGAGGAGGCATGTCTGGGGCTTTAAGGTGTGAATTTGAGTTGGCAGCATTTTCATTCCTCCAGATGCTCTTTCCTTCTCCGGGAGGTACTCTGTCATTCAAAATAGGACTCTCGCTTTAAAAGCAGTATAGAGTGAAGTAAAAAAAAAAAAAAAAAAAAAAATCATTAGTGCTGTGTAGTAGGAGGAGCAATGTAGTAGTTCTTTCATTTTGCTTATTTTTTACTCCCCTGAATAAAGAATATTGTATAACTGAGTTCATCCTGTTATGTTGATCTGAATGAAAAAAAAAGTAAATGGGATCCAGATGTGCTTTCTTCTCTAATAGTTTCATTCACTGTGCTTTAGATAGGGAAAAATTAAATGCATTCCATAATAGGTTGGAGAAGAATAGACCAAAAATTATAGTTTTATGATATTCCCTAGGAATTCATAGAGGCCTAACGAATTATCTGGGAAACTCTGATGTCTAATGAACTCTGCATGAGGAAATATTTAATTTCGCACTGACTGCCATAAGGCAACTGCATAGTGGGTTATTTAATCATCAGCTGGAGAAATAAAACAGCAGTAGAAAATGCACCTGTCCCTGGCATGGTAATGGGTTGGACTTGATGATCTTTGAGGTCTCTTCCAACCTTGCTGATACTGTGATACTGTGATTGTGGAGAAAGGTTTAATGGAGCTCCCCCTTCAGCCTTTGCTGAGGAGGTTGTCTAAGGTCACCTAGCCCAACCCCTGCTGCAGTCATCAGGGACATCCTCCACTAGATCAGGTTGCTCAAAGTCTTGTCAAGCCTGACCTTGAATATCTCCAGGCACGGGGCCTCAACTACCTCCCTGAACAACCTTTTGCAGTGTTCCGCCACCCTCCTGGTGAAGAACTTGTTCCTAACATCCAATTTAAATCTGCTCTTCTCTCATTTCCAACCACTGCCCCGTGTCCTGTCCTGCAGGCCTTTGGAAACAGTCCCTCTGCAGCCTTTTTGTAGCCCCCTGCATGTACTGGAAGGCTGCTATTAGATCTGCCTGGAGTCTTCTCTTCTGCAGGCTGAACAACCCTGGCTCTCTCAGCCTGTCCTCATAGCAGAGGTGCTCCAGCCCCCTGATCATCTTCATGGCTCTCCTCTGGATCTGCTCCATGTTCATCCTGTGTTGAGGACACCAGAGCTGGGCACAGTACTGCAGGTGAAGTCCCACCAGAGCAGAGCAGAATGACAGAATCCCCTCTCTCCATCTGCTGGCTACACTGCTTTTGATGAAGCCCAGGCTGCCATTGCCCTTCTGGACTGCAAGTGCCCATTGCTGGCTCACGTCCTTCTTCTTAGCCACCAGAACTCCCAAGTCCTTTTCTACAGAGATAACTTTGTCATCTCATCCCCCAGCCTCTATTGATAACAGGGATTGCTCCAATCACGTAAGTCCCTGGGGTCATGAGACAAAAACAACGGTTTAGGGGTTTTTAGGCCTTCCTCCCCAAACTCTACCTTCACTGAGAGGAAAAAAAAAATAAAGCCTGAATAAATCTTTGTTATTGCAGTGCAGGAGGAGGAAATGCAGCAATGTTAATGTGACTGGAAAAACAGGATTAATGGGATTCTTACTTCTCAGGTAGCCTGTCCATTAACATCTCATACCTAGCAGTAAATGCTGAGCAGCATGGAGTTACACTCTCCTTTGGAGCACTCTTCCAGCACCTTGGATTTTTGGTAATGTGTTTATTCAGTCAATCCTCATTATAGAAATAATCAACAAAATGGATCTGTGCTCTTTCAAATCCCTGCAGAAGTCAGTCATGTCTCCAAACATATGGTCTGTTTACCTTCCCAAAAGCAAAATGTATTCAGAATATCAAAACCCAAAGACCCACTCTGCTCCAGTGCAACAGACCTGGAAATTCATGGAGGTTTTGCTGTGCATTTTGATCCCCAACTGATATTTGAGAGCAGAAGGCCAGAGCACTAACCAGGATACATTAGGCTGTCGAGCCACTATGCTACAGTGGTTCTGACATTATTTTTTAATGAGTGAAAAAATAACTGACCTTGTAGGGACTTGCACCCAGAAACCTCTGGCTACTCTCCAGCCAGAGGAGCTCTTTAGGAGCTCAGGTCTTAGTGAAATGAGACTGATATTTGTTTTCCATTATGACTACTTGTTCCACAGAGGTTTCTCTTTTCTATGTGCAGTTCTATTCTTGGTGGACATGTTCTGCACTTAACCCTAGGAAAAGAAATACTGAAATACTTGGAACAATCCCTCTTCTCCCCCCAGCACCACCTTTTGTTGATGTTATTTACCACTGAGGTGTGTAGTAGTTGCTGTCAGTGTACTTTCTAATGTTGCATATGCAGTGTGAGGTGTCTCACAAGGGAAGGAAAGGGCTAATATGTCATAATTTTGCTCAGCAAATCCCCCTTGTAGTTAGAACTGTGTTCAGGTGAGTGAAACAAACAAACAAAAAAAAAATCCGTCTGCAAAAAATACTGGAGTGGTTGTAAGAAGAGAATCACAGAATGCTAGGAGTTGGAAGTGACCTCCAGAGATCATTCAGGCCAACCCCCCCTGCCAGAGCAGGATCACCCAGGAATGCATCCAGGCAGGTTTTGAATGTCTCCAGAGAAGAAGACTCTGCAGCCTCTCTGGGCAGTCTGTTTCAGGGCTCTAGAACCTTCACAGTAATGAAATTTCTCCTTATTTTGAGGTGGGAACAAGCGATTTCCTAGCTTGTACCTGTCATTCCTTGTTCTGTCACTAGGCACCACGAAAAAGAGCCTGGCACCTTTGTCTTGACACCCACCCCTCAGATATTTATAGACATTGGTAAGATCCCCTCTCAGCCTTCTCTTCTTCAGGCTAAATGGTCCCAGAGATGCTCAGGTCCCACATTTAGATTGGAGACAAAAACCTGTTCTCTGATGCAGACTTTTACTACAGTTCATTGAAAAAACTGTACAAAGTACAGTGCTCAGCGGGAATGATCCTCTCCAGTATCATCAGAACCCTGACAAAATGCTGATTTGTCATTCTGTCATACAGTGACATCCTTTCCTTCCTTCCTCTTAAGATTCCTCACTGCCGTGATGGCAGAATTAGCTCTGTTGGATGTGGCTGGTTCTTTCTTCACACGAGACATAGGACAGAACTCATACATAATCCATCTTGTACATGCTTAGCTATAAGAAGCTGTTCCTCTCTCAGGTAGCTTTTTAGGTTTTGTTTAGCAAAGTCTTTTCATCTAAATAATGTGGGCTGCAGGTTAAATTGTACATATTGCCAGTGCCCATATCTCTAGCAAGTCTGTAGAGATTCCAACACTGGAAACTCCCAGGATAAGGTTCTGTGTTTTTTGGAAAGCAGTGACAAATGAAATCACTGAACTTTGGAAATAAGTTCAGTGCTTATTAAAATCTTGCAGAGTTCATGAAGCTATTGTGTTACCAACCTTTCAATACAGTTTGCTTTTCTAAAAATATCTCTTACATTTTTGTGCTTGGAAGGCCTATTCATTTTTTTCCTTTCTTTGGTAAAATTAATCTCAGAATGTAATTCAGCTCTTAATAAACTCTTTAATTTCTCCCAGTTTTCATCTACTTTCTTTCAATACTACTGCTAAAAAGAACCAACATCGCCAAGTATTTATTTTTTTTTTCCCATCCCACACACATACACCCCATGAAACTCTACCCACGGTGCTGACAATCAACCTGACAACATAATCAGTCAGATTTTACCCAGTGACTGTTTCTTAGGTTACCAAACAGAGTTGCAGAAATGAATTGCACAATACAAAAATAAACCCCAAACTGACGCAGGGCATTTCCATTATTTTCCAGGAAAGTCTGAAAATGTTCTGAAGAAGGCTCAGAGTAAAGGTGAAGCATGCCTGGCACACAGATGGTGAATGTACTGCTGCTGCTAGCAGAAAAGTTCAACCCAGTACCAACAGGAGGTCTGATGTGAGACCTGACAATAGGACTCCCATCGTTTGAGCTGTGTGTCAAAGTCTTCTCGTAGGACTTGTTCAACTCTTGAGGTAAGGCCAGAAGGAACAAATAGATTCATTGAATGGTTTGAGTTGAAAGGGACCTTAAAGATCATCTAATTCCAAACTCTCTGCCGTGGACAGGGATGCCTTCCACTAGATCAGCTTGCTCAAGGCCTCATCCAACTTGGGCTTCACCACCTCCAGGGAGGAGGTATCTGTGACTAACCTGGGCAACCTGTTCCAGTGTCTCACCAGCCTGGTATGAACAGGAGGTCTGATGCAAGTCCCAACAATAATACTCTGTTACCTCAGACGTATGTCAAGGATTTCTATTAGGCCCTATTCGACTCTTGTGGAGGTAAGGCCAGGAGGAGCACATCCTCTGAAACTTTGGTTTTTCACGCTGGTTTTATTACTCTTTCCTAATCATGTTCTAAACTCTTTTCCTAAACAATAGACCTGTAAGTTTTTAGGAGTCAAGCTAAAATAAATGAGATGGTGTTTAATGCATTATCACAGAATTACAGCATGACAGGGGTTGGAAGGGACTTCCGGAGATCATCTGGTCCAACCCTCATGCCAGATCACATTCCATAAAGAGACTCTCTTTAAAGGGTCTCTACAGAAAATCCTATAGACCAAACATATCTTTAATGGTTCTCTTCCCTCTCTACTCTGCCCTAGTGAGGCCATGTCGAGAGGACTGGGTACAGTTCTGGGCTCCCCAGTACAAGAAAGACAGGAAACTACTGGAGAGAGTCCAGTGAAAGCTACAAAGATGCTGAGGGATCTGGAAAATCTCTGTGAGGAGGAAAGGCTGAGAGACCTGGGGCTGTTCAGCCTGGAGAAGAGCAGATTTAGAGGGGAACTTCTCAAGGTTGAACATTAGCTAGCGGGTTGGGGAGGCAAGAGATTGGAGCCAGCCTCTTTTCAGTGGCGCCCAGTGATAGGAAAAGAGGCAGTGGTCACAAACTGGAACGCAGGAAGTTCCACATAAACATGAGGGAATGCTTCTTTGCTGAAAGGGTGCCAGAGCCCTGGAGCAGCCTGCCCAGAGATGTTGTGGAGTCTCCTTCTCTGGAGAGATCTGAAAGCTACCTGGATATTGTGATCCTTCTGTGGGTGACCCTGTTTTAGCCTGAGGGTTGGACTATATGATCTCTGGAGGTCCCTTCCAACCTTCACTCTTCTGAGTTTCTGTGGTTTCTCTGGGGTTTTTTTTTTTTTTGTTTTCTTTGTAAGAAAACTGTAAGTGTTGCTGCTGATACAACACTTTCCTCAGGGGAAGACCTTCCTCTGCTGGAGCTCTACATGCTTATGGTCACCACTGAAATCAGGGATGAGAGAGTAGTTGTTATCTTTACACCAGTGTCATCATGAGTGAGGATACATCATCAGTGCCATGTTTCATTGCTGTATGTAGTTAAAGTATCTAATTCTCTCGTACTGTCTTAACAGAATAGATGACTTTTATAATTTGAGGTTTTAACGTTGGAGTAATACTGCTTCAGGATTACTGTAGTGCCTGCAAACAACATAGATTGTGTCTGTCAAGGTACTGCTCTGGAGGGTTAACCAATGTAAACCAGCTTTTGCTGCTGGCCACAAATGCAGCTGCCTTTATGCTCCTTTACAGGCAAGCAACTAAACCTGTGTTTCAAACCAGTTAGTTATGTGCCTAAGGGAATATGCACATTAATGACTGGTGAAGGACAGGAGCGGATTTGGTAGTTGAGACCTACCAGAAAGAGGGACTTGGTGGCCACTTATGGAAGTGGAAAACAGTTGACTGGATGTAGGAGTGTGAGAAGGTGTGTTAGAATAACAAAGGATAAAACTGATGTCATCTGAGTGTCAGAGTCTCCAAGATCCTGCTAAATGTATCTGGATGTTGAAGAACTAAGCACTTCAGATAGATGCAGAGGAAGTAGGCTAGGAGAGTAAAATGAGTTAAAGTCTTGCCTGTGGCAGCTTGATTTGCCCTGCTTTTTCATTAGGCTTCTGTTGGCTGCAGAAGAAAGGTGACTGGGAGGTGGTGTGACAAATACCTTTTTCCTTAGCAGGCCGGGAAAATATAGTAGCCTCCTTCAAAATGTTTGACCAATGCTATGTTGTTTTCTGAAAAAATAAAGTAAATCCATGTATGCAAACACCTGCAGATGAGAAACTGTTTTGGAAGGAGGATGTTCCTGGGATGAAATCTCCAGCTATTGCTGAAATTTTACAGCTTCATTTATTTCTGTTTATTTTCATGGTGAGAGACTCTTACTTTTATTTCTCCTCTCTCAGCTCAACATCCATAGCTGACCACAAGAAATTCTGATTGCTGCTATTTATTCAACTAAATCTGTGTTTTGTTTTGTTTTGCTTTTTTTTTATTGTGGGGTGTTATTCTTCCCCAGCTTACCTTTCTGACCAGTCTCTTTTTATTTTCCTTTTGGATGGTTCTATTTGTAACTAAGTTCAGTTTGTCCTGAGCTGTGCTATGAGCACTCAGCTTGACTGATATCTGAATTGGAGCACTTGCAACAAAAATATAAAGGTGCTATAAACGTTTTAAATTGCTTTGGACTACAGAAATTTTTTTGTAAAGTATTCCACTACCTCAAACCTTTTATGTGTACTTTGTTCTGGACCTTCTTAGGGCATCGGACTGTAACGCAGGGATTTCCATAAGGCTTCTGTGACACTGTAAACTCTGTAGGTAGTTTTGGTTTCCGAATAGCAATGAAAGTCATATCAAAAGTTAATGGATAGAAAATGGCTCAAAGAATCTCAAAGCAAGGGAAAAGGACCTATCATATGGTCAACATTATATCCTGACAGAAGATCAACATCTTGTGCCAGAAGCACTGCAAAATCATTCCCTGAGAGAAATCCAGTGCTGTTAGTGAAAGAAAACCCCCTTCTACTTCTGAACCCCAGTGGACTCAGCATTGACAATTTTCTTCTCTGAGGAATGGTTTTTGTATTAACAAAATGCCTGAAATTATGTGAAGGCAGAAAGAATAATGCAACTGGGTTTATTTTAAGTCAATAATTATGGGTCAGGAATAAATCCTTTAAATAGAAGCCTGCCTGTAACTTCCTGAGCTCTCTAGCATTACGCTGGTATCTGAAAAAGTTCTTGTATTTTACTTGTGAAGCATAAACACTCTTCTAGGACAACCAGGGGATCCAAAGACTGCAATGAGAAATAAAGTAAGTCTCATCTCTGCTCTCATGAGACCCCACCGGGAATGCTGCATCCAGTTCTGGTGCTCTCAGCATAAGAGGGACATGGAGCTGCTGGAGCAGGTCCATAGGAGACCATAAAGATGATNAAGTAACTTTTTACAAGGGTTTGTAGTGATAGGATAAGAGGAGATGGATTGAAGCTTGAGGAGGACAGATGTAGACTGGAGATTAAGAAGAAATTCTTTGCAGTGAGGGTGGTGAGACACTGGAACAGGTTGCCCAGGAGGTTGTGGATGCCCCCTCCCTGGAGGTATTAAGGACAGATTGGATGAAACCTTGAGCAAGCTGCTCTGGTGGAGGGTGTCACTGCCCATGGCAGGGGGGTTGGAACGAGATAATCTTTTAGGTCCTTTCCTACCTAAACCATTCTATGAATCCATGGATCTATGAAAGGAGAACAAGGAGGTGTGGACGTCATTATCCATCACAGACAGCTTTCAGTCTCCAGTTTACCATTGCTTCTGCTGAAAGGAAGACTGACAGCAGAAGAGCTTTGTGTGAGTGAGAGACAGCCTAAGTGTCTGCAAGAGGCTGACAAATCTGGATTTAAACTGTAACACATTTGGGATGGTTTTGTCAGATGTTTTCTTGACAGTTAGGGAAGTAAATCAAGCAGGATGAATACCATGTAGAGGCTAATTAAGCTGCATTCTCCCTGTGCAATTTCTTCCCATGCAGTAGACAGTTAGGACAGTTAGAAACTTTGAGGAGCAGAAGAACGGAAAGTACTGTCAGGGAGAAAGGGGAATGCAGAACGTGTTGCTTGTTTATACAGTGAGTTCAGCGTAATATGCTGGTTTAGAATGAATTGTAGAATCTATGATGTGGGTTTGGGAGTTACCTGCCCCCCCACACTTTGTAAAATGACCCAGGCTAAAACTCAGTCGGCTGGAAGTTTAGATGAAGCTCTATTTACAGCTCAGCACAATATACAAGCAGATATATACAATATATACAGGAATATTTACAGAAATAGACAAGGTAAAGGTAATACAGAAACACAACACCCCTCCCAGAAATCAGAGACCCCAGGAGGGGCTCCCAACCACCCTTCCACCTTCTCCCCACCCCTATACCTTACCCCAAGGTTTTGAGGATCGGTCAGAAGAGGAGTTAGAAGAAAAGTGATTAGTGAAATTAATTTGTTGGAGAGAAGAAGCCAGAAGTTGCTAACAACCCCAGACACTGTACCCCAGAGAGTGCCACAAGCCCGACTGTCTTATCTTTTGTTTTGAGTACTTATTCCTAAACATCACAGCAAACCTATGAGTGAAGTAGACATCACCATTGTTTTCCTTTCACAGCCTGTAATATCATTTTCTCTATTAAAATATTCCAATTAGCCTTAAACCAGCACACATAGAATGGTTTGGATTGGAAGGGATCTCCAGAGGTCATCTAGTCCAACCCCCCTTGCATTCAGCAGGGACATCCTCCACTAGATCAGGTTGCCCAGAGTGTTGTCGGGTCTGACCTTGAATATCTCTAGGGATTGGGCCTCAACCACCTCCATGGGCAAGCTCTTGGTAGTGTTCCAGCACTCTCGTGGTGCAGGACTTGTTCCTAATACCCAATCTAAATCTGCTCTTCCCTAATTTCAAACCGTTGCCTCTCATCCTATCACTGCAGCCTTCTTGTAGGTCCCCTTCAGGTACTGAAAGGCTGCTATTAGACCTCCTCAGAGCCTTCTCTTCTCCAGGCTGAACAGCCCCAGCTCCCTCAGCCTGTCCTTGTAGTAGAGGTGCTGCAGCCTGCAATCATTTTTGTGGCCCTCCTCTGGACACACTGCGTCAGGTCTGTGTCCTTCCTGTGTTGAGGGCTACAGAGCTGGATGCAGTACTCCAGGTGAGGTCTCACCAGAGCAGAATAAAGTTGTGTGTTTTGTTTTTATGATGCACCTTACCTGCCAGCTTAGCTTAAATAAACTCTACTGCTTATCTCATTTGAAGGGAATGTGTACTCCTTGTTCTGGACCTTACTTCCTAATCTTACTTAGTTTTCTTCTCTGTTTCATGAGTGCCAAGACAGGAAGGAGATGAAGTGATGGAAAAACATTTATTGTTGCATTGTGAGGCAACGGTAGCCTGCCAAAAATATATGTCTGCCACAAAGATACAATAAATAGCTTGTCATACATACATACATGTTTTGTCAGTGCCCCAAGATACACTTTATTGTAGAAGTCTATCCCCAGGAAATTTTGGAGAGAGATCTGGATTAATTCTTAACTAGTCCTAAAGAACTGGAAAGGAAAAAATCTTCTTTCTGAGAGAGCTGACTATAGTATGAGATGGGTCTAGATCTGTAATATTTGGTTTGCAGAATTTGGAACAAAGGGATGAATAATGCACCAAAGCATGTTACCATCTCAGAAATGCATGAGGCCAAAATGTTGGTTTTTGTGCTGCTCTGTTCACCTTTACAATGAGCTGAAAAGCCTTGACCTGCTCGGAATTCATGCCAGAAGCTGTGTGCAGGGTTGGGCGACTGCTGCTCTTCCTGCTGCTTGTAAAGGAAGGTTTTGCCTTCTGTAAGCACACAAGGAAATAGCACCTCACTATAAAAAGCAGATGTTTGCCTCAAAGTTACAGAGCTGAATTTCCTGTTTTGTGATACTTTATAAAACCTGATAATATAATTAACACAAGTTCATAAAAAAGCACTGAGTTCAAGGTGCTTGGAATTGCAGTGAGAACAAATCTACTACCTTCTTGTTGCAGTCTTCTGGTGTAGTGCATGTAGATTTTTGCTGAAAAGCTCTGTGCAAGTCTGTTCTGGTTTGAACTGGAACTGAACTGATTCTGTTCAAAAATTTGACTTCTCAGGTCAGGCTCTGCTCACAGAGGCATCTTCTGTGATTCAGGGCAGGTTTGCACAGCCAGGGGCTGCTGCTAGCAGGGAGAAATTGATCAGGGAGTCACTACCAAGGTCTGGGCTGCAGACCAAGGGCACTGCCACATCTTGTGCCCCTTATCGAGGTGTAGTAAGCCACAGGTGGCACCTGTGAGGGTGGGCAGACCAGACAGGTAACTCTTAACCGACCAACAAAGGATTCCATCCCATGAATGTCATCTTCAGGATCAAGCTGAGGGATCATCAGGGTCAAGCCTCTCTGGTGTCTGTTATCCGAGGAGGACTTTGTCCATTTTTCTGCCTTCAATCCCAGTCTGCATGTTTCTGAATCCAGTTACAGCATTTAGCTGCTGATTTAATTTCCCATCTACTGCTGAATCAAGTTGGTGACTTCCCCAGTGCCTGTCCACAGCATCATTGGTGTCGGTGACATCATTGCCATCAGAGGTTGGGTTCCATATTGGTTTTTGTCTCTGTCTCTATTTCATTGGATTGTTCTTCTTTCCACCCCGTCTGATTTAGTTTCTTTCCCATTCCATCAGTCTCTCTCCCTTACTCCCTTTCTCTTCTCTTCGTGAAGGCAGAGGGATTCATAGAGAGTCTCTAGCACTCGTCTAGTGGCCAGCCTAGCCCAGCTTTGACCCATGACACTGTCCAGTACTAGTTCCATGGAAATTAGGGCAAGTTTCCCATAACTCCCATTTAAAACAAACAAACAAAAAAATCCCAACCTGTCGTGCAATTCTTTGACGTAAAAATCAAATGCAATGTTGGGAAAAATGATAAGGCAAAAATGTGGGATGTCGAAGTGAAAGAGTTAATTTGGGCTGAAACAGCACTTTGCAAATGCAGCTTTCGTTTCTGTTGTCCTAATTGGATGGGTTTATAATGATAGATTAAAACGGCTGCAAAAGTAAACCACAAATGACGTTTTATAACCTGCTTAGTATTGCAGCAAAAGATTTTCTCTGTGCCAGCTGATGAATCATAGACTGCTGCACGCAGAAGGCAGCAATAACTTCTTTTTAAGATGCTTTGACATTCTTCTTGCTATTACATTTAAATTAAAATGGAGTAGAGGATGACATTTTAGATATTCTTGAATGCTCCTTCTCAGGCTAATTGTTTACGTGCTTTTTATGTGTTGAACAAGGGGTTCGTAGAGTCACAGAATGCTTAGGATTGGAAAGGACCTTAAAGATCATCTAGTTCCAACCCCTCTACCATGGGCAATGACATCTTCCACTAGAGCACCACGTTCAAAGCTTCATCCAACTTAGCCTTGAACACCTCCAGGGAGAGGGCATCCACAACCTCCCTGTTCCAGTGTCTCACCACCCTCACTGCAAAGAATTTCTTCTTGATTTCCAGTCTAAATATGTTCTCCTCAAGCTTCAATCCATCCCCTCTTATCACTACAAACCCTTGTAAAAAGTCACTACTTGGCTTTCTTGTCACCTCCTTCAGGTACTGGAAGGCTGCTCTACGGTCTCCCTGGAGTCTTCTCTTCTCCAGGCTGAACAACCTCAACTCTCTCAGCCTGTCACCCCAGGGGCGTTTCTCCAGCTCTCTCTGATCATCTTTGTGGCCTCCTATGGACCTGCTCCAGCAGCTCCATGTCCCTCTTACACTGAGGGGCATCAGAACTGGATACAGTGCTTCAGGTGGGGTGTCATGAGAGCAGAAGGGCAGAATTACCTCCCTGCCCTGCTGCTCAGACTGCTTTGGATGAAGCTCAGCAAACAGCTGCCCATGATCATTGTTGGCTCGTGTTGAGTTTTTGTGAAAGAAATGTAGTGAGAAATGAACAGTGATTGAAGGTAAAACACAACAACCTATTTGCAGAAAACCAGATCAGAAAAATTAGAGATGTGTGAGCAAAGTCTGTAATTTGTGTTGGTATTTGAACATTTAAATTGTGGAGTGGGAAGAAGTCTCAGGGAAGACCTTATTACCTATGTTCAAGTACCTGAAAGGAGACTGGAGTGAGGTGGGCAGTTGGCCTCTTGTCAAGTAACAAGTGATAGAATGAGAGGCAATGATCTGAAGTTGTACCAGGAGAGGTTTAGGTTGGATATTAGGAAAAAAGTCTTTACTGAAAAAGTGGTCAGGCGTTGGAACTGGCTACCCAGGGAGATGGTGGAGTCACCATCCCTGAAGCTATTCAAAAACACTTGTAGACATGGCACTTTGAGACATGGTTTTGTGGTCATGGTGGTGTTGAGTTGATGGTTGGGCTTGATGATCTTAGAAGTCTTTTGCAGCCTTAAAGATTCTACAATTTGATGTTCTGGAGTGAGATTTGATTTTTTTATTAGATCTTTTTTCTAAAATTAATTTAGCTAAATGTGGTCTCAAAAAAAAAAAAAATAGAAAAAAAATCAGTCTTGCTGCATTGTTGCAATGTAAAATGTTCCACTCCTGTGGTTAGCAAGAGGAAGGGTGAGGCTTTCTCTGCCTTGTATTTGCTGCCGCTGTCCTGCACTGAAGCTAAAGATGAGCCAGGTACACGTCACTTCAGCCTGTAACTTTCACAGATGAGGAGCAGCTGAGGGAGCTGTGGTTATTTAATGTGAAGAAAAGGAGGCTGAGGGGAGGCCTTCTTGTGCTCTACAACTCCCTGAAAGAGCTGGATGGGAGTTGGTCTCTTCTCCCTTGTATCAAGTGGCAGGACAAGAGGAAATGGCCTCAAGGTGTGCAAGAGAAGGTTTAGGTTGGACATGAGAAAGTTTTCTTTCCTGAAAGGGTTCTCAAAGACTCAGACAGGCTGCCCGGGGAGGTGGTTGAGTTCCCATCCCTGGAGGTGTTTTAAAGAGGAGGAGATGTGGTGCTGGCTTAGCACCAGACTTGGTAGAGTTGGGCTAATTTAGATCTTCAACTCTTGCCAAGATTTTATTCTAGCCATACCAGAGGAAAATACCGCACTGATCCCTGGAGGCATCACCAGTATCAAGACTGATTTCCACCAGTCTTGCATGATAAAGTGGCTGGAAGGCATTCAAAAAAGGGAGTGTTTGTTTCCATGGGAGGCCTGCACCATCCAGCTGCTTTTGACTCTGAATTTAATGGCATATTTGGAAAAAAAAAAAAATCGATGAAGTTTATGAACTGAAAAGAGAGCTCTTCTGCAACCAGCACTGTCACTTTTAAGGACACCTTTTGCAATTCTTTGTGGCACAGATCTCAGGCTATAGAAACCATCCTACGCCTCCCTGCAAACCAAGATTTAGCAGTGGAAGCCTCACTGGAGCAGCTCAAGGAGAGAGGTACAGTGCTAGAGAGCAAAGCAGAGCTGTGAGAAACAACCTACCACTAATCACCCTAGAAGGCCAATAAGATCTGATAGGTTTCTGCAATAAAACTCCCCTAAACCTCCCAGTGGATTTTCATACAATAGAAATCAAAAGGGCACATTAGTCATACAGCAAGAGAGACACCAAGGGAAAACTTCCTGCTCTCACACTTTACACCAGCTTTCTTCTTCAGCTAAAACAGCCATCATGCAAGGCTCATAAAGAA
The DNA here is from genome assembly GCA_013399055.1 of Ramphastos sulfuratus. Taxonomy (NCBI): domain Eukaryota; kingdom Metazoa; phylum Chordata; class Aves; order Piciformes; family Ramphastidae; genus Ramphastos; species Ramphastos sulfuratus. Next base: position 28,617 of record WBNM01028401.1, read on the forward strand.
TAAAACTTCTCGCTCTTTGCTGAGGGCCAGTGCAAGGTCTGTGCAGTGTTTAAGTCATACTCTGATGAGGCCATAAACAGGGCAGTAGTCATAAATTATTTCTTATTACTATTATTGGCTTCAAGACACCCTAATACATAATGATCTAGCAGCCACCTTTCTGGGATGCTTTGACTGGAATAGGCAGACTTTAGGTCCTTTTCAGAATAGTTTTGTTGACTTCAACCACAACTATAGTTAGATCAAAGGTTCTGTTTGCTTTTTATTCCACCTCTCTGCACTTTCTTAGGGTATCTGGAACTTCCATTCATAGAGGGGGAAAGATAGAGTGGGAATGGGGTCCAGAGGAGACCACGAAGATGATCTGAAGGCTGGAGAACCCCTTCTATGAAGACACGCTGACAGAATTTGTGGTGTTCAGCCTGGAAAAGACTCTGGGGAGAACTTAGAGCTGCATTTCAGTATTTATGGGGGCTTATAGGAAGGCTGGGGAGGGACTGTTTAGAAGGGCTTGTGGTGAAAGGATGAGGGGCAATGGTTTGAAACCGGAGCAGGAGATATTTAGGTTGGACGTCAGGAGGAAGTTCTTCACAATGGGAGTGGTGAGATACTAGAACAGGAGGTTTCCCAGGGATGTGGTTGAGGCCCCATCCCTGGAGACATTCAAGATCATACTCGATGTGGCCCTGAGCTGCCTGCTTGGGTTGAAGGTGTCTCTGCTGGGTGCAGGGGGCTCGTGCAAGATGGCCTTTGATGATCCCTTTCAACCCAATGCAATCTGTGACTATGTGAATCTGTGAAATAGGTGGAGGTGTTCCCTTTTCCTTTGGCTATTTACACTGTGTTCTGGGAAGTGGACATTGATTAGTGTCACCAGCAGAGCCATCCCAAACTCGTGTGTTTGTAGAATTACAGAACTGTTCAGGCTGCAAAAGATCTTTAAGATCAGGGAGCCCAAATGTTAGCCTAATTCTACCCAGGCTACCGTGGTCCAAAGCCACATCCCTCAGCACCACATCTGCTCTTTGAAACACCTCTAGGGATGGGTATTCAACCACCTTTCTGGGCAGCCTGTTTGAGTCTTTGAGAACCCTTTCAGGAAAGAAAATTTTCTTATGTCCAATGTAACCCTCCTGTTGCAGAACTTGAGGGCTTTTTCTCTCATCCTGCCACTTGATACTAGGGAGAAGAGTCCAACCTCCACCTAGCTACAAGCTGTTTCAGGGATTTATAGAGAGCAAGAAGGTCTCCTTTCAGCCTCCTTCTCTTCAGAGTAAATAATGACAGCTCCCTTAGCTGATGCTCATAAGACTTGAGCTCTACATCCTCCTTCAGCTTTGTTGCCCTTGTCCAGACTCACTCCAGCACCTCAATGTCCTACTTGGAGTGCCCCAAAACACTTGAAAGCTGCGTGGCCTCATCAGAACCACAGGAGGGCCATCACTTCCCTAGTCCTGCTGGTCATAATATTCCTGACACAGGCTGGGATGCTGTTGGCCTTCTTGGCCACCTGACACATTTCTGGGTCCTCTACAGCTGTTGACCAGAGCATACATTCTCTTGAACACGTTAATTAGAGATCTTGATGGAGCTCAGACTGCATGGCCAGTGATGCCCAACTTGAGATAATGGATGATTCTGTTCCAAAAAGCAAAGCCAGTAAGTCCTCTTGCACATGGGCAGCACTGTCTCTTGCTCCTGTTAAGGCTTTTCTCCCAAAGGCAGTGGGTTACAAGTGACCTGTTGTTAATGCTAGAGCTGTCCTACTGCCTGGGAAGTAGTAGGGGAGGACTCTGTGGAGGTGCACATTTTTAGTTCTTTGACCTGAGACTATGATTTCTTTTACTTTGAATGAATTCGTTCCTTGGCTCTCCAGCTGTTCCTGTACCACAATATTGTGTGTAACTGGTTGCATACAAAGTACAATGCTGTAGCTGTATGAAATGTTCTCAAGGGTACTTGAGCTTTTAATAAGTGCACGCAGAATGCTCTTTGTGCCTCAAAGAAAAGGACTTCATCTTGTGTTATTCTGTGATCCCTTGAATCCTGTTTTAAACTGAAATTCAAAACCAGGATTATTAACATGAAACTGCACTAAAATCTTTTCTTTCAAAGATTACAGAAGAAACCTTCTTCTGCAGAGAAAATTTGACTGTTGTAGAACTCAGAAGAGTGTGACACATTTTGGGTTGTATCTGCTGGCCTCAAAACTTCCAAAGAGAGCAGTCTATTTTTACATTTTAGTTTCATTAAAAATGAAATCTAATATTTATCTTGCTGGAATGGGTGATGGGTTTGGTTTGTTTTTTTTTTCCCACTTTTATGAAGATGAAAGATTGCTCAGATGATAGTAAACTGGCACTAAATCTCTGAAAAAATGGGGTTGTACCTCTGTGTTTGTTAGTGGTAAATTATAGTTAATACTTTTTTTTGTGGGTTATGGGACTAAATCCTGAAGACAGTGCTGAATCACAGTCCTTATTTAGAAACTTTGCCTTTTTTTCTCCTAAATAAAAGCAATTAAAGGCTCTGTCTCCAGCAAGCAACCTTCACTTCGGAGACAATGTAGGTGTACTCTCTGTATGTATGTTTAATTGTAGATTCTATTTATATGTTCTATTTCAAGAGCCTTATGACATTAATAAAGAATAATTTCTAGCCGATTAATGATTAACAATGAATGACCCTTACCTAGTAACTTCCTGACAACAAAAATGTCATTTACCATCCTCAACATTACCCATTCTGAGCCTCATAATAACAGTTACTTGGTTACAACAAGAGCATCTCCAGACTCTTTGCAGCTGTTTTCTCTCCCTGGTGTCTTGGATGCTTGGGAAAAAGCGGATGAGGTTTCAGGACAAGACTGTTCTGAAACAGGAGCAGCAAACTCCAGACCTGAATAGAAGCTGAGAAAAAATATTTGTGAGTTCAAGTGGTTATAGTATTCAGTCAGAAAGAAAAATAAGGTGCTGCTGACTGAGTAAAGTGAAGGCAAGGAGGGCGAGATCATGGAAAAAGCAATTGGAAGTGTGACCAGCAGGATGAGGGAGGTGATTCTGCCCCTCTGCTCTTGTGAGACCCCACCTGGAGAGCTGTGTCCGGTTCTGGTGCCCCCAACATAAGAGGGACATGGAGCTGCTGAAGCAGGTCCAGAGGAGGCCACAAAGATAATCAGAGGACTGAAGAACCTCCCCTATGGGGATGGACTGAAAGAGTTGAGACTGTTCAGCCTGGAGAAAAGAAAGTTCCTGGGAGCCCTAGTAGTGCCCTTTCAATACCCAAAGAGGACCTACAAGAAAGCCAGGAGGGGACTTTTTACCAGGGCTTGTAGAGATAGGATGAGAAGGAATGAATTGAAGCTTGAGGAGGACAGATTTAGACTGGATATGAGGAAGAAATTGTTTCCAGTGAGGGTGGTGAGACACTGGAACAGGTTGCCCAGGGAGGTTGTGGATGTCCCCTCCCTGGAGGTGTTGAAGGCCAGGCTGGATGAGGCTTTGAGCAACCTGGTTAAGTGGAAGGAGTCCCTGCCCATGGCAGGGCGTTTGGAACTAGATGATGTTTAAAGTCCCTTCCAACTGAATTAATTCTATGTATTTATAAATTATTTATATAGGAGGGAGGAATAGGTAAATTATCTCTTAGGGAACATTGAAGGGATTGCAGGGAAAGGACCAGTATAGGGAAGATAATAAATTTCCATATGAATAGTATCTCTCCTGAGTCCAGGCTTTTGGTATCCAGCAGAAACTGAAAAATTCCTCCGTGTATCTGACAGCTTGTCTATTCTCCAGCTGCATTAGTTGATCTCCAAAAAGATACTCCCTCGTGCTGCAAACTTTGGCTCAATCCTGTCCTGAGGCTGTGATTGCTGCCAAAGCATTCTCAATAAGAACAGAGATACCATTCTGCCCAGCTGGAAAGCTGGCACATCCTTCTCATGCCTCTCCCAGGACATCAGCCATGCAGCACAGACTCCTGCTGGATTAGCCTTAGTCCTGCATCTTTTCCCATTACATGACTGCAGCCCGAGGAGGATTCATGTCCTATCTGACTGTGGTGTCCACTATCAGTGTGTGCTAAGGAGGGGGTATGCCAAGCCTGGACACAGGCAGACACACCAGCAGGCAGAATGTCCTGCAGGACCTGGCTATAAACCATTAAAAAAAAAAAACAGGAGAGGGAAAACATGGAAAGAAACTGAACACATTGATGCGTATTTTCCTCCTAGGGAAGAGCTTAGCCTGGTTCCTAAGTGCTTTCCTGTCTTATTCCATATTGCATGTAAGACTGGAAATGTCTATTTGTCACCCTGTCCTTCACAACACGTCATTAATTGTTTGAAGGGAAGTAGCATTTTCTTTTGTCGAGCGAAGAAGGCAAATGTCACTTAGCCCCAGGATGCTTGTGCTAAGTGCAAGATGTAGAGCAAAAATGTGATCTGTGCTGCCAGGAGCCCACAGCGAAGTGTTATCTTGCTGCCATAGACATTATGTGACTATCATTGCATATGTGTGAGACGAGATGGAATCAGAGACAAGGTTTCTCTAGCCGTACCCGTGTCTTAGCTTAAAAATAAAATTACTGTATTGATCTGCTCTCGCAGGAAAAATGCACATCGGTTTTGAAGTATTCTTGGTGAATACTCTATAAATCTTGTTCATTTGTTCTTTCTGTCTGCCCTTAGGCAGACACAGAAATCAATGGTTTCCATCATCCCGATGCTGTATCATTTCATAATTCATGAGGTATGATTTATTCAAATACACATGTAACTTTTGTTTATCAACCGGAATGCAAACAAAACTAATCACTGCTGTCACTTTTATCTTCATTGGAAACTGACTGAGCTGTACACAGGAAGCCATTTAGAAACACTGCAGGTGTTGAATCCTATGTTAGATGTACCAAGTGATAAATTAAGTGCCCTTTGCTGTACAGCCCTGTTATACCAGTCCCTCTTGACCAAAAATGCTAATACATTAGTGTCTCTGTCAGGTCACTAAAGAGCTTTGCCCAGCTGAAGGTACCACACACTCGTTTGAGCAAAATCTTTTCTTATCCAACAGCAGCATACTAAATAACCTTGTACTTCAACCCTGGTTAGTGCTCTGCAGGCTAAAACGTGATTTATCACTAATACTTTTGATCAAATTGGAGTACTGGACTGGACAATCTCTGTGAGGAGGAGAGGCTAGGAGACCTGGGGCTATTTAGTCTGAAGAAGAGCAGCCTAAGTGGGGATCCTCTCAATGCTGACCAAGAGCTAAAGGTCAGGTTCAAGAGGACGGACCAAGACTCTTTTCAGTGGTGCCCAGCAGTAGGACAAGGGCAGTGGGCCTGCACTGGAACACTGGAAGTTCCACCTAAACATGAGGATTTTTTTTTTTTTTTTATGTGAGGGTGTTGGAGCCCTGGAGCAGGCCGCCCAGAGAGACTGTGGAGTCTACTTCTCTGGAGAGATTCCAAACTTACCCAGACATTGTGATCCTGCTGTGGGTGAGCTTGCTTTAGCAGGAGAGTTGGACTGGGTGATCTCCAGAGGTCCCTTGCAGCACCCACCATGCTGGGATTCTGTAATCTCGCCTATCATTTATATGCATGTCCTGGGCAATACCATCTAATACCTAATTAATGCTTGGTGTGTAACTAATTGTCGCTATCTCTGTAGGAATTATTTAGGGGCAAATGAAGTGAAAAATAAAGAGGAACCACACAAGAAGGTGTCACCTGTGGAATAGGGGAGGGACTTTTTACAAGGACTTGTGATAGGGCGAGAAGTAACAGCTTTAAGCTTGAAGAGGGCAGATACAGGCTGGAGATTAGGAAGATTTTTTTTTTTGCTGCAAGGCTGGTGATACACTGGAACAGTTTGCCTAGGGAGGTCATGAATGCTCCCTCCCCAGAAGTGTACAAGGCCAGGTTGGATGAGGCCTTGAGCAACCTGATCTTGTGGAACGTGTCCCTGCCTGTGGCAAGGAGGTTGAAACTAGATGATATTTCAGGTCCCTTCTAAACAAACCATTCTATCAACCTATGAATCTGTGAACCTTAAGATTTAGTGGTGGATCTCTGGGGTGTTGGTGTACATATGATACGTGTGGAGTTCAGTCAGCAAAAAGGGATGAAGCTTTTCAGTCTGGGGCCTTTTCCTTGGGATTTGGTGAGGTTTTCTTAGGACATAGTTTCTAACTGAATGAGCTCAGGCCATTACTGCATCTCAGAATATCTGTGGCTCTTGAACCTTGGTCAGCCTGCTCTTTCTGTGAGTTTTGCAACTGATGTCTCTGATCTCATGGAATAACCTTGGTGTGAATAGTATAGTAATGACACCAAGGTGTGTGGGTCTGGGGGGTTGCTCACCCTGCCTCTGACATTTGGAGGACTGTACTAAAAGAATCACTGGCTTGTTGTTCCATTTGTCTGTTATATAGTTCAAAAGTTGAATGGTCTCATTTTCATCCCTAAGCAGAACAGAAGCACAGTTTGATGTGTCTACACTTGGTTCTCTCAGCCTCCTCTGTAGACCCTGTTTTCTTTCCAGCGTTAGCACTCTCTCCCTCTATGTCATGTATGCATGCTTCAGTCTTCTGTGGATACAACTGATAAAGCAATTTTTTATCTAATAATTAGGATATCTTGTGCTTGTTTACTAGGATATATTTACTGTCACAGGCACTGATAAGTAACTGTCTTTGATGAGATAATAACAGGGTTTCAGTCTTTTTAATAAGGTATTAAAGGTATTAAGGTCACTGCACTGTGACCTGACTACCTCAGGAGGCTCATCACATGCCAAAGGCACAGAGCCAGTATCAAGCAGCTCCTTGGCAGCCTCTCTTCTCACAGGCTGCACCCTCAAAACCAGGCACAGGGAAGGGGATGGAAAGGAGGAGAAGCCAGAGAGAGTTGATTTGCCAGCCCTGACTGTCCCAAGCTCCCAGCTCCGCCTTGCCCATCGCAGAACATTTGCAGTTCTACACCAGATGCTTCAGTTTCTGCTGCAGCATCAGGGTTGTGAAATGCACTTGTGTCTATGGTCATTGAACCAACTGCAACAAAACCTGTTGCCTTTTGTAATACAGGTTGTGACTGGCAAATGTTTCCTCCAGGCTTAAAATGTAAGTAAGCACTTGGTAAAATGAAATCCAGTTATGAGAGAAAATGAGGTTATCTGGAATGCAAACATTGTACCCATTTGTCCACAAACAAAACACAAAGATTTTATCACTGTGCCTAGAGAAAAGATCTTATTTTCTCAATTGCTTGCAAATCTGTGACAAAATGGAAACAGAAAGGAAGATAAAACTGGAAATGACCACATACTCTTATGCTCCCCCTAATCAGCTTAAAATCAATTCTATGATGTCTTTTAGTATGTAACAACCACTGCTACTGCTGTTCAAAGGAGAGAGAGTTGCATTGGTGTCCCTGGGAGCAAGGTTGTGACAACAGCAGTGGATGAAGGATGATTTTGTGACTTGACTGTAATACACAAGTGATAACATTCTGCCCATTTAGATGCAATAATAATTTTTGTTTTAAAAACATTTCACATTAGAGGTAAAATTTCTAGCCCGTGGAGTCCCATTAAATAATTCTATGTTTGTTTTGTGTCTGAGCTTGGCTCTACAACATGTGTAGCAGCAGAATAGTAGATGTACTAAATTTATTGTCTCAAATCAATATCTGAAAGGTGGAGGGGCAAGAGGATGGAGCCAGACTCTTTTCAGTGGTGCCCAGTGACAGGACAAGGGGCAGTGGGCACAAACTGAGACACAGGAGGTGCCACCTAAACATGAGGAACATCTTTAATGTGAGATGATTGATCTCTCTACCAGCCTGCCCAGAGATGTTGTGGAGTCTCCTTCTCTGGAGAGATTCCAAACCCACCTTGGCATTGTGATCCTGAGCAATCTGCTGTCAGTGACCCTGCTTTAGCAGTGGGGGCTGGACCAAAGGATCTCCAGAAGTCGCTTCCAACCCACAACGTGCTGGAATTCTGTGAAAGATTATCACAAGAAATTTATTTGCTATAACCTTTTGTTTTCATCTTTTCTCTCCTCATGCTTTGTTGCAGAGGTGGTCTGCAGGGCTTCCTTCTGTGTGTTGCTGAATACTGAGCACTCAAATGTGCACCGTTTTGTGTGTGTACTTGGTGGTAGATTGTCAGGAAACTTTCTGTGCTGCACAGCTATTTGTTTTCTAATGCTCTGGGGAGACCTTCACTGTGAGCCAGGCTCTTAAGTTTTGGTAAATAAACATTGCTGCTTGGCTCTTGTGGTACAACACTGAAATGTAAATAGAACCTGCTTATTATTTTCATACTCTTTGTTTAAAGTTAGTATGCTTTATTTTGAATCTTGCATCTTTCCGGTTATAAACTTTATAAAGTGAGTTATTTGATGGTATAGATTCATAGAATGATCTTTTGAGGTCACTTCCAACCCCTAACATTTTGTGGTTCAGTAATATCCTGTGAGAGACCTGCCCCATTCTTAAGCATTGGTCCTGTGCTTATTAAGGCCATTAGAGATTTGTCTTTCGATTAAATGGAAGAAGAATCATGGCTGAACAGCAGATGGGTTAATGCACAGGAACTGAAACCAGACTTCTAAGACATCAGTCTGGGCTTCAGAAGATTTGGTTTCAGCACGTGTATCTTCATGTGTTGCCTTAGGCCATTTATTTCAGCACTCGGCATCCTGTCTGCCACTTTTGTCAAATGGAAGCAACACATCTCTTCATGTTTGCTTCTCAGCCTTTCCTTCGTCGTAGTAGTCTTGGGGACTTCTCATCCTGCGTTAAAAAATAATCTCTGCAGCATAACTTGACTGTCGTCTTTGTGTTTGGACTGTGGTAATTGCTAGGGCACTTTGGTGAGAATTCCTGTCTGCAGTTCTGGAATTTGCATGTGACTGCAGTGACTTCACCTTCCTTTTAACACTGCATTGATAAATTTGCTAACAGGATTAACTCTGTAAGGCTAATGTGTAATGGATTTTTGGAAGCCTAAGCAAATGGAAGGTTGTGATTTTCTGAATTGTAACATTATCAACTTTATTTTTTTTAAACTTTTTTTCCTGATGGTTATTTTGGTGGACATCTGTTATTTAATATTGTTTTCCAACGCTAAAACATAATGGTCTCTAATGTTATGTGAAAATTGTTTAATGAGAGTGCCACACAGACTTCCCCTTGGAAAAAGAAGGCTCCAGGGAGACCTTAGAGCAGCTCTCCAATACTGGAAGGGGGCCTACAAGAAAGCCAGGAAGGGACTTATTACATGGGCTTGTAGTGATAGGATGAGAGGGAATGGATTGAAGCTTTATGGGGGCTTTTAGACTGGAGATTAGAAAGAAATTCTTGACAGTGAGGGTGGTGAGACACTGGAACAGGTTGTCCAGGGAGGTTGTGGATGCCTCCTCCCTGCAGGTGTTCAAAGGCAGGTTGGATGAGCCTTGAGCAGCCTGGTCTAGTGGGAGGTGTCTCTGCCTGTGGGACGGAGGTTGTAACTAGATGATTTTTAATGTCCCTTCCAGCCTAAACAATTCTATGAATCTGTGAAATGGGCTCAGCTAAGATTTTGCTTGCCAGTGTTCTTGGGTCTATATAGAAAAGAATTGACTATTTTAACCAAATGCTGCATTTAGTCAATCTATAACACAATATTTGAAACACATAATACCAAACTATTACTATAAATATTGTAACTGCAAGGATAGATTGAAAAGAATAATAACAGAAATTTATCAGGGCTATAAAAATAGAAGTAAATTCACTGTAGCATTTTTTAGCCCATAGAACATGACTCATTTTGGGAGTTGCCATGTCCTGTTCTGAGCTGCCCGGTACAGAGAGGCCTTTGACGTAACTGAGGGAGTGCAACTGAGGGTAACTAGGGTAGTCAGGGATCTGAAGGATGTGGTGATGCTCAGGGGGAATCTCTGTCAGCCTTAAGAACAAAAGTTCAGGGATAATTTATTGCTCTCTTCAGCTACCTAACAGGACAGTATTGAGAAGACAGAGCCAGGCTCTTCCCAGAAATGCTCAATGGTATGAAGAAAGTTTACAGACTTGAGAAATTCTGATTAGATTAATGAAAAAATATAGTGTTAATGATTTATGTGAGTGACCACTAGGAAAGGTTTCCCAGAGATGTGGGGGTGTTTTCATAGATTCATAGAATGGTTTAGGTTGGAAGGGACCTGGAAGATCATTTAGTTCCAACCCTCCTGCCATGGGCAGGGACACCTTCCACTAGAGCAGCTTGCTCAAGATCTCATCCGACTTGGCCTTGAACACCTCCAAGGAGGTGGCATCCATGACCTCCCTGAGCAACCTGTTCCAGTGTCTCACTGCCTTCGCTGGAAAGAATTTCTTCCTAATCTCCAGTCTAAATCTGCCCTCCTCAGGCTTCAATCCATTCTGTCTTCTCCTATCACAAGTCCTTGTAAAAAGTCCTTCCCCAGCTTTCTTGTAGGGCCATTTGGGTAGTGAAAAGGGTTTCAGTACTTGCCTAGATAGGTCCCTGATCAACCTGATCTGAGTGACCGTGCCCTGAGTATGAGATTGGCTAAATGAGCTCAGGAAACCCTTCCAGACTCTTCCACAATGCATATATGAAATAACAAATATGAACAGAAAGTATTTGAGATCAGTGATGCAATAAAACAATTTTATAAAACTTGCTTGAAGCCAGAATAAAAGGAATAAAAACAACAGGGCAGGTGTTTGTTATGTTTTAAATAGGTCACAGAATCCGAGATAATTATAAATCAAGGGAGAGTTTATCCATGAATAGCAACAATTACCGAGAGGAGGAGCAGAAACATCTGGAATACTCCCTGGGACTCCAAACATCATGTCTCAGCCATCATGTGCAGAATGACTGCTTAATAAAGGACGATGTATATCTGGGCACTTAAGGCTTGTATTTAAGCCTACTGTTTTGAAGCCCTTGGTCAAAGATTGCTATTTTAAACTCATTTTTAAATGAGTTTTCTGCCACTCTCCTCTTTCTTTTGCAGAATGATGTTTCTTGAATGGAAAATGTTGTCTTTGCCACAATGTGATGGTGTAGGGCTGTTGACTGAAAAACATCACAGCTCTTTATACATTAGAGAAACATAGAATGGTTGGAAGGGACCTCCAAAGATTATCTAATCTAACTCTCTGCAGTCAGCAGGGCTATCCTGCCCTAGTTTAGGTTGCTCAGAGCCTTGTCAAGCCTGACCTTGAATGTCCCTGGTAATTAGGACTCAACTACCTTCCTGGGCAACCTGTTGCAGTGTTTGAGCACTCTCATGGTACAGAACTTGTTCCTAACATCCAATCTAAATCTCTTCTAATTTCAAATCATTGCCTTATATCCTACCACTGCAGGCCTTTGGAAACAGTCCTCCTGCATCCTTGTAGGTCCCCTTCAGGTACTGGAAAGCTGCTATTAGGTCTCCCCAGGTCTGGGCTACCTCAAAAAATGTGTTGCCAGCAGATCCAAAGAGGTGATTCTGCCATTTTATTCTGCTCTGGTGAGACCTCATCTGGAGTACTGCGCCCAGGTCTGGAGCCCTCAATATAAGAAGGAGATGGACCTGATGGAGTGGGTTCAGAGGATGGCCATGAAAATGATCAGGGGACTGGAGCATCTCTGCTATGAGGACGCACTGAGGGAGCTGGGGTTGTTTAGCCTGCAGAAGAAAAGGCTCTGGGGAGAGCTAATAGCAGCCTGCCAGTACCTGCCGGGGCTACAAAAAAGCTGCAGAGGGACTGTTTCCAAAGGCCTGCAGTGACAGGACGAGGGGCAGTGGTTGAGAATGAGAGAAGAGCAGATTTAGATTGGATGTTAGGAACAGGTCCTTTACCATGAGGGTAGTGGAACACTGCAACAGGTTGCCCAGTCAAGGCCCCATAACTGGAGATATTCAAGATGAGACTCAACAGGGCTCTGAGTTAACTGGTATAGCTGAGAATGTCCCTGCTGACTACAATGAGGGTTGGACTAGATGACCTCTGGAGATCCCTACCAGCCCAGACCATTCTATGGTTCTCTGATTCTCTGGGCTGAACACCCCTTGCTTCCTCAGCCTGTCCTCATAGCAGGGGAAATTCTTCAGCATTTCCAAACCATTATGTGTTCAAAATATTCTTTTATCAACTCCCCACGTCATGACATTAGTTATCTGTGCAGAGATAGATGGATGTGTAAATCTGCATTGTAAGTACCCTTGTGAAATTTCATTTTGAGGTAACTATTTGTAGACTACTCCATGCAGGACCAACATTAGTTTTACAAGGTGAATGCATGCAGGCAGCAATCTTGGATCTGAGTAAAACTGCATCCAAAATGTGCTTTACAATAACCCAATTTTAACTCTTCCAATATTTTTGTATTTTGCTTGAAATACAAAAGGGAAACTCAACAGATTTTATAGCCCAATTCCATTATTTAAATCACTCTAGGCTCTGCTGTTGAAAGCTACAGTACGCCTAGAATCAAAATGTAAGGATGAGTTATAATTCCCTAATGGAAGCATTGACTAAGCCCAGAGTGTGTAGATGCTGGTGGTGCCATGTAATGAATTAGTAAACATGCTGCTGAGAAACAGGAAGGAAATGTTCATGACCAGTCTCAAAGATCAGCTCAGACAAGATCTGTTAGAAAGTAGCTAGTCAGGTTTTTCTGTTGCAAAAAACTGATCCCAAGCACAAATTCAGGTTTGGAGAGCAGTGACTCAAGAGCAGTCTGGAGGAGAAGGACTTAGGGGTGTCAGCTGATGAAAAACTCAAAATGAGCCAGCAGTGATCACTAGCAGCCCAGAAGGCATCTATGTGCTGGGCTGCATCTAAAGCAGTTAGAGCAGTAGGACAGGGAGAGGGTTCTGCCCCTCTGCTCTGCTGAAACTGCACCTGGAGCATTGTGTCCAGTTCTGGTGCCCCCAGCATAAGAGGGACATGGAGCTCCTGCAACGGGTGCAGAGGAGGCCACGAAGATGCTCAGAGGGCTGGAGAACCTTCCCTATGGGGACAGACTGAGAGAGTTGGGGCTGTTCAGCCAGGGGAAGAAAAGGCTCCAGGGAGACCCTAGAGCAGCCTTCCAGTACCTGAAGGGTGCTACAAGAAAGCAGGGAAGGGACTTTTGACAAAAGCTTGTAATGACAGGATGAGAAGGAATGGATTGAAGTTTGAGGAGGGCAGATTTAAACTGGATGTGAAGAAGAAATTCTTTGCAGTGAGGGTAGTGAGACACTGGAATAGGTTGCCCAGGGAGGTCATGGATGTCCCCTCTCTGGAAGTGTTCAAGACCAGGCTGGATGAGGTCTTGAGCAAGCTGTTCTAGTGGAAGGTGACCCTGCTCATGGGCAAGGGGTTGAAACTAGGTGCCTTCCAACCTGTCTCCTAGAAAAGAGGGAAAGGACTGTGAGCATTTGACTTTGGAAAGAGCAGCCAAACCAGGTCTCTGCAGGAAAGGTCAGAAATCCTTATGAAGCCAATGGGAGGAATCTTCAGCCTCTGTCATTGCCCGTGTTCAGTGCTAGCTGAAGGTGTCACTCATCTCACACCTTGGCCAGTCAGCAGCAAGGTCTCAGTGGGTTTGCCGCTCTTCTGAGGACAGTGGCAGTCTGAAGAACCCGGTGACAGGCAAAACAAGGGTACATTGTCACCTCAAGAGAAGGACTGGAAGAGAATGACAGTGCAGGTTGAGCAGGTGACAAGTTCCCTAGCTCCAAAGCCACCTTTAACCTCGGTGCAGCCCACAACTTGGCTTACATTTCCTTTACTTTCCTTGCTTCCTTTCTCCTTATCCCTCTTCCTGCTCTGTCATTTCCAGCAATAGGAATGTAAATCTCTAGAAATATCCAAGTCTTATTTTTAATCACAGTAGTAGTTCTAGTTTTGAAATTGCTTGACCTTTTTGTGGACTACTCCACTGAGAAGAAGACAAAAGACAGGTCGTGCTCCTCAGATAACTGAATATACTGAAAACAGGAAGAAGAAACCTGGGGAGTGCCAAATAGAAGATATAGGTTCTTACTTAGATCAGTTCTGATGATCAGGTATGACAAGAACACAAAAGTTAAAGATCAAGAAATCTAGACTATCACAGAATCACAGAGTATATCCGATTTGGTAGAGACCTCAGAGATCACCCAGTCCAGCCCTCAGTCCAGCACTGAAGGGTCGATCCTAAACCATATCCTCAGGGACAGCGACCATGTCTGTAAATAATACATTTGAGGCTTTTAATTCAAACTGAAGTTGGTAAGACTTTAAAAAGTCAGTTCTAGGCTCACAAGTGAGCTCACTGGCCAAGAAAGATGTGTAGAGAAGGTTAAGTTTTTCAGATTGAAGAGTTTGAGAAGAGGAGCATGTGCATAGTGGCAGGTAATAGGAGGGGGGACCTGTAGTAATAACAAGGGCTGACAGGAGAGGGATCAGTCTGGAATGTTCTGAAAGAAGAAAGACAAAGATGAGAAAAGGGAGAATCAATGCAAAGTGCAGGAAACCAGAGTGCTTTCCTCACACATCCTCAGCAGCGTCAGATGAGCAGGAGGAGAATCAGACCTCAGGATGCAATGGTGCCATGATGTCAATAGCAGAAAGGATGGGTTGTCAGAGGTGGCAAGAGAAACTGCGTCATTTCAAAAAGGGAGGCAGGATTGTGAAGGATGGATGTGAAAAGTGTCTGACAGGGTGAAAAGAGAAAGCTGGTGAAGCCAAGTTAAAATAGGTGATGAGTAAAGGGAACTAATTCAAAGAGCAAAAGGGATTTGGAGGTGTCCATAGCAAGAGAGTATGCTGAACAGGTGGGAATTATGAAGGTGAATAAAGGTGTAGGAGTGAAGTCAGCACCATCAAACTTCCAGGGTCACACAAGGAAATGAAGGCTTCTGGTAAGACTGAAGTGCAGAGCCCTAGAGGAGAGAGAGGTCACAAGTCATCAAATGGTAAAAGAAAGAGGTACCAGTGTGGAGGGAAACCAAGAAGAAAGGATGGGCTATGAACTGACCCAAACACAAGAGTTCTCCTGTGTGAAGGTAGCCAGCTGGGTGCCAGTAGCCACCTTGGCTTTGGAGGTGCTCTGCTTGGAACAGGCATTGATTTTAAACTTTGAGTAAGCGTATAGAGATGTTTTTTTCAGTAAAATATTCCTTAGAATGTATTTAGAGAAGAGAAATGGAGTACAGTTGGTGTGAATTAGACCTGTGAAGAGAGAAGTCTTCCTCTAAACTGTGCTACATGTTGAGGCCACACCTCAAATAGTAGGCTCAGTTTTGGGACCCTCACTACAAGAAGGACATTGAGGTAATGGAGCATGTCCAGGGAAGGGCAATGATGCTGGTGGACGGTTTTGAGCACAAGTTCTGTGAGGAGTATTTGAGGGAACTGGGGTTTTTTAACCTGAAGAAAAGGAGGCTGAGGGAAGACCTTCTCACTCCCTATAACTCTCGAAAAAAAGGTTGCAGTAGAGGTTATAGCAAGGTGGGGATTGGTCTCTTCTCCAAACAAATGACAGGATGAGAGGAAATGGTCTCAAGTTGCAGCAGAGGAGGTTTAAGTGGGATATAAGGATCAAATTTCTTTCCTGAAAGGGTTGCCAAGCCCTAGCCCAGGCTGCCCAGGGCAGTGGTGAAGTCCCCATCCCTGCAGGGATTGAAAAGCTGTGTAGCTGTGGTGCTGAGCAACATGTGTTAGTGGTGACCTGGCAGTGCTGGGTTACCAGTTGAACTTGATCATCTTAAAGGTCTCTTCCAACCAAAGCAGTTTGATGATTCTGTTTTACTTACTTCCCTAGTATTTTTTTCCCTCTGCCCTCCCGTGCTGGTTTGATGTTGTATTCCTGACTTGACGCTTCATCATTATCCCAGAGAGGCAGAAATTAGTTTAAAGATAGGAATTGCTCTCTGCATAGCACATCCTCAGCTAATAAACACTGCCTGAAATTTCTTCCGTTTTGCTTCTTTCTTCATTTTAAGTGTCACTTCTTTACTACATCTTGACATTTAATATGAAGCATTTCATCTACCAGAAATACATCTGAGTTTTCAACTCAAGAGCCCAATTAAGAAAATGCTCCCATGTGCACACGTTTCTCTGTTATTGAACTTCAAGTTCCTTGCAATGTCATGTACAATGCAAGTTGAAAATCAAGGCTTTTGTGGAAATAGTTCTAATCAAAAATATCTCCTTGCCTCCTTGCTGTGCTTCCCTACCTTAAAAAAAAAAAAGAAAATGGATGCAACCAACTGTCTTTCAGCTACTCTTTGTCCAGTTTCTGCTTTAGTGCCTTTTGTGTTTGTTTTTTTTTTAACAGGTGTTTGTGTATACATCACAAACCCCTGTGCGTTGATAAAGGTGTTGATACCCTCTTGCTTTCGTGTTTAAGAGATTAAATAGGATAATGTCAATTAAAAGTGTAATACTGCTTAATGTATTTGTAAAATGTCTTGATGTACTGTGAGAAATTAATTTGATGGTGGTGTCAGTGAGTGATGCTGAGCAGTAAGGAATGAAGATGAGGCTTTCCCAGGTGCTGTAATACAAATTCAAGGTATACTCCAAGAGGGAAATCTGTGTTGTGCCAACACCTGAGACACAAAGTGTTGGTTTCTCTAAAGCTGTCCTAGGGAGCTGGTGGCTCTGCTCGTGAGAACCTGGCATTGTGCTGCTGTGGCTTTTTGGTGCAAAGACACGAGGACAGGCTGAGGAAGCTGAGGTTGTTCAGCCTGAAGAACAGAAGACTCTAAAGGACCTTAGAGCTGCCTTTTAATACCTGAAGGGAGCATTAAAGAAAGATAGAGAGGGACTTTTCATAAAGGTTTGTAGAGACAGGACAAAGAGGGAATGGTTTTAAGCTGAGGGAGAGTAGGTTTAGACGGGAACTTAGGAAAAAGTTGTTCAATACAAGGGTGGTGAGACTCTGGAAGAGGTCGCCCAGGAAGGTTATGGATGCCCCCTCCCTGGATGTGTCCAAAACCAGAGTGGATGAGGCCTTGGGCAACCAAGTGTAACTGAGAGGCATCCCTGTGCATGGCAGGGAGGCTGGAGCAGATGACCTCAGAGGTCCCTTCCAACTTGAGCCATTCTAGAATTCAGTGATACTCACTGATTTGTACTGTGACAACCAGAGTATTCAATGTAATATAAAACTATGACAGTATATTTAAACAATCAAAAGCAATTTATGTCCAATAAAACATTTTGAATGCAGGATTCTTCAGAGTGAAGTGTGGTGACCAAAAGTTTAGACCCTGTGCATGTTTTTATTCATCAAATTAGAGTTTTTGGCACCCAGGTGAGCTATGTAAAATGGGGACAGTTAAAAGTAAACTCACCTTTCCCAAGATAAACTGTGGTGCTTTTAAAAGTATCTTGGGCATTCTAAAGCTTTTCCAGTGGTTTCCAGTTGTTTAGGGCTTTTAGCAATTTGGCTTAAGGTAGCTAATACCCCAGTACCAAAAGTTCAGAGCTTGTTTGAACAAGCCGAAATTGCAATATCGGAGATAACAACAGAACAACCTAGAGACCACTTGTGGTGTTCAAATCCAGAGAGGAATGAGTGCCAAATGAATCAGAATGGAAGCTGATATTATTTATTACTCTGTGAGTGATAATGTAACTGAATAAAAAGCAGACTTTTTTTCTGCAGGCCAGCTCTAATTAGTATACCTGCATTGGTTATATCTTCACATACACTACTCAGCAGCCACTGTTTTGCAAGTATATAATTGGAAGGACACTTTTTGACTTTCCTCTGCAGTTCGCTGTGACTGAGGTGCCTACTTTGCTACCTGCTGGGCTACTTCGTGTAAAGCTTCTGTTCAGGAATGGCGTTAACAGTTGTTCCAGCCCTAATGATTAATCTGACTTGCAGGAACCCTGCTTACAGCACTGCCCCTGATATATTTTGCAGTGAGGAACATGCCTGAGCTGGCATATTGGCTGCTTCACATGGCTCTCCTCAGTCACTTTCCCACTGTCACTTGCTCATATTTGAAGCAGCTTTGGGGAGACTCAGGGGCTTGACTCCCCAAGTGAGCTGGAGCATTTCCAGCCATGTTCAGTATCTTCACTTTTCATTGGAGTGGGAGATCACTTCAGTTTCTAAAAGTCTGTTCACTTCCAAGTCTGTCTGCTCAGACTGTAGACAAAGATGTCTCTTACTGCCATTTGTAGAGAGCTGTGAAAACTGAGTATTTGACAGGGCGCGGAAAAAGAAAGGCAAGCTAAGTTTAAGTCAGGTCAGTTGTGCATTTGGGAGCCTCAGCTGATGCCTGTGAAAACATAAAGTAAGGAAGAATGTAATGTGAGCTTGCCTTTCTGAGACCAAGGCTCTCCCCGTCTTCAAAAGCCATTGGAGATAGGAAGTGGGATTTCTCTGGGAGGTGACCAGGTAAGAGCTAAAGCAAGCAGACACAGCATGATTTTCTCAGTGAGCCTTCAGAGGTCATTGTCCTTTTAAATACTGCAAATAAAGTTGCAGAGCTGTTCTGGAGTTTGAGGTTTTTCCTTGCTTCTTCATGCATGCAACCATGCCAAGCAAAATTTCCTCTCATCCCACACAGCTGTTAGTATTTATTTGGACTCTTATCGAATCATAGAATGGTTTGGGTTGCAAGGGACCTCCAAAGATTACCTAGTCCACCCCCCCCTGCAGTAATCAGGGACATCTTCCACTAGATGAGATTGCTCAGAGTCTTGTTGAGCCTGACCTTGAGTATCTCCATGAATGAGGCCTCACCTACCTCCCTGGGCAACCTGTTGCAGCGTTCTACACCTTCATGATGCAGAACTTGTTCCTAACAGTAAATCTGCTGTTCTGTCATTTCAACCCATTGCCCCTTGTCTTATCACTGCAGGCCTTTGGAAACAGTCCCTCTGCAGCCTCGTAGAACCCCTTCAGGTACTGGAAGGCCACTATTAAGTCTCCTCAGAGCCTTCTGTAGGCTGAATGACCCCAGCTCCCTCAACCTGTTATACTAAACCATTCTTCTTAATTAAATCAGTGTAAATTGGCAATATTGCTGCATTATGGTTAATCTGTACCCCAAACTACCCATTTTACTGATGTGAGCAGGTCAAGAAGAACTTCAGAACACTAGGTGTGAGATTACAATATTTGTGCTGGTACTACCGTGTTGTTTCCAGGTGTGTGCACTGCAGTGTATTTTGATTTATTGCTTACACATTAAGAAATAAACACTGAGACAGAATTTTTTCTGTTTATTTTTTTCTAGCCTGCTTCAAAAGGTGTCTGGTGGTAATAAGCTATTAGCTATTGTTATGTACAATGTACCTCCTTAAATACAGAAATGAAAAAAATAAATAGATGAAAAAGATCTATAAGAAAAAAAGAAGGAAAGATTCTAACCTGGCAACAATGCAGAGGCTGATAAAGTGTCTTGATTTTCATCCCTGCAGCTGTTTCTTTTTCTTCCTTCAGCAATACATTGAGCAGTGGGCATCAGTTGACAGAATAGATGATGTTCATTTGTGATTAATTTGAATCGAATTTACATTTGAAAGACACCAAAATCTTGCTGAAAATGGGATGAAAGCCTCAAGAACTAGACAGACTTAAACTTAAAATAGAAGAGAAATTAAAAAAAAAAAAAACCAACAAAAAAAACCCAAGTAAATCTGTAAGTACTGGAATTTGAAGCTGTAAAAAGCCGTCAATAAACTCCTATTGTATGTAAGAAGAGAGAGATTCAAATATTCAGCAGAACTGTTTAAATTGCTTGTCCTGTGAGTTTCAAAATACCCTTTTCAGTCTTTTTAATGGCTTTCCAAACTGAAGTCCTGATCTGTTGAATTCCTTGGGAATTCTGCAGCTAGTTTGTGTGGCTCAGGGTTGTAGTACTGTGATTTGTGAGTTTAGTTTAAAGATAAGGCAATTGGAGAATGCTCGCTGCATTCATTTTTGCCTCTTTAAAATTCCTCATTGGTTTTTAATAGCCCCAATCCATCTGTAAGCTTATGGAAATTGGTTCTGAAGTAAACTTGTTTGCCTTAGAGCTTCTCTCAGTTTTTTCCACTTTTATTTTGAACTGTTTATTTACCTTGACCCAAAGTACCTGTCACTTCTGCAAGGTTCTGCTATTGATGCTTCAAAGAAAGGACTCTGTAGTAAATCTGTAAGAAAATAGTTGTTTTTGGAGTTTCTTTTTTGGCTAAATACTTAATATTGAAATAGTTTTCTGCCCAGGCATTTGCCTCTCACTAGCTCAGCACAAGGCAGTGATCTCTGTCTGACTGGAACATCTGAGCCTTTGCATAAGCTTAATTCACACTGTGGTGTTGGAACTTCTGATACGAGAACTTTATGTAGCTACAAATGTGTGTTAAGCAGAAAAGGGCAAATGATGTCCTCACTCAGATATCTGTCTGGTGTCAGGTGACTTGGAATATGGGAATTGTAAAAGAAGCGGCTCATAGTGAAAGGCGGATCATAGAATCGTAGAACGCTTTAGGCTGGAAAGGGCTTTTAAAGGTCATCTAGCCCAATTCCTCCATCAGTGAGAAGGGACATCTTCAACTAGATCATGTTGCTCTGAGCCCCAAACTACCTGACCTGAAATGGTTCCAGGGGTGGGACATCTGCCAGCTCTTTGGGCAACCTCACTACCCTCAGTATAAAAAAAATCTTCCTTGTGTCTAAGACTTTTAAATCTCCATCTTTTCATTTGAAACCATCGCACCTTATCCTATCACAACAGGCCCTGCTTCTTTCTGGCTGGCCTCTTTAAATACTGAAAGGCAACAGTTAAGGTCTCCCTGGAGCCTTCTCTTCTCCAGGCTGAGTAACCTCAATTCTCTCAGCCTATCCTCACAGCAGAGGTGCTCAGCCCTCTTTTTTATTGCTTTTCAGTTATTAATGGAGCTAGCAGACATGGTGGCGTTTGTGTAACAGCAAATCCACTCTGCTGGAGCCATCCTGTGATACTAACAACATTTTAGTCCAGGATCCCCACTCTCAAGGAACAGTTCAGAACATGAAAGTAAAAGCCCTCTCTTGATCAGGTGGGTGTGCAAGCCTCACCTTCTCTGCAAAGCTTTTCCCAGTAACTGGAGCAGAAGAACAGCCCTACAGGGTGCCCAGGGCTGCAGACAGATGACTAAACCACAGAGTAAGACAGAGATGTGATTGTTCCTCCTGGACAGATTTCACTGTTGTGCATATTGGGCTGTAACAGCAACTGTGTTCAGGAGCCGTAGGAGATAAGAGAATTGATAATGAAAAGGCAGAAGAGATTGCAGAAGAGTGCAGACATTTAATAGTGTTGTCATTACGTGCAAAAATAACCAACGAGCCATGTAAAGCACAGGTTTGGCACCCAGGAAATTATGACTGTGATGTTTTTGAGCAGTGATAAATGAGTTATTTGCCATTGATAAACTCCAGATCTCACAAAGTTCACAACAGGAAGTAACTTGAGTGACCTCCCACCACCACTTTCCCCGCCAAGGGTCTGCTTGACCAGGTTGCTCAAGTCCCTATTCCAACCTGGCTTTCAACACTTCCTCCTTGGGTAACCTATTGCAGTGTCTCACCACCCTCACTGGAAATAATTTCTTCCTAATATCCAGCCCTCAGTTGGGCTGTTCTTTGGATGTAACCAGGCTAATTAATCCATACTTCTCATCTAGACGCAGATTTATTCTTCAGACTAAAATTTTCAAGCACTGGTTGCACACCTTTGTGTTGTTTTGTAGTTGATAGATGTTGTGAAGCAAAGCAGCTTTTAGATACGTGTGTGTCTTAGTGGACAACAGGACCATGAGCCTGCAGTGTGCCCTTGTGGCCAAGAAGGCCAACGGCATCCTGGGGTGCATTAAGAAGGGCGTGGCCAGTAGGTAGAGAGAGGTTCTCCTCCCCTTCTACTTTGCCTTGGTGAGGTCTCATCTGGAGTCCTGGATCCAGTTCTGGGCTCCCCAGTTTAATAAGGACAGGGAACTACTTGGAAGGGTACAGCAAAGGGTATGATGATTAGAGGACTAAGAAAAGCTGAGGGACTTGGGAGTTTTTATCCTGGAGAAGAAAAGGCTGAGGGGGGATCTTCTCAAT
This sequence comes from Ramphastos sulfuratus, assembly GCA_013399055.1. Classification (NCBI taxonomy): domain Eukaryota; kingdom Metazoa; phylum Chordata; class Aves; order Piciformes; family Ramphastidae; genus Ramphastos; species Ramphastos sulfuratus. The sequence goes on from WBNM01028401.1 coordinate 50,689, forward strand.
GCTTATCCATACTTAAAGGGTGGATGTCGGGAGGATGGGGCCAGACTTTTGTCAGTTCTGCCCAGCAACTGGACAAGGAGTAATGAGCACAAATTTGAACACAGGAAGTTCCATCTGAACATAAGGAAGAACTTTACTTTGAGAATGGTGGAGCACTGGAGCAGACTGCCCAGAGAGATGGTGGAGTCTCCTCCATCTCTGGAGTCATTCAAAACTCACCTTGATGTGTTCCTCCAGATGACCCTGCTCTGGGAGGGGTCTGAAAGAGGAGTTTACATAGATGATCCCTAGAACTCCTTCCCAACCTCTATCACTCTGTGATTCTGTTTAGCTTGAAACCCAGGTGGGCTTTTGTTTTCTAAGCAAAGTGGCTAAGAGACAGCTAGAGGACATTGAGGAAAATGGGCTGTTACTGCTAAGTACAGAACTGCATCTGGAAATAACTAAAAGGTGCAGGTCCTCAGTGTTATCTTCTTTTCTATTGCTATTGTGAAGTCACATCAAAGAGTGACCTCTGAGCTTTCATCTGCTGCACATTTGGGAAAAAGCCATTTCTCCTGCTGCTCTGAAGTAGGGAAGCTCATGATCCTGAGAGCCACACAAAGGGAAGCGTCTGAGTTTCCTCCTGAGCCCTGTCCATACCCCACTGCTTTCCAGCGGATGTCATTGCAAGACAAAGTGAATCATCTGGGTCAAAAATAAAGCAGCAAGAAGCTGGCAGGGCTGGAGCACAGCTTCTGATGCCTTCGTTTTTGCTGAATCCATTCAGCAAACTGACAAGTTGAATCAGTTGATTCGCAGATCACTGACGCAGCTCCAGCAGGACTGACAAAGTTCTGACTCCAAAGAAACTTCCACCCTACCAAAACAGGGAGTCAAAATAACCTTAGTGCTGTGCTGACAGAGGATCAGCCAATAGGGAACCTTCCCTCTGGGGACAGGCTGGGAGAATTGGGGCTGTTCAGCCTGGAGAAGGGAAGGCTTGAGGGAGACCTTAGAGCAGCCGTCCAGGAGCCTGTGATAGATCTGGGCAGGGACTTTTTACAAGGGCTTGTAGTAATAGGATGAGAGGGAAGGGACTGAAGCTTGAGAAGGGCAGATTTAGTCTGGAGACTAGGAAGAATTTCTTTCCAGTGAGGGACGTGATACACTGGAACAAGTTGCCCAGGGAGGTTGTGGATGCCCCTCCCTGAAAATGTTGAAGGCCAAGTTGGATGAAGCCTTAAGCAAGGTGCTCCAGTGAAAGGAGTCCCTGCCCATGGCAGGGGGGTGGAACTAGATGACCTTTGACCCTTCTGACCTAAAGCATTCTGTAAGTCTATGAGTCTATGAAAATAATGTTAATGAACAGCAGGCCCAAGTGTGATGCCAGCAGTTTTGGAGCTCTGATCCATGGTGGTGGTTTCTGTCCCTTTGCTATTTGCCAGAAGCATTTAGAGCAAGTCAAGAAGGTTTGCTAAAATCTCCACTTCTGTACAGAGCTGTGGCCGAGCACTCTGAATCACTGCAAGGCGGAGAGTCCTGTGCTGCCCAACTTCACTTATCAAAGATGTTACAAGGCCTACTCACTTTTTGTATCTCATAATCTAGTATGTGGGGAGAGACAGACCTTTTACTGGCCATCTGGTATGAAGAATATTATCTTTCCTTCTTGTCCACACAAACTGTGATCTATTTTAGTTTTGCCTCTGACGTTCTAAGCATGGTAAAGTCTTGATTTTTTATTTTTCCTTCTCTGATTTTGAACAAAAGTTCATCTCGTCTCCAGGATTTTATTTTTATTTTACATTTTCACCTCGGTTCCTGCCGTTCCTTCCTTTGAAGTCATGATGCTCTTGAGTAGCTCAGACCTTTCTCATCTAGCATTTTTCCATCTGGTAGCTTTTTATAATTCACTGACGATTTTTATAGCTGTTTGATGAGTTTTGTGCCTTCTTGGACTTACGTGGCAGAACACATTCCTCAGACTGTACCTTCTGAAGTCTTCCATATGATCTAGTTTAGCGTCTCCTCCTTCCGATGCATTTCTTCCTTTATGCTAGCTATGGATTTTATTAACCACATACTTCTATAAAGGATTCTCAGTCCAGTACTGGCTTCTTATTCTCCTCTATGGAAATCATGAGACAGGCTAAAATGAGAATGAATGCACTCACATCTAGTACAGCCAAAGTAACTCTCACGTCAATTAAAGTCTCGCGTAGAAAAAGTCATTTTAGAGTGAAACATAATCAAAAGGCCATGCTGCATGCAAGGAGCTGCTCCTGCAGTTCCTGCCCCAGAGGTACTCATGGATTTAGATGATGATGAAAATGGCAACCATCTAACTAATCAGCAGGCAGTTTCCTTTCTGCTTGGATATAGTTTTGCCGAACAATGAGAAGCTCCTTTGAAACTTATTGTAACAGGAGCTTCCCTCTGTCCTTAAAGCAATAAAGCTTCTAATAAAGTGAAACATGCATCTGTGGAGGGGAAGTTTTTCTTCCCATTAAAGTATTTAGGACCTTTTGTTAATAACACTATCCATTTCTCAACTATATTGCATGCAGTGGCACCCAGGTGCACTCTGTTCCCTTCCCTGAAAGCCATCTCAAAGGTGTTGTCAGCTGTCATTTCAGAAAGATACTTCCTCTTGTAGAGAGATGCAGAACTTTGATGCCTGGCTTCAAAATGTCCCAGCAGGGAGGGACTTTCTTGCCACAGCCACATTCCCTTATTCCACAGCAAGGGGAATTTCTGAGCGTGGCACCCTACTGAATGAAGGTGTTTCTGTGCTCAGCACACATCATTTCACAATCAATCATTGCAGCATGGATTATTTTTGATATATATCCTGCTTCTTTGTTGTCACTTGAGCAGAGCTAAGTATTTAGCCAAAAGAGGATGACTGCGTTCTGCTCTCTGTGCCTCGCCAGAAAGGAGTTTTATTGTACTTTGATTCATAAAACCAAGCAGAATGCTCAGGAATGATTTTCCCTGGAGGAACCACACCTAAGGATAGAAATGGCTTTTTTTCTACTTTAGGAAGACATTTTTGAATGGGAATTTGACAGCTATAGGCTGCGTTTAAAGTAGAGTAGTTATTAAAATGATGGAATATATCATAGGCTGTGAAATAAAAGTAAAAGACATTGCTCAGAGGTACAGAAAAAAAAAGTGAACCATATGCAGTTCGTTGTACCAGCACAATGCAGAAACAGAGATGTCGAATCTAAAGCCTGCTGAATGGATACTTGGACAAACTCTTCTCCCAGGTAACTAACAATAGGATGAGGGGAGGTGGGTTTAAGTTGTGCCAGAGGAGGTGTTGACTGGACATTAGGAAAAACTTCTTTTCTGAGAGAGTAGTCGGGCGTTTGAACAGGCTGCCCAGAGAGGTGGTGGAGTCAGCATCCCTGGAGGTCTTCAAGAAGCCGTAGATGGGGCACTTCAGGACATGGTTTAGTGGTCACTGTAGTTAAGTTATGGTTGAACTTGGTGAGCTTAAAGGTATTTTCCAACCTTTATGATTCTATGACCCTAAAGTTTGGGACTCACTCAGTGCTGCTGGGTTCTATTAGTGGCACAGTGGGTTTCTGCACTCCATTCTCTATGCTGGTTTTCTTTTACACACTTCAGAATTCATTCCTGCCAAATCTGGTGTGCCAGATATTTTCTGAGTACCAGAACATGTTTAGCTCCATTTTCATGAGTCCTTTCATGTGAATCTTAAAGATGATATTTCTTGTAGCCACCAATGGCATATTGGGGGATGACATTCAGCCCTCTGTGAGGCTGATAGTGCCAGAGACAGTCCAGTTGTTTATAATGCTCAGAATATCTTAAATTCATTTGACTTCCTATTGACGTACTGTGTTCAGTCAGCTGTAGGTCCTCAACGTGCTGCTTTCCACTGAGACAAAAAACCCTGCATATCTTTGCCTCATGCCTTTATATCAGTCTTTAGCAAACTGATGGTGTTCTCAATGTCAAATTGTCTCCAGCTCTGAAGCTCACAACACAAGAAGGATGTGGAACTGTTAGAGTGAGTCCAGAGGAGAAGACAAACATGATCTGAGGGCTAGAGCTGCTATGAAGACAGGCTGAGTGAGTTGGGGTTGTTCAGCCTGGAGAAAAGAGGAGTCCAGGGACACCTTAGAGAAGCCTTTCCCATATTTGTAGGGGACTACAGCAGAGTTGGAGAGGGACTTTTTACAAAGGCATGGAGTGACAGGATGAGGGGTAATGGCTTCAAACTGGAAGAAGCTGGATTTAGATGAAACATCAGGAAGAAATTCTTCCCTGTGGGGCTGGTGAGACAGTGGAGGAGGTTGCCCAGAGAAGTGGGGCCTCCAAACCTGGCAGTGTTGAAAGCCAGGCTAGATGGAGCCTTGAGCAATTTGGTCTAGTAGGAGGTGTGCCTGCCCATAGCAGGAGGTCTGCAGCTGATGAACAAGGTGATCTTTAATGTCCCTTCCAACCCAAACCACACTGATTCTCTGGTTTCTTTCTGTATCTCTTTCCTTGGACGTGGCTTCACGTGTAATGCTGTACTAAAAGCAGGTACAGCCCACAAGTGTCATTTCTGTGTGGCTCCAGCCAAATGAGATGCAGCAATGGCTCCCAGATGATCAGGCAATGAGGCTGCTCATTGCAGCCTTTCCTCTTCATTTAACAATTAAACAAATTCTTCATCTTATCTGCTCATGATAACATGGGAAGCGTGTCAGACCAAAGGCTGCTTCTCTGTTGAGTGTATCCTCAGTGAAAAGAGCTCAGGTTCATGTGGCACAATTTTTACTACTTAGATCATCTTTTTTTAGACTATTATTGACATTCATTGCAGATAATTAATTGTGCTGCAGATCATCTCTAAGGTCTGCTAGTTCCTGTGTGCCATCAACAGAACTTGAAGTTGTTAGCTAAGAGTTGGACAGGAGAGATTTATTTTAAAATCTTTCCTTCTTCCTCTACATATTAGAGAAGGAAATAATGTAAAATATTGCCAAGTGGTGTTTTCTAGTCCTGCTTGAAAGAGTCTAGAGCTGAGCCATAAAGATGCTGAAGGCAGTGGCACATCTCCCTTGTGAGGAAAGGCTGAGGGAGCTGGGGCTCTTTAGCTTGGAGAAGAGGAGCCTGAGGGTTGAGCTAATTCATGTTTATCAAGATGTGCAGGGCAGTGTTGGGAAGACACTGCTTAGTGATGTCCAATGATAGCACAAGGGACAACAGGTCCAAGCTGGAGCAGAGAACATTCCACATGAATACATGGAAAAACTTTTCCAGTGTGAGAGTGCCAGATCCCTGGAACAGAATGCCCATAGAGGTTGTGGAGTCTCCTTCTCTGGAGACATTGAAAACCCACGTGGATGAATTCCTGTGTGAGCTACTTGAGGTGGTCCTGCTCTGGCAGGAGGTTGGACTGGAGGATCTTTTGGGGTCCCTTCCAACTGCTAACATTCTCTGATTCTGAGGGAAGCAGCTTCTCTTACTGCTCAACAGGGATGGTTTTGTTAGGAGGAGTTTTACTCTCATGCAAGTACCAGCAGCTCTGTGTAATTGTTTGTCTCTAGCCTCAGGTCAATTTGAGACTTCTTTCCTGCTATTCCAGTAGAGAAAGTTCTTGGCTCTTTAATAGTAAAATCTCCATCTCCTGTAAGTAGTGACCATCTCAGTCTACTCACATTTGGAGCTGCTAGGAGCTGTGAATTACACCCTCTGTTTCTGTGGCCTCTGTCGCTTAAGCATTTTCCTTTAGAAATTATATCACTTGACAAAATTGTTTGAGATACCTGGTGTTGGAGACAGGGCTTAAAGTAATTGTAGTACTTGCTACTAATGACACCATTAGAGCAAGTTTCAGAACCCTTTAAGTAACAGATTAACTTAATTCATGTTATTTATTTTTAAGAGGAGAGGAAGAAATTAGAGTTATATTGAGCACTTGACCTATGTCAGCATTATCTGTTTGAAATTAAGACCGCACCTGCAGTGCTGTGTCCAGCTGTGGGGCCCTCAACACAAGACACCCACAGACCTGCTGGAGCGGGCCCAGAGCAGGGCTACAAATGCGATTAGAGAGCTGGAGCACCTCTGCTATGAAGACAGGCTGAGAGAATTGGGGCTATTCAGTCTGGAGGACAGAAGACTCTGGGGAGATGTTGGAGCTGCATTTCAGTGTCTGAAGGGGACCTATAGGAAGGCCGGGGAGGGATTGTTTAGAAGGACTTGGGCAGGGGGCAGTGGTTTGAAACTGGAGCAGGGGAGATTTATGTTGGACATCTGGAGGAAGTTCTTTACAATGAGAGTGGTGACATACTCTCTGAAACAGGCTGCCCAGAGATGCGGTTGAGCCCCCATGCCTGGAGACATTCAAGATCAGACTTAATGCAGCCCTGTGCAGCCTGCTCTGATTGGAGGTGCCGCTGCTGACTGCAGAGGGGTTGGCCAAGATGACCTTTGAGGGTTTCTTCCAACCCAATTCAATCTGCGGATCTGTGAAATTATCTACTTATAAGTAAGATCCCTGTGGTTGCCTTTCCATGAAGAAGCATTTTGGCTCAGCTGGGTAAAGAAGTAGTCCTCCTTAGAAGAGTTCTTGTGTTATGAGAGCTGTAGAAGAGAAAAAACCAACCAGTGTTGAAGAAAATTAATTTGTTGATTATTCAGTAGTGCCACAGGAAAAATCAGATGGCAGCAAGCAGTATAGGCTGCTAAACCTGCAGAGATGCATTTGGTGTTTACTCTCCTGCTTTTATTTCTGTCTGGAAGCATTCTCCTAATCATTTATTGATGAGATTTTCCACATTTTCATGTGTTCTCATAAACTGCCAGTAGTATCTTAATTATAAACACCTTGGTTTTAATACTCAATAAAAAGAGGCATAATGGACAGACAACTACTGCTGTTATTGGGAAGAGAGGCAGAGGCAAAATCACTAAACTGGACCTTTTGTGTTTTGCTTCACAATCTATAAAAGAAAATAGGTTTTTCCTGTTCAAGAGGGGCTTAAAGTCTGCTGCTGGCAGCAGTAACATTGTCTTCCCACTGGACGTGCTGTCCAGTATGTGTTGAGTTTTTTCATATATCATATCATATCATTCAACACTTCCAGGCTTCAAGCCTCCACGACTTCTCTGAGCAGCCTGTTCCAGTGTCTTATCACCCTTATCGGGAAGAATTTCTGCCTAATGTCTCATCTAAATCCAGCTTCCTCCAGTTTGAGGCCATTACCCCTCATCCTGTCACTCCATGCCTTTGTAAAAAGTCCCTCTCCAGATCTCCTGTAGCCCCCTTCAAATAGTGGAAGGATGCTCTAAGGTCTCCTTGGAGCCTTCTCTTCTCCATGCTGAACAACCCCAACTCTCTCAGCCTGTCTTCAAAGGAGAGGTGCTCCAGCACTTAGATCATCTTCTTACTGAGAAGGGGCAGCTATTTTGAAGTGTGCAACTCATCTGGAAATAGGTCAATAAATGATTTCTTTGGAGCACTTCCTCTCTGTTGTTTTTCTGTTTCCTTGTGTTGTGGAAAATTGTAGTTGTCCCAGACAATTCAAAGCATCACCTCCATTCGAGTTGTCCGTACAGTCCAACTCCTTGTCATTTAAGGGCTTGCTATTTAGAAGCTGAGTTATTCTCATTTCAGCTCCAGGCAAGACCTCAGATCAATTTTTTTTTTTTTTTTTTTTTTTTTTTTTTGCTCTTTATAATGAGAAAGTGGTCAAAGTGACATTCTTTTGTGCCAGAAGGCCAAGGTTTGTCGTTATTTCTGCCAGCCCATGAGTTCTGTTCCTGTTGCCTTGATAAGCCACAGAAGAAAAAAAAAAAATCTTCCTTAAAGTGTTGGTGAAATGCATTATTTGTGTGTTTTAATAATCTGGAGAGGTAGTTTGATAGTGTACTAAAGCAAAGCTGCATGGCTTCTCTTGTAGATCTAAACGTATTTCAAAGGCAGCAAATACATTAATTGATGCAATAAATGATGATGCTTGCAGAGACAGGGAGAGCAGAGCCTGTTGATATTAGGGGATATTCTTTCTGTTGTTCTATCTTTGATGCTTATTTTGAGAGCCACCAATTGCTTTATTACCAGATTTAATATATTTGGACTCTGAGAGATGAAATCTCTTCCTGGAATCCTCATCACCAGTGCTGTCCTCCATGGAGCGTTTGTCCTTTGTGTCTTTTTGAAGTAGTGCATTAATTCTAGTAGCAAAAGAGGCTTCAAATCGACTTATGAGAAGATGTAACATTGAGAAATTGTATCTCCCCTGTAATAACTTGGTTTGGAACAAAACTCCTCATAGGGAGGTGTTAGAGGAAGCCTTCAAGTCCTGTGTTTGAGAAATAATTGCTTGTGGCACAGGTGAAAAAATAAGGGAATAAAAAAAAAAGAGGGAGAGAGAAAAATCCTCAACCACAGCTAAATTAGGGGAGCTGGAAACAGATCAGAGAGAGGAAATGAAAGTACAAAGTTAATGAACAAGCAGCTAAACTTAAAAGAATTAACACTAAAAGAGGCTACGTAAAGCTAAAGCATGAGAAAAATCTATGAAAGCAAAACACTGCCTTAGACCAAAAGGAAGAGAGGATGCATGAGCAGACAGAGCAGAGAGATGACAGCTCCAGACTGTTTATTTGGGAGGGAGAAGAGGTAATAATTCTAATCAGTCTGTAGGCTCCAAATGAGATTTAGCTTATGGAGCAGATGGAAGCTGTGTCTGTAAAACATTAAAAGGAGAAAGTATGGAGGGTCTGGAGCAGAAACAATTATCCCACTGGGAGAAAGATAAGTGTGTGCATAGTCATTACATGTCACTTCCTCAGAACTCTCTCATCCATTACCTTGGGGTAGGATGAGCAGCCATCTAGACAACTGATAATATTTATTTTACTTTCCATTTCAACAAATAGAGGAGAGAGGAACATTGGTTTTCTTCTGCCCAAAGTATTGTATTAATTTCTCAACATTTGTTTTCTTTTGACTGAAGCCAATTTCAATGCCTGTTTCCTGTTGTAAGGGGCTGCAAATGTTTTTGTTTGAATCCTTTTATTGAAAGCATCAGTTGGAGGAGTTGTTTCTGGAGAGAAGGCATTTAGACAGACCTGTGACTGTACTTCTAAGACCACACAGTAATGCATGAGAAGTTTTCCTTGTGAGCTCCTCATTGATTTTCACTTTCATTGAGAGTTTAGTGATGTGCTGTTCCTGCAGCCTGTATCAGACTAAGCCCTGAAAACGGTTGTTTCATCCTGGATGGGCACAAGCCAACCTCATGAAGTTCAGCAAGGCCAACTGCAAGGTCCTACATCTGGGTTGGGGAAATCCCAAGCACCAATCCAGGCTGGGTGAGGAGTGGCTAGAGAGCCGTGTGGAGGAGAGGATTTGGGGGTGTCAGCTGATGAGAAACTCACTATGAGCCAGCAATGGTCGCTGGCAGCCCATAAGGCAGCTGTGTGCTGGGCTGTATCCAAAGCATTGAGAACAGCAGGACAGGGAGAGGATTTTGCCCCTCTGCTCTGCTCAGACCCCACTGGGAGCACCGCATCCAGTTCTGGTGCCCCCAGCATACAAGGGATGTGGAGCTGCTGGAGCAGGTCCAGAGGAGGCCACAAAGATGATCAGAGAGCTGGAGAACCTCCCCTGTGGGGACAGGCTGAGATAGTTGAAGCTGTTCAGCGTGGAAAAAAGAAGGCTCTGGGGAGACCTTAGAGCACCCTTCCAGTATCTGAAGTGGGCTACAAGAAAGCAGGGAAGGGACTTTTGACAAAATCTTGTAGTGACAGGATGAGAAGGAATGGATTGAAGCTTGATAAGGGCAGATTTAGACTACAAATTCTTTGCAGTGAGGGTGGTGAGACACTGGAACAGGTTGCTTAGGGAGGTTGTGGATATCCCCTCTCTGGAGGTGTTCAAGGTCAGGTTGGATGAGGCCTTTAGCAAGCTGTTCTAATGGAAGGTGTCCCTGCCCATGGCAGAGGGGTTGGAACTAGATAATCTTCAGGGTCCCTTCCAACTGAAACCATTCTATGAATCTATGAATTCTCTGCTCCTGGAGTACTGTCATATTTCAGAAGTGCTTTGTTCCAAAGAAAATAACACCTACTTCTTTTGATAATTAAGGTAGTTGGCAATAAATCCTTGTGTTTATGAATATTGATTTAATTGAACAGCCAAGTTACATAAGCAAATGTGTGATATTGTCAATTCACTCTTGCCTTGGTACTTCCTATACATTTTCCCCTTTCATACTAATTCTAGCCTGCCCTTTGGGTACATTCAGCTCATCTTTTGTCATTAAATTCCAAATAACAGAACCACTTTTTTCCAGAAGTATGACCTTTTTTTCTCCAGTGTAGTAAACAAAGGGTTAAGAATTTTATCTGAGTAGGGGGAAATACTCTAAATGGCAGGCGAGGTGAGCTGCTAAAGGGATGTGTTAATCCACCTGAAGCATGTTGCTTGGCTGAAGCTGCAGTTGAAAATGTAAAACTCCAGAACAAAATACACTTTTCCTTTGAAAAGGAATGAACCTGAAGCCTTGCAATGTCCCAGGGGTGTGATTATCTCAGAAAAACTGTTTCCCCAGTTATGTTTTGTTGCATAAATAATTATCTCTTTGATGCAAAGGATAACTATGAGAATGATGTAAGTTAAATATGTTCTCCAGCAATCTGACTTGCAAGGGAATAAACAATTTGTTGATACTTAGAGTGCTTAAACTGCTTCCTCTGGTTTCCAGGAAGCTTTAAACATTCCAGCCATACAAAAATAATCTACATTTTTGTCACTAAGAAATAAGCTCTCTTTGTTTTATTGTTTAAGTGTAGAGTCTTGCACCTGGGAAAGAACAACCCCAGATATCAGTATAGGTTGGGTCTGACCTGTTGGAAGGCAGTGAAGGGGAAAAGGATCTGGGGGTCCTAGTGGATGGGAGGTTGACCATGAGCCAGCAATGTATTCTTGTGGCCAGGAGGGGCAGTGCCATTCTGGGGTGTATTAAAAGGGCTATGGTTAGTAGGTTGAGAGAGGTTCTCCTGCCCCTCTACTCTGCCCTGGTGAGGCTGCATCTGGAGTACTGTGTCCAGTTCTGGGCCCTCCAGATCGAAAGGGACATAGAAGTGCTTGAGAGTGTGCAGCGCAGAGCCACAAAGATGATTAAGGGAATGGAAAATCTCTCTTATGAGGAGAGCCTGAGGGAGCTGGGGCTCTTAAGCTTGGAGGAGACTGAGAGGTGACCTCAGCAATGTTTATAAATATTTAAAGGATGAGTGCCAGGAGGATGGAGCCAGGCTCTGCTCAGTGATGTCCGATGACAGGACAAGGGGCAATGGGTGGAAGCTGAGGCATAGGAAATTTCACGTAAGCATGAGGAGGATATTTTTTTTCCCCTGTGAGAGTGACAGAACACTGGAACAGGCTGCCCAGGGGGGTTGTGGAGTCTCCCTCTCTCGAGATATTCAGAACCCACCTGGACATGTTCCTGTGTGATCTGGTATAGGTGATCCTGCTCTGGCAGGGGTGTTTGATTGGATGATCTTTTGAGGTGCCTTTCAGCCCCTGACATTCTGTGATTCTGTGATTCTTACATATTGCTTGGCCAAATGCATGTAACCAAAGGGGCACTTAAAACTGCTGCCATATATCTTCTTAATTTTACTGAAGAAAAGCAATGTCCTGGCTATGTTCAAGCCAAACATGACAAAAACATTAGTGCTCTGAGTATTGTTCTGAAATAAAGTGCATTTCTTGGGTGGATTGTGTCTTGGTATGGAGAGAGGAGGGAAAGTGAGTCCATCCACCCAAATAATGCTTCAGGGAACTCCGTGGTGCATGTCTGAGTAGTGTTCGGACGATCTCCTTTGGCCACTTGGAATGGTACTGCTGCAGTACCACAGGCTCCAAAATGCAAGGGGCTTGGGGAGTGGGTGAATGCAGCCTGCTTCTTTCAAATTCTTTTAATGTCATGGCTCAATTTTAGAATCGTAGAATGGATTGGACTTCAGAGGTCTTCTATGCCAACCTCCCTGTCATGGACAGGGACGCTACTCAACTAGACTTGGTTGTTCAAGCTATCCCCCAGTGTGGCCTTAAACACCTCCAGGGAGGGGGCAACCACAGCCACTTGGGCCACCCCTTCCAAAGGTCATCTAGTCCGAACGCCTGCAGTTAGCAGGGACATCCTTCACTGGATCAGGCTGTTCAGAGCCTTGTCAAGAAAGGCCTTGAATATCTCCAGGATGGACCTCAACTGCCTCCTTGGGCAACCTGTTTCAGTGTGCCAGCACCCTCATGGTGCAGAACTTGTTCCTAACATCCAACCTACATCTCCTCTGATTTCAAACCACTGCCCCCATCCTATCATTGCAGGCCTTTGGAAACAGTCCCTCTGCAGCCTTCATGTAGGATTCCTTCAGATAATGGAAGGCTGCTATTTGGTCTCTCTGGAGCATTCTCTTCTGCAGGCTGAACAACCCCAGCTCCTTCAGCCTGTCCTCATAGCAGAGGTGCTCCAAGCCTTTGATCATTTTTGTGGCCTCCTCTGGACCTGCTTCACCAAATTCATGGCCTTCTTGTGTTGAGGGTTCCAGAGCACTGCAGGTAAGGTCTCACCAGAGCAGAGCAGTGACAGAATCACCTCTCCATCTGCTGTCCACTCTGCTTTTGCTGCAGCCCTGGATGTGATTTGCCTTCTGGGCTGCAAGTGCCCACTGCTGGCACTTTCTTCTTAGACTCCTATAACCAAGACAGTATATAATTTTATAGCAAACCCAAAGCTAATTACGCTGCAGGAACAAAAATAGTGCTTAAGAAGGCTTGGAAATAAGCTATTCACAGAAATGTAAATCAGCAGCTTATTCTTAGGAAAACAAGGCATTCTGGGGAGTAAAAAAATGAAAGCCCTGAAGATAAAGGGTTGACAGAGACAGCTTTCTGTGTAAGTGTGTATTACATCCAGTGAAAGGCTTGGCAACAATGTGCTGATTATCAGAAGAGTAAAAAAATGTTGCATAACTTGTAATTTAATATCTATCCTTGTAATATTATAGAGCCCTGCTCCCAGTTGTGATACTGCAGCATCCATAGTTTTCCAACAGGCAGAAAATACCTGGAGTGTTGGAGTGTTATCAGGCACGTTTTCCAAGTGATAGCGTATGCAAGCTATTTGTAGCATCCCTGTTTACTTAAAAGATAATATTCAAACTTGGCTAGAAAATGGAAGGGAAAAAAATAGGCCCGTGGAACAAAAAACTTGGCCTGAAGTGAAAAATTAAAGGCAAAATCCAACAGTGTTGTATATGTCTCACTGCACTGACAGCCCTCTTCTAGCTAGGAGGTGATAAAGGGCAGGGAGCAGAAGACCAGAAATGAGAATCTGAAGGTCGAAAATTGAAAGGAGGGCTAGAAACAGCTCAAAGGACCAGATAAGATAAGAAATAGCCCAAAATGAGGCTAGAAAATCACCCTGAAACAATAATGATGGAAAGCATGCAGACAAAGGCTGAGATACCTGGGGCTGGTTAGTCTGGAGAAGGCTGAGAGGGGACCTTATCAATGTCTACAAATATTTGAGGGATGGGTGTCAGGGTGAAGGTGCCAGGCTCTTTTTGGTGGTACCCAGGGATAGGATAAGGAACAGTGGGTGCAAGCTGGAACACAGGAGGTTCCACCTCGACATGAGGATGTGCTTCTTTACTGTGAGGGTGACAGAGCACTGGAGAAAGTCAAGAGAGCATTTAGCAGTGGCAGGAAAGGCAGATGGGGAGGCTGGAAGAGCAGATGGTGGCAGCGATAGAGAGCAGAGTGAGTTCCAAGTCTGATACTGCAATCTCACACAACACATTATTGGTTGTTCTGACTTCTTCCTTTTCTCCTTCGTATTTAAGAAAGGAACAATTCAACTCCTGCACCCTTCTAGACAGGAAAGCACCACCCTGCACTGTGAGAGCACAGCGTGGAAAGAGCTGTCCCTCTTCTACTTGGGAATCACATTTGCGCTTCAATGCACTGCTTGCTAGTAAACTGCAACTCAGTGAGAGCTGTGCTCAGGTGTACAAAACAGAAGGCACAATTCCAGTGCCCTCTTCAAAATGTTCAAATGCCCAAATCTGGGCCTGAAATTCTAAAAGTGTAATGAAGCTAACCTGGCCAACAGTTATATTTTCAGTCTCAGTGTTCATTATACTTTCCAGATGTATTTGTCTTCAGCAGTAGTATCTCAAAGACACGTTGAGAGGTCTTGGAGAAATAATCTTTCCTGCCTATATTCATTCTTCTCACTAGTAGGTGATCTATTTGGAGTGAAGTACTTAGGGTTATCCATATTAAATCAATCCACCACACCTGCAAAGTGTTCTCAGTTTCTTGTTGTTCATTGTTTCTGCTGCTTTTTCCCCTCCACACATATCTCTGATTCCCATATGCCTTGTCGTAATGACTGAAAAGTATGCCCATAATTCCTTCATTATTTTGGAAATATTCAGAAGTGTGTTTAAAGGATCATCAATCATACTGGTAAATAAGAAAAGGCTTAGAGCATTCTTGGAGGAGTTACTTTTCCCAGCATAAATACCTTGAAAAATCTAGCACCATTTTATAGAGTTGATGTCAAACCATTTCATAGTTAAGGACCACTTGGGAATCTGTGACTGCTAAAGCTACATAAATATGATGCAGCTCTGATACAGAGGCTAGAAGCGGTGCCATGCATAACATTGTCAGACTCTTCTGTAGATGCAAACATGTTCATTTTCTGAATTATCCATAGATTCATAGAAGGATTTAGGTTGGAAGGGACCTTGAAGATCATCTAGTTCCAACCCCCCTGCCTTGGGCAGGGACACCTTCCATTAGACCAGCTTGTTCAAGGCCTCATCCAGCCTCATCCAGCCTAGCCTTGAGCACCTCCAGAGAGGGGGCATTCATGACCTCCCTGAGCAACCTGTTCCAGTGTCTCACCACCCTCCCTGGAAAGGATTTCTTCCTCATATCGAGTCTAAATCTGCCCTCCTCAAGCTCAAAGCTATTCCCCCTCATCCTGTCACCACAAGCCCTTGTAAAAAGTCCCTTTCCAGCTTTCTTGTAGTCCACTTCAGCTACTGAAAGGCTGCTCTAAGGTCTCCCCAGAGCCTTCTCTTCTGCAGGCTGAACAGCCCCAGCTCTCTCAGTCTGTCCCCATAGGGAAGGTTCTCTAGCCTTTTCATCTTTCTGTGGTCTCCACTGCACCTGATCCAGCAGCACAGGTCTCTGTTTTGCTGGGGCACCAGAATTGGATACAGTACTGCAGGTGAGGTCTCATGAGAGCAGAATAGAGAGGCAGAATCACCTAATTACTCATCAATTAACATATGGCTTTATGTTTCCAGTATAAGACCTTTCTGGCCTTGGAGTTTGTTCCACTATGAATGTGATCCAGACTAGTCACAAGAAGCAATTTGCATTTTATATGTCAGCTTCATCTTTCATACTTACATTGTGCACCCCTAGAGTTACACCATCCAGTGCTGAGCTGGATACCTGCCAAAGTAAATGTGCTGGAGCAAATCAGGGCTCTCGAAGCCAAGGTGTACATTTTATTGCCGTGTGTCCAAGAATTTTTGATCCATAGTGAGGCTTCTTCACTAATTCACCATTTTTCAGAGTCATAACCATTGTGTTTCACAGAAACTCTGTCTTCATAGACTCAAAAGAATTCCCAGGCAGGATCACGTTTTCCTGCAGTCTACATTTTCTTATATGCAGCATTAAAATATGTTTATGTCTGCACCTGGTAAACTCCTGTTCCAAACACTTCTGTTCAGGGAGAGGAAAAAAAAAAACACCTCAGATAAATCCACCTTTTAGCCTTTGGGAAATAGGTTTTAAGTAGCTCCATCTCCTTTTGCCAGTATGTCACCAATATTTGCCAAAGGCTGTGGGACATGCCTTACAGAAGATGAAAGGTGCTGTCATGGTTTCGAAGTAGTTACTTTTATCTTTGTCCAATAAAAATATACACATTTCTGAGCAAGCTGAGTTTGTGAAAGGCAGACAGCAGCTATCGTGCTCTCTATAAATCTATTGTAACCCAGCACAGCCTGCTCTAAGAGGAAATGTTTGGAAGAAAGAGAAGTCATCAAAACCTGTTGCTTTCATGTATTTGCCTCATGGATTAAGGACAAAGGGATATCTTAAGAGTCCCTGCTCCTTAAGGCAGAGAACTGTTCTGCAGGTCTGCATCTTTCTGCAGCCTTTTAGCCTTTGTTGTGCCTTCTTTGAGCTCTCTGTTCCTGCACTCTGTGTTTCTGCCTCTATGGGCTGTGTAGACCTTGTTTACCACGAGTAGCTGCTCCTAGTGTTCACACAGGTGGTGTTTTCCAAGTGCTGGTGGCAGAGTTACTATTTCAGATGTTTAATGATTAGATGGCTAAAATTAAAACCATTTATGTGGAAGTGTGATGGTTTGGGAGTTACCCCAACCCCCGCAATGAAATCACCCAGACTAGACTCAGCTGGCTGGAAGTTAAGCAATGAAGCTTTATATTCACAGCTTAGCACAATATACAAGCAGATATTTACAATATATTACGATATTTACAGCTATGTACAGAAATATACAAGCCAAAAGTAATACAGAAACACAGTACCCCTCCCAGAAATCAGAGTCCCCAAGAGGATCCTGACCCAAACCTTTTTCCCCTCTCCCCCCTCTTTCCCTCCCTTCAGAAATAACCAGATCAATCCCTGTATATTTCACGTGATAAATCTGGAGAG
The DNA here is from genome assembly GCA_013399055.1 of Ramphastos sulfuratus. Lineage (NCBI taxonomy): Eukaryota > Metazoa > Chordata > Aves > Piciformes > Ramphastidae > Ramphastos > Ramphastos sulfuratus. Next base: position 67,421 of record WBNM01028401.1, read on the forward strand.
ATCCGAGGTGAGATGTCAAAAAAGACAACAAAAAGGTTAGAGGAAATAAGGGTTAGGTCAGATTAGAGTTAAGGCAGATGCAACTACAGACCAGCAGAGAGAGAGTAGCAGAACTGAAAACTGAGAAGTGTGTGAGGTGATTTTTTGACTAGTTGTGTTTCTCAGCAAAAGAATGAGTGATAAAAGTTACTGTTGTTTTGTTTTTTCCTTTCTTCTCACAGCTAAGGATTTAATTTCTCTCAGCAAAATATTCCAGTTAGCCTCAAACCAGCACAATCCACCCCTCTATATCACGTCTCTCTATCACTCAGAGTTTTGCTGAGA
>WBNM01028402.1:13458-30404 GCA_013399055.1 Ramphastos sulfuratus
TATAAAATCCCCCAGACTAGACTCAGCCAGCTGGAAGTTAAGGACTGAAGCTCTATTTACAGCTCAGCACAATGTACAAGCAGAGAAATACACTATATACAGGAATAGTTACAGAGATAGAAAAGTTAAAGGTGATACAGAAACACAATTCCCCTCCCAGACATCAGAGACCCCAGGAGGGGCTCCCAACCACCCTTCCACCTTCTCTCCACCCCTCTGCCTTACCCCAGGGTCTGCCTTACGTGCAAGGTGAGTTTGGAGGGTGGGCCAGGGGGGTTAGAAGGAAAGTGGTTAGTGAGGTTACTCAGCAGAGAGGAGAAGGCCAGAAGCTAGACTGCCTGAGACTGCTTATCTTTGTTTTGAGTACTTATTCTTGAACATCTCAGCAAGCCTATGAGTGAAGTAGACATCACCAGTGTTTCCTTTTCACAGCCTGCAATATAATTTTCTCTATTAAAATATTCCAATTAGCCTCAAACTAGCACACCCCTTCAGGTACTGGCAGGCTTCTATTAAGTCTGCTTGGAGTCTTCTCTTTTCCATGCTGAACACCTCCAGCTCCCTCAGCTTGTCCTCATAGCAGAGCTGCTCCAACCCCCTGAGCATTTTTGTGGCCCTCCTCTGGACCTGCTCCATCAGGTGCGTGTCTTTCCTGTACTGAAGGCTGCAGAGCTGGATGCAGCACTCCAAATGAGGTCTCAGCAGAGCAAAGTGGCAGGGTCCCCTCTTTCCATCTCTGTCCACACTGCTTTGGATGCATCCCAGGCTGCCATTGGCCTTCTGTGCTGCAAGCTCACACTGCCTGCTCCTGTCCAGCTTCTTGTCAGTTTTCATCCAGGCTGCTTTCTATCCCCTCCTCCTCCACAGCCTGTATTGATAGTGAAGACTGTTCTGGCCCTTGCTCTTCTCAGTCCTGGCTCCAATATCATATTCTTCAAATAAACATTGAGAATTGCATTAAATATATTTTCCATGAGCTCTGGGGATCAAACTCTAGAGGTGAAAATTGATTAATATTTATTTTACATGTGGACATGGAAGAAAGAGAGCAACATGCTCACTTCTTGGGTGAAAACACCTATGTTACTTGGTTAGCATATTGCTTGTAATAAAAAGGCATCTCAGTGTGCCTTCAGAATGTTGATGTCTCTTAAGAAGATGGCCAGGCATCATATTCTATCACTTTCTAGATCTTACTAACTTCCAGGATATTTTCTTGGTTGTTGTTTTTTTTTACTGTTTTTCTCTCAGCTGAAATCTGTTTTCATTTGGTTACAGTGGGAAGAAAGAAAAGCTGTCAGTATTGCTTCCATCTGGATATTTAACCAACCTATGTTGGGACAGGGACACTTTGGAGAGTTAGGAGGGAATTTTAGACTTTGCATGGGACACTATCAATCATCTTTGTCTTCAGGGCAGCAGCAGCCCAGGAAGACAGCTTGCAAGGAGACTGCTAGATTGCACTGAAGCGTGGCCCTAGGCAAGAACAGGAGCTTCTCTCCAGTGCATTTCGCTTTGCTGCTCCCATTAGTAAGCAGCATTTTCTTCTGTGCTTCTTCTGGGAAGGCAGTAGAATTATCAATGATCAATTAGTGTAATTAATGTAAGAATTATCGATGATAAATTAATGCAATTCATGTAAATTAATGCAAAGAATCGTGAACTGGAGGGACAGAACTGCTCATCTATTGAATTCTTCTTAAGCTTTGTGTTTAGCTACAGCACAGATGCTCCAAAAGTTCTGAAGGATTCATTCAAATATGCTTTTAACCCCAAACTCTTTTGACTCATCAATGACTACTTAAAATGCTGTTTTGAATCTATTTGTCTCACTATTTCTCACTGTTACGTACCTCTTGAGGACAGGCTGAGGGAGCTGGCATTGTTCAGCCTGCACAAGAGAAGACTCTGGGAGGACCTTAAGGCTGCCTGCCAGGACCTGAAGGGATCCTGCAGGAAGGCTGCAGAGGGACTCTTTACAGGAGTGCCCAGTGCCAGGACAAGGGGAAATGGATTGAAATTGGAGGAGAATAGGTTTGGATTGGATCTGAGGAAGCAATTCCTCACTAGGAGGGCGGCAAGGCTCTGGAATGGGTTGTGCAGAGAGGCTGTGGATGCCCCTGGCTGGAGCTGCTGAAGGCCAGGTTGGATGGGACCTTGAGCAAGCTGGGCTAGGTGAGAGGTGTCCCTGCCCATGGCAGGGTTAGTTGGTTAGTTGGTTAGTTGGGTTAGTTGATCTCTGAGGTCTTCTCCAGCCTAAAGCACTCTATGATTCTGTGCTGGTTCTTCAGCAGGAGATGCCCTGTTCCCCAAAATCTTGAAAAAATAAGCACTTTCCTGCCAGCTCCATATTTTCCCTCCTACTCTTACATAGTAGTATAAAGCCTGCAATTGAGCAAGGATTGCCTGGATCCTGATGCTAACATCATCAGGATGTAAAAGCCACAACTGCTTCCAGCTCCCAATGTAGGTGTTTGTATGACTGCAGAGACCTTTGTGCACCTGTATACATAAAGAGATCTCTTTTTGTGCCCATCTCTCCATGCACTCCATCTCCACAGCCCTTCAGCTGGGGAAGTTTGTTTCCTGTCAGAACACATTGTCGTGGAGGCAGGGAATTAATGTGGCTGGAATTATAAAAATAGAATTATTTTATTTCCTTGAAAGCTCTGCCCCCAAACTCTATACAGAACTAGTTTAGGTTTATTTACAGGTTCTAATTTGATCAGGGAAAATCTTCATAGGATGCTATGGGGAAATTTAGGGATTTAGGAAGTCAGGCAGTGGAAAAGTCTAAGCTACAAACACAGCTTCCCCCCACTATCCATCAGGCTGAGCAGAGCATTAAGGGCCCAGCAGCAGGCTTTGCTCACAGAGGTGAGATAGGCACTGGGCGATGCTCCCTTGCTGGGTGTCTCTGCAGCTCGGCTGCCTTCTGACGCCGCAAGCAATATCCAATGGTGGATCCAAAATGGCAAAAGCCCAAGGCGGGTGGAAAAGCTGCCAAACTCTCAAGGCATGGCTTCCAGAAGACAGAGATCTGTGGAAGCAACACTGCCTCAGCAGCAGCAGGAGAGAGCCAGACTGCTCGAGTCTGCCCAGTGCAGAGTAGCACCCAGGAAATCAGGGCTGCAGTATGGTCTGAGAATAGCCAGGTCCGAGTGCTGCTGGCAGCGCTCTCAGAAGGACCCCGGGGCTGCCGAGCTTGCAACTTTGCACAGAATGGTGCAGAAGTGGGGAAGAGCTGTCCAGAGGCAGGGATGGTCTTGGGGTCATGAAATGTTGGGGTCGCCAGATGTTGGGGGCGCCAGATGTTGGGGTCACCAGATGATGCAGAGTTGCACGCACGCCTGGGGCCACTAGGAATGGGGTGAAGGGTGCCACGAGATGAGACAAGCAGCTGATACCAATATGCTACATCCGAGATTGCCCCTTTATTGCAGCAAGTGGCACAGACTTATACAGGGACAGAACTGTCTGGCCACGCCTTACTCATTCTCTCCTTGGTTACAGGCTGCTGCTCCTGAGACTTTCTCACTCTGATAGGCTCCCAGCCTTCCAGTCCACATAGCTACCTCTGTTACCTTGCCTGACTCCCACCAAGGGCAGCTGTGCTGAGGTCCTCGCCGGCAGTTCTTTCCCCTTATCTTTTGTCCTGTTTAGGTCTCAGCTACTGTAACCAGAGAATGAGACCCAACAGGACGGTGCAAAACCGAGAGCTGTGTAAAAGGTCAGAGCCATGCAAAAGTGGTCTGAAATGGGAGCTATGTCACTGTGGGAACTCAATCAAGGTGGGGACCTGTCCTGTTGGGAGCTCTGTCAAGGCAGGCACTCCTTCAAGGCAGGCACCTCACGCCTTTTCCCATTGCTCTATTTGTGCTTTTCTGGACAAAGTGTCCATTTGCCATTTATAGAGTGCAAAGAACCCAGCCAACCACCAGCCCCATTCCAGCGTGCCCTTCCACATGGCTCAGCACACGGCTGGAGAAAGGCTCCTGCAGCCATTGCCCCCTTCAAACCCACTGTGTTGGTTTAAGGTTAATTGGAATACCTTAATGAAAAGAATTAGATGCTAGGCTGTGAAAAACAAACACTGGTGATGTCTGCTGCACTCAGAGGCTTGCTGAGATGGATAAGAACAAGGATACAAACATAGATAAAAGACAGAGAGAGAGTCTCTGTCTNGGGGGGTGGTGCATAACTCCCAAACCATCACAGGTTGTTTGCTTTTTTTTTTTTTTTTCATTTTGGTTGTTTTGTGCTCTTGGTTTGTGTTTTAGATCTATCATCAAGATTTAGATATCTGTCGCAGTGCCTTTCGCAGTCCCATTTATCCCAAGAAGGAAGCCCTACTTGATTGAAGAGCAGCGTGAAAGCCCAGGAGTTCAGGCAACGCCCTGGGTCTGGCAGCAGATGCAGCTGAGGCTGAGCGGTCAGCTGGTCTCAGCTGTGCGTCAAATGCTGCTACCAGCCTGAAGTGAGAGCCAGCAAAGCCTCTTTGGGCAATACTTATTGGCAAACTGCTTCATTTGTTACTGTGTGTCTAAGGGAAAGGGACAGTTTGCATCTCCTCCGCAGGCAGCAGCGGTTCTCCAAACAGGGCTTTTATCAGTCGTGGTTTCTGCAAACTGAGAGAACCCAAAATGCTTTTGCTCAGGCCCAGAAGGGTCAGCACCGTATCTGTCAGCTGTGACAAGGTAATTAGCTACTTAAGAAGAGAAAATGTTCAGCCCTGTGAGAAATGCTAAGATGGCCACAGCATGTGACAGCTGAGCCGTTCAGGTGTAATGGAAGGTCCCAGCTGAAGCATTTACATAACGAGGTGCTCTGCTCTGCAACTTGTGTAGCACAGAATCACAGATGGGTACAGGCTGGAAGGGACCTCGGAAGCTCATCCAGTCCAAACCACCCTTGCAGAACAGGATCACCTAAAGCAGATCACACAGAAATGCATCCAGGTAGGTCTTGGATATATCCAGAGAGGGTAGTTTGGGGGGAATATGTGTGGAATTGGTTCTGTTTCCTTGCTTCTTAGATGAATATGGTGTGGAATTAGTTCTGTTTCCTTGCTTCTTAGATGACCTTAACCCAGTAACTTTGATTGTAGAAACCATTTAAAGGAGACAGAAGAGTTCCTTGCATTTTGGTCTCTGATCTTCTCACAAGAGACCATACATGGCAGCCCCTTCTCCTCCCTGCCTCTCACAGCAAAAGCTCCAAACTTCATGTTGATGAAAAACTCAACATGAGCCTGCAGTATGCTCACTCAGCCCAGACAGCAACTGTGTGCTGGGCTGCAGCAAGAGCAGTGTGGGCAGCAGGGCAAGGGAGGGCATTCTGCCCCTTTNATTGTACAGTGGCTTTGGGTTTTCCTTGTTGTTTGAGTAACTCCTGATGGCCTGTTCTTGCAGTAGTGATCAGCAGAGGTGTGAAGGAGGGCAGATCAGAGAGGGTGCTTTGCTAGCAGACACCTCTGGAAATAGAGGAGCACCCTGGGGCAAGTGTCTGGCTTGTGCTAGGATGCTGTGCAGTCATGATCCATTTTACCAGACAGAAGTGTGCTATATTTAAACAATGACATTTGGGACAAACCTACTTTGGGTAGAACTAATACTGATGATCCTGCAGTAGCAATTATCATTCTCTCAAGAAAAGAACTAAGGAGGAGATAAAATGGAGGGGTCAAATACATTCCCATGTTATTTTCACTTTTCTGCACCTCTATCCTGAGATGAGTTAAAGGAATGGAAAAGAAAGGTGATAAAAGCTGAGCCTTGCAAAACTGGGATTAGATCTCTCCAAGAAGAGTAGCAGGTACATTTTTTTTAGTCCTCAGGGTTCAACAGCATCTTGGTTACTTTATTGGCCTAAGGCTATAGGGCAGGAAAAAGGTTATGATCTATCAATTCTACACTGCTGAAAGAAGATTTTCTGGCTACATTTCTAGGCTAGCTCAGGAGAGCTGATGGAGGAAGAGACCAGATGCTAGTCTTAGCAGCCTTTAGGCCTTGACTTTCACCTCAAAGGGTATAAATACAAGGAGTCTCTGGGCCCTGCCATTACTTGTTCCTTTCAGTGTTTACAATAGTATTTAACAGTTGCTGCAATTTGTCATCATCTGTTTAATGTTTTTATTCACATCTGGATGGTAAACAGACTCGCAGCCCTAATCTTGTGGATTAGTTAATTCCTAAACATCCCTGATGAACTCTCTTTAGAATTCCATTTAACAGAGGCATAATTATTCAGCTTCTGCATGCATCTAGAGCAGCTTGCAGGCAGCTGAGGCTCTGACATAAACCAAGGGCACAGGAAGAGCTAGGAGGTTTTAATTCCCCTTAAAGTATTATTATTATGCAGTTTTTCAGCGAGGTCATTTCTGAGTGGAGGAAAAATTATAATAGTTGCCATGGCTTAGACCTGTCTAAAAGAAATATGGTATGCAGCTAAAAGGAGAGCAAGGCCCCCATCACTTGAATAGAAAAGGAAATAAATACAGTACTTGCCTTGCATTCTTATTATCCTGTGGCAAAACTCTCTGGGTGGAGAAGATGAGGATAGCAGAACTTCCCTTCTTAAGTCAGTAACATTTCCCTGTGAGCAGATGCTTGGTTTGCTACAAGCTTGTTTAGCTTCTGACTTACCAAATAACCCTCTGCAAGGGGAAGTCATAACCAGGCCAGTAGTAGCCTGGGCTGCATCCAAAGCAGCATGGCCAGCAGATGGAGAGAGGGGATCCTGTCCCTTTGCTCTGCTCTGGGCAGACCTCACCTGGAGTGCTGCATCCAGCTTGAGAGCCCTTGTCATGGAGTGCTTCATAGAATGGTAAGGTTGGAAGGGACCTCAAAGATCATCCAGTTCCAACCCCCACTAGATCAGGTTGCCCAGAGCCACATCCAGCCTGGCCTTAAAAACCTCCAGGGATGAGGCTTCCAGCACCTCCCTGAGCAACCTGTGCCAGTCTCTCACCACCCTCATGCTGAACAACTTCTTCCTAATGTTTAATCCCAATCTGCCCTCCTCTAGCTTGGATCCATTCCCCCCAGTCCTATCACTGCCTGACACCCTAAAAAGTCTCTCCCCAGCTTTCTTGTAGCCCCCTTCAGATGCTGGAAGGCCACCATAAGGTCTCCCTGGAGCCTTCTCCTCTCTAGACTGAACAATTCCAACTCTCTCAGCCTGTTCCATGTCCAAAGCAGTTTATTAGGATTGGTTGCTGTCGGATAGAGTAGATTTGTAAGGAAGGAAAGCACAAAATTCTTGTATCTTCTGCTATATAATTACAAAATATTTTACTGTCTTTTAAATAATACAAAAAAAAAAAAGAAGAACCAACTACATCATGTTACAAAACAGTGAATCCACACGTTAGACTACACTATAAGAGGATATTTTTAATGCAAATATAAAAAAGTAACTAATATGTAAATTTACACTGAAAACTTATAACTGAAAACACTTCAGATGTTGCTTGTAGACAATTTCAAGAGGACCAGAAATTACTTTTTATTTTCCTTGAAAGGGTTGCAAACATTTCCCACTTCTAACATGTTCTTGTTTCAAAGGTAATTTTTAAGGCAATGCAGTTGAATAAAAATAAGATGCATGACACAGAATGTGATGTCTTTATAATTCTTTTGGGCTTGCATTTGCCCTCTCTTCTTTGTGTGTGCAAGAGCCTGGAAAGGGAAATTGTTGTCTGGAGAGGAAACTGAGCCACAAACCAAAAAATGGCTAGTAGTATCTTCACTGCAAGAAAAAGTTGGGAGTAATTAGGACCATTTTGACTGCCTTGTGCTCTTACTATGCTCTTAGGCACATGTTTTGACATTATCTGTATATTTATGTTTATTAATAGGTCATCAAAATTGAGGGGTCCAGCAATCCAGCAAAATTGAGGGGACAGCAGCTGAAGATGAGGCAGCAGTGTGCCCAGGTGGCCAAGAAGGCCAATGGCATCCTGGGCTGGATCAGGAGCAGTGTGGCCAGGAGGAGCAGGGAGGTTCTTCTGCCCCTGTGCTCAGCACTGCTCAGGCCACACCTTGAGTGCTGTGTCCAGTTCTGGGCCTCTCAATTTCAGAAAGATGTTGAGGTGCTGGAAGGTGCCCAGAGAAGGGCAGCAAGGCTGGGGAGGGGCCTGGAGCACAGCCCTGTGAGGAGAGGCTGAGGGAGCTGGGGGTGTGCAGCCTGCACAAGAGGAGGCTCAGGGCAGACCTCATTGCTCTCTGCAGCTACCTGAAGGGAGGTTGTAGCCAGCTGGGGTTGGGCTCTGCTGCCAGGCACCCAGGGCCAGAGCAAGAGGACACAGCCTCAAGCTGTGCCAGGGCAGGTTCAGGCTGGATGTTAGGAGGAAGTTGTTGGCAGAGAGAGTGATTGGCATTGGAATGGGCTGCCCAGGGAGGTGGTGGAGTCCCCATCCCTGGAGGTGTTTGAGAGGAGGCTGCATGAGGCACTCAGTGCCATGGTTTATTTGATTAGAAGGTGTTAAGTGATAGGTTGGACTTGGAGATCTCAGAGGTCTTTTCCAACCTGTTTAATTCTGTAATTCTGTGATCATTCCTTCCTCTAACAAGAAAACTAGAAAGCCAAAATGGAAAGTCCAATTGTACCTTGAACTAAAGCATTATCACAATTCTGACATCTACACTGCAATGGAAATAGAGTCCTGTGACAGATCTTTATTGACACAGAAAACCTTCTTCTGCCTATGTTAGTGGATACATTTCTTATAAGCAATGAAGCACTGAGTCTTCCTCTTGAAAACCTCCTCCACATGTGTGAGGCCATGGCAGAACAGCAATCCAAAGCTGTAGTTCCATGATCCCTCATTAACTGGTAATATCTCACTGGGCAATTCTGCTCCAGTTCAACAGCTTTCCCAAGACAGGAGGAGGTCAGGTTTGCCTTAATCCTAAACGGGTGAGATTCCACCCACTTCATCTTTATTTGATCTTTACTTCTTCATTGTGAGTAGAGTGGCTGAACACTACTTAAAATTAAATTTTTGGTTCTTTGAAAGGCATCTCTAAGGCCATAATTTCATGTACATTTGAATTGGCAGCAGCTGGCCCTCTGTCTAAAAGAAGCAGCTTCTCTTTGGAGGCAAGGTCTTCATAAGGCAAAAGAGGCAGTGTGGAGGTTAGGTCTCCATAAGCAAAAGGAGGCAGTGTGGAGGTTGGGTCTCCATAAGGCAAAAGGAGGCAGCGTGGAGGTTGGGCCTCCGTGAGCCAAAGGAGGCAGCGTGGAGGTTGGGCCTCCGTGAGCCAAAGGAGGCAGCGTGGAGGTTGGGCCTCCGTGAGCCAAAGGAGGCAGCGTGGAGGTTGGGCCTCCGTGAGCCAAAGGAGGCAGCGTGGAGGTTGGGCNTTGGTGGAGAAAAAGGGGGGTGGGTGGGGGTTGGGCCCCCGTGAGCAAAAGGAGGCAGGGTGGAGGTTGGGCCTCCGTGAGCCAAAGGAGGCAGTCTGTCTCTGGAGGTTGGGCCTCCGCAAGTGAAGAGGCAGTCTGTCTCTGGAGGTTGGGCTTGTGTGAGCCAAAGGAGGCAGTCTGACTCTGGAGGTTGGGCCTCCGTGAGCCAAAGGAGGCAGTCTGTCTCTGGAGGTTGGGCTTGTGTGAGCCAAAGGAGGCAGTCTGACTCTGGAGGTTGGGCCTCCGTGAGCCAAAGGAGGCAGTCTGTCTCTGGAGGTTGGGCTTGTGTGAGCCAAAGGAGGCAGTCTGACTCTGGAGGTTGGGCCTCCGTGAGCCAAAGGAGGCAGTCTGTCTCTGGAGGTTGGGCTTGTGTGAGCCAAAGGAGGCAGTCTGACTCTGGAGGTTGGGCCTCCGTGAGCCAAAGGAGGCAGTCTGTCTCTGGAGGTTGGGCTTGTGTGAGCCAAAGGAGGCAGTCTGACTCTGGAGGTTGGGCCTCCGTGAGCCAAAGGAGGCAGTCTGTCTCTGGAGGTTGGGCTTGTGTGAGCCAAAGGAGGCAGTCTGACTCTGGAGGTTGGGCCTCCGTGAGCCAAAGGAGGCAGTCTGTCTCTGGAGGTTGGGCTTGTGTGAGCCAAAGGAGGCAGTCTGACTCTGGAGGTTGGGCCTCCGTGAGCCAAAGGAGGCAGTCTGTCTCTGGAGGTTGGGCTTGTGTGAGCCAAAGGAGGCAGTCTGACTCTGGAGGTTGGGCCTCCGTGAGCCAAAGGAGGCAGTCTGTCTCTGGAGGTTGGGCTTGTGTGAGCCAAAGGAGGCAGTCTGACTCTGGAGGTTGGGCCTCCGTGAGCGAACACATCCATGTGTCTGGTTCATCCCTGAGCAGAGGGAGTTCTCTCTCTGGGTAGGCACAGCAGCATTACTGCAGCAGCACTGTGCAGAGGACGCTGAGGGCAGCTTTCAGAGGGAACAGTGTGGCAGGGAACATGCCTTAGGGAAGCTGCGGAGCTCTTCTGGCGCTGCCATCCACCCTGACACGTTCTTGATCACCGATACAGCTGCCAGGGCCACAAGCCTGGTCTGAGTGACGATTCTCCCTCCCCAGGCTCAAGGTGCCATAGCTTTTTGCCCTGGGAAGGGCAGAACTGAGATCTGGTTTTGCCTGCTGCACAGGAGCCTTGTCCTGCGCAAGGCTGCGCTTGCAGCCGCTCTCCCGTCTGTGCAGATGCACGGAGCTGTTACTGCCCTCTCACTCTTCTTTTTTTCCTCCCCTGGCTTTTCTCAGAGATTGCAAAAGGCACATTCTTGACACTCCAACATTTCACATATCCTGATTTCCAGCCTTCACTTCAAAGCACAAATGCTTCTCAGCTTTAAGCACTGTATTTTTGTCCCCTAAAAGTAGGCTGAACTATTTTAAATGAAACTTGAAGGGAAATCAGCCTGAGGTAGACATGCAACATAGAAACCTTCAGCCTGAGCAGCTGAAGTTTGTCTGCTGTTGTTTCTAGGCTAAGTTAGGCCACAAAGGATGCAAACTGTGTATGGAAAATTAATTTAGGGGACAAGCAGAGACTTCTGTAGCCTCTCTCTGTTTCTACATATCCTGATTTAGTTTACTGAAATTAAATTCTTACCGTAGGAAGTTTCCAGCAGCATTAGTTTTAGGGCTGTGGTTCTAGGTAGATCCTATAATGATCAGAGAGTGTAATCTTACTTTGTAATGCATGCAAATGTGAGCCAGACACAGATAAACTCCAACTTCCAGCAAAACTCAAGGGAGGCTTGGCTGAGGCACCTGGAGGCTGTGAGGCCATTCAGTGAGACTTGGACAGACTGAGAGCTGGGCACAGAGGAACCTGATGAGGTTCAACAGGGATCAGTGCAGAGCCCTGCACCTGGGGAGGAACAATAAACTGCAGCAGCACAGGCTGGGAGGGGATCTGCTGGAGAGCAGCCCTGTGGAGAGGGACCTGGCAGTGCTGGTGGGCAGCAAGTTCTGCATGGGCAGCAATGTGCCCTGGTGGGCAAGGAGGCCAATGGGGTCCTGGGGGGCATTAGGAAGAGTGTGTCCAGTAGATCCAGGGAGGTTCTCCTCCCCAACCACTCTGCCCTGGTGAGGCCCCACCTGGAATATTGCATCCAGTTCTGGGCTCCCCAGTCCAAGAGGGACAGGGATCTGCTGGAGAGAGGCCAAGGGAGGGCTGCAAGGATGCTGCAGGGACTGCAGCACTGCCTGAGGAGGAGAGGCTGAGAGCCCTGGGGCTGCTTAGTCTGCAGAGGAGAAGGCACAGAGGGGATCTGAGCAATGTCTGTCAATAGCTGAGGCCTGGGGGTCAGGAAGGAAGGCACAGGGACAGCCTCTGCTCACTTGTGCCCTGCCATAGGACAAGGGGCAAGGGATGGAAACTGCAGCACAGGAAGTTGCAGCTCAGCATGAGGAAGAACTTGTTGAGTGTAAGGGTGAGAGAGGCCTGGCACAGGCTGCCCAGAGAGGTTGTGGAGTCTCCTTCTCTGCAGCCTTTCCAGCCCTGTCTGGATGTGTTCCTGTGTGCCCTGTGCTGAATTCTCTGCTCCTGCTGTGGCAGGGGGCTTGGCCTGGAAGCTCTCCAGAGGTCCCTTCTACCCCCAGTATCCTGTGAGCCTGCAATTCTGTGAGGTGCTGAAAGTTTTCCAAAATCTGGTAGATTTGATTTTTTTTTTTTTTTTTACCATCAGTGAAATGTGATTCAAAGCAACAGTTCCAGTATGCGGAACTGGAAAAAAAACAAACTCATCACCTGTAAAATGCTATGAATTCCTTATGGGTATATTAAAAAGTGCAAAACAATTATCAGGAATTCTGCCTGGTTTCTTACACCACAAAACTTACCAAGTTTAATTGAAAAACAAAACAAAAAAACAGAAAAACCCAAAAAACAAACAAACAAAGAAACCCCACCAAAAAACCCCAAACCCCCCCCCCGAAAAAAAAAACAAACAAACAAAAAACCCCAGAACTGTGGAAATGCTTTAGCCAAAGTAGTAGAAGAAAATTTAGTGTTAAATATTCAGCAGCAAGTATCTAAAGGGACTACTTAACATTATCATACTTTACAGTTGTTAATAAAAGTTACAGTTCCCAGAGCAATTTTAATTGCTTTTTAAAAATGTATACAGGCAACATTTCTCAACTACTGCACTTATGATTGTGATGTCTTCATAGGACCAAGCAAGGACTAACCTGAGGCCCAGAACTAGCATTAACTACTCATGTAATTATTATTATACCTTTGATGCTAACTGGCAGCTCCTGAAGTCACATCAGCCTGTGATAATCTCAATTCTCCCCCATCTCCCCCCATTACTTCTACCTGGACTTCAGTAAAGCCTTTGACACTGTCTCCCACAGTATTCTCCTTCAGAAACTCCTGGCATGAGATTGGCTCATTGCCCTCTGCCCTGGGTAAAAAGCTGGCTGATGTCTGGGCACAAAGGGTGGTGGGGAAAGGAGTTAAGTCCGACTGGCACCCAGTGGCCAGTGGTGTCCCCCAGGGTTCAGTGCTGGGGGCTGTCCTCTTTAATGTCTTTATCAGGGATCTGGGTGAGGGCATTGAGGCAGTTTGCAGGTGACACCAAGCTGGGTGTCTGTGTCACTGAATCACAGCATCACAGAAGCATGCAGGCTGACAAAGCCCCTCAGGAGCACCAAGTCCAACCCAGAACCCTACTCTACAAGAGTCACCTTAAACCATAGCCCCAAGCACCACATCCAAATGACCTTTAAACACACCCAGGGTGGATGAATCCACCACCTCCCTGGGCAGCTCATTCCAGTCCCTGACCACTCTCTCCATGAAAAACATTTTTCTAATATCCAGTCTAAACGTCCCCAGCCTCAGCTTGAGGCCATTCCCCCTTGTTCTGTCTCCAATTCCCTGTGAGCAGAGCCCAGCAGCAGCCTCTCCACAATGTCCCTTCAGGTAGCTGCAGACAGCAATGAGCTCTGCCCTCAGCCTCCTCTGTTTCACACTAACCATCCCCAGCTCCCTCAGCTGCTCCTCATCAGATTTATTCTCCAGGCCCTTCCCCAGCTCTATTTTCCTCCTCTGGACCTGCTCCAGCACCTCCACATCTCCCTTGTATTGCAGTGCCCAAAACTGAACACAACACTCAAGCTGTGGCCTCACCAAAGCAGAGTCCAAGGGGACAATCCCCTCCCTGCTCCTGACGGACGCAGCATTTCTAATCCAAGCCAGGATGCCATTGGCCTTCTTGGCCACCTGGGCACACTGCTGGCTCCTGTTCAGCTGCTAGAGGGTAGGGAGGCTTTGCAGCAGGACCTGAAGAGGTCAGACCCATGGGCCAAGGCTCATTGTGTGAAGCTCAAAAAGGCCAAGGGCCAGGTCCTGCACTTGTGTCACAACAACCCCATGGGGAGCTACAGACTTTGGGATGCGTGGTTGGAAAGCTGTGACTCGGAGAGGGCCCTGGAGGTGGTGATCAGTAATCTATTAAATATGAGCCAGCAGTGCCCAGGTGGCCAAGAAAGCCAATGGATTAGCACAGAATTAGTCAAGTCAAGATGATCAGGAAAGGCAGTGAATTAACATGGAATTAATCAAGTCAATAGTCACAGTTACCTCTGCTGAAATCTAATGTAAAATTGAGTGACAGGGATGCAATGTACTTATTTCAACAAATGGATAATGTCCTAGGACTTGCTGAGAAATATTCCTACCACAAAAAAAAAGGCACTCAATCTGTAAGAAGCAATTTCCAGCTGGGTACTGGAATACCAATATTTAAGAATTGGCTTTATTGTACCCTGTGTGCTATTTAAAGAGCTAGACAGTTAGCTACTGGTCAAGTTGCAAATAGTAATACAGCTAATATGACAGTACTAACATTTGCTGCCTGCTGCTGCTAGTCTGGAGATAGACAGAGATATACTTATGGCATCTGGTTTGGACCTGAAAAAAAGTATTCTTTAGATAACATGATCTGGCACAAAAGCTGAGCCTCGTCAGCAGGGGCTGTGCAAGAATCATCTAAAGGAGTCAGTTCATCACTGCTGAGCATCTCTGAACAGGGAGAAGAATTCAGTCCTTGACTAACACAGCAGCTGATGAACAGTGCTTTGGTTCGTTTTGCATCCTTTCCTGTAGCCAACCACAAACATTTTCAAACCTATCCAGTCACTAACCAAACACTGCCCACCCTTATGGCTTCTGCAGCATCACTTCTTGTAGCCCATGCACACGGAGCTCTACCCCTTGGCTTCAAGAGGGCAGAGCAGCTTTGCAACCCAGTGGTAAAGGGTGGTGAGTGTAGGAAACTGAGGTGACTGCACAGCAGTACTGCCTGGAAGAACTCTCAGTTGGTGTTAGCTGAGGTTTTGAGTATGTTTTTAGGAGCACAGTGTTTGTCCTGCTCAGCCAGAACATTGCCAGTGTGCAGCGGGTTGTTGCTGGCTTCACTGCCAGTAGGATCACTGTGGGGTTGGAGAAGTGATCCAGATTTATGGATCTGGATTAATGTTATGGATTGTTTTGTTCTCGGTGTCTTTTTTTAGATGCCTTGCTTATGTCTAAATGTTGGAAGTGGGAAATCACATTGCCTCCCTCTCTTTGAATTCCCTTGTTTTCCAGCATCGCCCCAAGTGAGAGCTACTGCTGCATGCACCTCCTTTCCTCTCTGTCTTTGATCCTTTTATATTTGCTCCAGTAAAGTTATCTTTAGATTTGTTTTTCGTCTTTGTCTCAGACAGCAGTCAGCAGCCCTGCCTTTGAGGGCTGGCGCAGGCTGGCAGGCTGCCGGAGTTGTAATGCGGCGGCGCTTCCACAAGGAGGCAGCACTCTGCTGAGCTGCTTTGCCGCATCGCGGAGCCCCTCTCTGGACCCCCTTGCGAAGGCCACGCAGCAACCGCTGGCTGCAGCGCTGCCTTCTGGGCTTGTGCATTGGTCTAGAAACTCTGGGCTTGTTTGGGAAACTGCATCCAAATTTCACTGGATTGCCTGTTCCCTGATCTTGAAAGGGGAAGACTCATTATGTTGGCATCATAGAATCAGAGAATGGTAAGGTTGGAAGGGACCTCAAGGATCATCCAGTTCCAACACCTCACCATAGGCAGGGACACCTCCCACTAGCACAGGTCACTCAAGGCCTCCTCCAACCTGGTCTTCAACACCTCCAGGGAGGGAACAGCCACAACCTCCATGGGCAGCCTGTGCCAGTGTCTCACCACCCTCACTGCAAACAACTTCCTCCTAACATCCACTTTCAATCTCCCCTCTGCCACTTCAAACCCATTGCCCCTTGTCCTGCCATTGCAAGACCTTGTCAATAGTCCCTCCCCAGCCTTCCTGGAGCCCCCTTCAGATCCTGGAAGGCTACTCTAAGGTCTCCTGGAAGCCTTCTCTTCTGCAGGCTGCAGAGCCCCAACTCTCTCAGCCTGTCTTCTGACAAAGACTTCCTGAAGGTTTGTCATAGCTGCTGCAGGTAAATGTTATCCACTGACTCCAAGGCAGTGAGACACTGAAGACTAAAAAATTAATTTATTTGTTTATCCAAACTGGAGAGGAATCTTGTGTGCAAACTCACTTTCATAGACAAAACCCATAGATGTATAAAGAAAACCCCAAATGTGTCAGGATTGGAAACAAAATGAACACAAAGTTTTTTCCTACACCACAGAGTCACAGAACGCTAGAGGTTGGAAGGGACCTCCAGAAATCATCCAGTCCAACCCCTCTGCCAAAGCAAGATCACCTAGGGTTGTCTGCACAGGGATGCATCCAGGTGGGTCTGCAAAGTCTCCAAAGGAGACAACTCAACATCCTCTCTGGGCAGCCTCTTCCAGTGCTCTGTCACCCTCACACCAAAGAAGTTTCTCCTCAAAAGTGTCTTTTTGACTGCCACTAAATTGTATCTCAGCAACAGTCTTTGTGTTCATGCTCCAGTAACAGAGGGGATGCTCTGCAGAGTAATCTTTCCCATTTGAAGTCATCACAAGAGCATTAGCAGGACTGTCCTCTCGTAGTGTAGCAATATCCCATGGCACTGCTCACCTGCATTTTCTTGTGATGTAGAGATAACTATTTTAAGCACTCAAAGTCTTCAATATCTTCTTCAATACCTACCTAAGCCTGCTCTTCAGAGACCAGGTTAAAAACTAAAATAAAATAAAAGTAACTAACTCAGAGGCATACAATCACCTTTGGAGGATAAAGTTATATCTGCTTGCTAGGTTTCAGGAGTAGATAATTTCTCATTTACAAATCTGCACTTCAGGCATAATTCAATACAACATATAAAGGTTTTGTGGCCTTGTGAGATTCTGTAGTGCAGACACTGGATATATTTTTATTGAACCTGTCTTTCAGAAGCATGTTGAGTAACAGCTATGAGGTTCTGCTTCTGCTGCAGAGCACAGTTGCAGTTTTATTGTAGTAACATCCAATTACAATGCTCTGCTTAAGGCTTTCCCCCTGTTTGCACTCTGTCCACTCTCTTCAGAAGTTTCCTTACCAAGCCAAACAAAAGTCTGTAGGTAGTGATAAAATCATAGAATCATA
>WBNM01028403.1:0-14695 GCA_013399055.1 Ramphastos sulfuratus
ATTCTATGATTCTATAATCACCATGTAAGGGACACTCCTAAAATAGCAACAAAGCCAGAACAAACAGAAAGAAAAAAAAGAGAGATCAATAAATAAGAATCCTACAAGCTGTGCCCCTACAGAAACGATTTACAGACATGAAATTCTTCACCTCCTCTCTTGATAATGCCTGTGAAGAATCCTGCTCTTCTGATGCTCAAGAGGAGGGAATTTTCAAAGGGACAATAATTAGAAACCATGAATGCTGAAGCAATTGGAAAGGTAGAGCTGCTCACTTAATGAGGCAAGGAGACCGCTACGAGCGCACTTAAACGTCGTCACTTCTCAGATACAAGATGAGAGAACTAAATCCTCATCAAAACATCAAACAACTTGTAATTTGCTGTAAAAGGGGGGAAAATTTTTTTTAAAATCATCTCTATCTTGAATTCCACACTAGAAAATTGCTTTGGACTTCAGGGGTTTCCCCCCCCCTCCTCTAAACCAAGAAGAAAATTAGTAGAAGAAATTTTTTTCTGCCCCTAGAAGGCTGAAGGACTGCACTGGAGTTTTGTTTTCATTAAAGACATTGCCTCATTCTTTCTAACAAGCCAGGTGACAACAGGAAAGTGCACTTTGAAAGACATTTTAGTCTGGATAGATAAATCAAGCCATAATTTAATCACCAAATCATGACTTGAAGCTATTAACATGTTGCTAGATTTGTAAGGTATGATCTAAAACCCCCAATCGTTCCCAATTTGAGGGGGAGAGAATTCCAAGCTAATACAGGTTAGAAGCAACTGTTCACAGAATCTGAATGCCTGCTTTTCTTACCCCTGCAAAAGGCAGCCCTTGCAGCCTACCTATTTTTCAGACATTTATGCACAGGATCACAGAAGCATTCAGGTTGGCAAAGCCCCTCAGGATCATCAAGTCCAACCCAGAATCCTACTCTGCAAGGTGGACCCTAAACCATAGCCCCAAGCACCACATCCAAAGCATCTTTAAACACACCCAGAGTTGGTGACTTCACCACCTCCCTGGGCAGCTCATTCCAATGCCTGACCACTCTTGCTGGGAAAACATTTTTCCTTCTATCTAGTCTCAACCTCCCCAGTCACAGCTTGAGGCCATTCCCTCTTGTCCTATCACTATTTACCTGTGATAAGACACTACTGAATGCTAATACATTTTATGAGCTGTAGTCATCATGGGTGAGTGGAATTTTGAAGCAAGCTCAAGCTTAAGCTTGGCTTCCAAATCACCTCTGAACTACCACCTTCTAGAGCTCTTAGACATTTAAGATCTGGTTCCAGACAAGAAATCTGGCTAACAGTTAGAAAAGATATAATTTGCTTAATGTAACTGAGATATTGACAAGGTCTTGTAATGACAGGACAAGGGGCAATGGGTTTAAACTAGCAGAGGGGAGATTGAAACTGGATGTTAGGAGGAAGTTGTTTGCAGTGAGGGTGGTGAAACACTGGCACAGGCTGCCCAGGGAGGTTGTGGCTGCTCCCTCCCTGGAGGTGTTCAAGGCCAGGTTGGACAAGGTCTTGAGTGACCTGTACTAGTGGGAGGTGTCCCTGCCTATGCAGGGGGTTGGAACTAGATGATCCTTGAGGTCCCTTCCAACCTTACCATTCTATGATTCTATATCCAGTATATTTGCTAGCTCAGAAACAACTGCTTTGAAGTAAAAGCAATATGCATTCGAGGCTCATTAGACATATTAACCTAAAACTGAAATACCATTTTTTTAAAAATAGCTTTTACAAATCTAATCCAAATTTAGATTAAATTTCGTTTAAACCATACTAAAAACAGAACCCACAATAAAACAACATTAACCAGGATAGTTATGTCAGAACTCCAAGAGTCATCTCTAAGGATAAGGCTTGCTGCAAAAGATTTGAGTGAAAACCAAAAATCAAACCAAACTCAAAACAACAAAACCTCAAAACTGAAAAGTCATCTTTTGGTTGGTCTGGCAACACTCAAAAGAATTTTTTGCAGCAGTAATTAACATGATTTTCAAATGAGTTCTGGACATAGAACCTCAAAATTCACTGCATGATGCAGTCCCATAAATTGCCTAACAAAAGTAATAGGTCCTGACACTTCTCACTATGCAGTCAGCAATGCTAGGAAATAGTTGTTCCAAAAAACTGTAGGGACACTGAAATCAAACAACTTGCAGAAGTAAACCTTTGACATTTCCACAAGGCTCCTTCAGAACTGTCAAGTCCCACAACAAATGGGCAGAGGAAACTTAGAATGGCTAAATTAGCTCCTTGCAACTGTGTTTGGCCTTGTACAAGGCCAAGCACACATTAAGCCTGAATTCTCCTGCAAGTTAGACAAACACTGCAGCTTCATCATTTTCTACAAGGAGACATAACAAAGTGCAGAAGCATAAAAAAATGCTAGAATGAAGAGGAGCCTGCCAGTATACATGTCTTTCAGTTTTCATTTCATACTACTTTGATTTGAAAAGTTCTTTGGTTTGAAAGGATTTTTTTTCTTTAATTATTGGGATGGGGGAGAAAGGAAAAACTGTAATTCAAAAAAACCCAAATCATCCAAACACAAAAAACAAAATAGACAAAAAACCCTAACCCCCACCAAATCACACTCTTGACTCAGATTGTGTGGCCAAAGGGCATGTTTAAGCTTTTGAAACAGCTTAATTCAAACACTACATTGCAGGCAAGAGGGCAACCATGCATGCCAGTGTAAAGTGGCTCATCAAAATCATTAGCACAGGCATGATGAGAGCTCTGAGGCTAATTTCTTCCACTGATCTTTGTGACCAGAGTAAGAGAGAAGACAAGTTCCAAACACTTGCAGCACACCTACTCTTACTGATCCATCAGTAACAGAAAGGGACTACCTCAACACTTCACAACAGCTTTTTGTGATCAAAAGTAAACAAAGATTATGGAATATGTTTTCATACACCTTCAGGGAGGGAGGTGTATGTTCAAGGCCAGGCTGGACAAGGCCTTGAGTGACCTGTACTAGTGGGAGGTGTCCCTGCCTATGGCTGAGGGTTGGAACTAGATGATCTTTGAGGTCCCTTCCAACCTTACCATTCTATGACTGTAAAATCAGTGTCTATTACCTGGACCACAAAGGAGAAAATTCCAAGTCTCCATCAGGAGATGGCATCAGCTCTAGCATATGAACAACAAAACCTCTCACCATCTCAACCTGCACCAACAGGCAGAGGCTTTTCATTTACATGATCAGCTACTGACAAATACCCAATAGCTAACCACACTAAAGAAGAATATGTGATAGAAGCCTTCTGTGGCTAGAATAAGATGAAGCCAAGTCACTGGTCAAGGTACAGAGGAGGGTACATAAGCCCTAAGCAAGCTCTGTCCAAGCTCAAACAATGCAGTCCTACACATCGCTCCTCATTGCTCTAGGCTAAGAGTGTGCTAGATTTGTGTGTCCCAGAAATCTCCAGGAGGAGCTGACAGCTCTCCCCACCTTCTTGAGAGCTCAAGGTAACATCAGCAAACACAGACAGCACCTCAGGATAGGGAAATAACTTTTGAGACAGATGGTAAGGCAGATATGGCCAGTTTTAAAAGAAGAATTCTGCTGAGAGATCAGGGCCTGAAGCCAGTTAACTTATTTTCCTTCCTCCTTATGTACCACGCCTGAGACACAGAAAGGAAGGAAGAGAAACTAATCAAAGATGTCAGCTCCTAAATAACAAGAGCAAGAGGAGGCAATAGAAGTTGAAAGACATCAAGTCACAAAACACAAATGCTGATCAATCAAGAATGGCAGCAAGCTAGTAGCATGCAGCTGGATGAAGGCCTCAAAGAAAAAAATGACATTTTAGCAAACAGAAAACAGATCTGGTCTAAGAAACAGCCCTTGGACACTGACCAAAAATCAGCATAAGCAGAACAACCTCCATCAAAAGGCCCCATCCCTGGAGGTGTTTAAGGCCAGGCTGGATGAGGCTCTGGCCAGCCTGATCCAGGGTAGGGTGTCCCTGCCCATGGCACAGTGGTTGGAATTGGATGATCCTTGTGGTTCCTTCCACCTCTAACTGATTGTGTAATTCTAAAACCACTCTAAGAAAAAAAAAAAGAAAAGAGTTGGGGTGTTTGGAGCACAGCATTTAAACTTGGTCACAGGCATCACAACGTCCACAAAAGGTCTTTGTTCTCACCAATGCTCTTTCAAGAGTCAAAACACAGTAAGAACGTGGATGTTCTGCTAGTCTAACAGGTTGAGTCCAAGGAGCAAGACAATTTTCTTATTAAGTCTTCTAAAGTAGTTACACTAAGAAGCAGTAAAATGAGAGATACTGCTGAAACCTGTGCAAATCCTTAACTGGAGAAACTGAAAGCACAAACACAGAGTTTGAAGAAAGCTTTAAAAATTAAGTTAAAAAAAATAAATCATGGCACTTGCTCTCTAAAACTCTTTCATTCTCTAAAACTTCTTCAGCCTTCTGAAATATCATTTTTGATTAAGTGAGAGAGACTCTCTTGATGAAGTTTGTTTCAATCTATTTCTACCACACCCTTGTTAAATACCTGTCTGGTGATCGTCTTGACCAACGTCCTCTGTCAGATTCTGCAAGAGAGCAGAAAGGATACAGTTAAACAAGACAGCAACCTTCAGCATTCAATAAACATTTAATATTCATCTTAATCACTTAAGGAGCCAAGACTGTAGAGCCTTTGTGTTTTCAATTCACTATTTATCTGGAACATTACCCTTGCAAATTTAATCTTGACAATCTTAAAATAATTGGGAAAATATTTTTGATAGTTTTGGTTTTTAAAAGTATGTTTCAAGAGCCAAAATAACTCTCCATTAGATGGGGGAAATCTGCATTGTTGTCTTGAACAATTCCATTAATAAATGCAGTATTAGAAAGATTCATTCTGCCCTTTACTGCAGAAATCACAGTTCTGAAGCCCCCAGCACAGGAAGGACANTAAATCCAGTGCTGTGGTGCTACAGCACCCAAACTCCACTCTGACACCGTAAGTATAAACTCCTTACCAATAAGGGATGCAAACCCAGCAGCCTCTCATATAAAACAAAGCAGTTATGGTCTTTAAAGTGCAATCACTTTATGATTTCAATCACAACATCCAACTAAAGCCCAAGCTGAGAGAAAATGGCAAGTCATTACCAGCCTATTGAGGGTGTGGTAAATCTTGTGAATATTTGCCAGTGTTGATAGGTGAGAATTCAGTTGAAAATCTAGAAAAGAAAAACAAAAAAAGGGAAAAACAAAAACAAAAAAAAGTTTTACATTTTCTGGCTTCCAGCTGTAGCAAGAGATGTTATGGTTCTTTAAAACAAGCCATCACACAGCTGTAAATCAAAAGGCTGTCCCTTGTTTCACAGCACCAACATTTTCAATGTTGAGTGAAATCTGCAAATTATATCCTGCAGAATGCATGTTTAAGGCATGGATGACCCTCAGCAAAACACAACTACAGATAAACACAATTTTGTGTTAAAAATTAAAACAATTTTTTTTTCCTTTGGCATGGAAATTATGGTTCCCAGCTTACCCAATCCTTCTGTCTCATCAGTGCCCCCCCAAACTGGTCCACTTTCCTCCCAGTGCCCCTCAAATTAAAACAAATTTAAGCACCATGTAACACTAAAATCATTACTGAAAATGCTAAGGTTTTTAAAAGATAAATGTTATTAACACAGGTCCTTGCCTTTATGCTCCTTTCCTTGCAAAACTAAGTGATTGCTTTATACAAATCTCATCTTTCAGCTGTGTAAAGGTAATGAACCAGAGGTCACAACACAGCAGACCAAAGACAGTAACACCAAAACTAAAATTATCCTGATACTTCATGAAACAAGTCATAGAGTAGATGTTAACTTTGCTTCCTTGCTCCAAAAATAAAACACTGGAGTTTGCTTCAGTTGGGAAAAAAAAAAGTGACAGACTAGTTTCTCTCTATTCTTTTAAATTCCCTACTTTTGCTAGAAATACAGTAAGGACAAAACTGGAAAATAAATAATTTACTGGTAACTGAGATCCATCCAAAGAGCATGCAAACCACCAAGGATCTCAGAAGCTGGCATGGACCAGCTGACAGGGATCAGAGCCAGCCAACTACTACACAGCATTTCCATTCCAACTAAATTAGCTATCCCACCAGAACTCCTGTGCAAAAGCACTCTAGTTATAAAACAAAGACAGGTGCTGCATGGCAAACTATTTCCAGCTAAATTCTTCCCTATGTGACAAGCTGTATGTGCCTACTGTCACCTAGTTAGCACAATAAAGCATTTCCACTATGAGACATTTCATTTGGCTCTGCTCAGTAGCTGATACAAGGTTCAAGTAAGGTCAAAAACATCCTTCCTACATTTCCAACCCCAGCACTCCAAATGAATGTTTTCAATATACACTTAGGATGACCCAGAATCCAAGGATAAACACAAGTCATCATTAAATATCAGACCCCCAAGTCAGTGAACCACATTGCTATGAAGGTAAGAGGATCTGAAGGATAGATTGCCGGAGCAGGAGCATACAGGGGGGTTGGACTGAATGATCTCTTCCCTTCCAACCCCTAACATCCTGTGCTGTAAGCACACTTGCTACACACACTGTTATGGAATTCTCTTGTCATGGTGAATAATGAGAATAAACTCAGGAGATCTCCTTCAGGAAACATATTTCATTAATTATGTTAGCCAGAGAGTATCACTGCACCAATTGCTACTAATCTCTGTCCCAAATCCACCACCACAGGAATTTCTCTAAGCCTGAAGTGCCAAAGATGGAGCTTCCCATTTGAGACACACTTATCTCTATCAAGCCAAAGACAGCTCTCAGATCTTACATCTTGAACAGGGTGCTACATTTTTTCCTGCTCAATAAAGTTCCATTTTTGCTACTCAAAGAACCATTCTGCAAAAAGAAAAAAAAAAAAACAAAAAACAAAAAACCAAACCACTCCACATTTCTTTGACAACTTTTAATTTGATAAAGAAATTAGAGAAAAAAGGGCTGGAGGAGGGGGGAGAAGGAACATAGAAGTCATTCTGAGCAAGGGCCAGATTAAAAGCTAAGTTTTATTTCATTAATTGCCAGGTCAGAGTAAGCTTTCTGGAATATGAATTTTAAAATTTCCCTTATCACTCAGCCTAAAATCTACAAAGAACAGGAGTCTTTAGAGAAATTAGTTATATCTGGAGGTAACACACTGGGAACACTGGGTAGATATTTTATTCTTAGCTAATATTAATAATTTCAGATGATACTCTTGAAAGCAATAGAGAGGGAAAAAACTCAGCTAGGATTATATATGTATGTGGTACTTGAGGATATGGTTTAAAGGTTAACTTTGTAGAGTAGGGATAACAATTGGACTTGATGATCCTGGGAGTCTTTTCCAACTGGAATGTTTCTGTGATATTTAGGTATCTTCTGTGAAATAAAATATCCCTAGGGACTTCAAAACACCTAATTCATACCAGTGTGTTTCACATATCCACTGGAAATAGCATCATCATTTTAAGTTGTTCTGTCAAAAAATAAGTTACATAATGATGATGGACTTAAGAGGTTACACAAATGTATTTTACAGTTCTTAAACAAGAAGTGTCACATCTTAGTTCCACACTGACCTGGTTTAGCTTTAGGAATACAGAAAAACAGAGCTCAAAGTTTTCTCTTCTCCACAAGGGAAGCTCACAAAGTAGGGATATTAGCCAAAACCAAGCCAGGTTCCTTTTACAGTAGCTACTGAAAAAAATAAATACCAGTAGCAGACTTAGGGAATGAATTAGGGAAGTTATCTCATAGCTAAGGTCACCTTCTGAGATGGTCACAGTGTTTCTTCTATCTATATTGCAAGAAAGATACACTAAATATCCAATGCCATTGAAAAGGTATCTTTTGGAGAGGAAAAAATAGTAGGGTGGTTTTTTTTTTTTTTAAATAAACAGAGTAATAATAATAAATATTAATAGAAAATAAATAGTTACCAAAAAAAAAACCTGTGCTTGAATAACCACCTTGAAAATTAGCTAAGGGACAGCAGCATAGTCAATATGACAAGCAATGCAAATCTTGCAGAGTAGGGTTCTAGGTTGGACTTGGTAATCCTGAGGGGCTTGGCCAACCTGGGTGATTCTGTGAAGTGATTTAAGAGCTGGCTGCAATGATATGCTGCAGGAACGCTTTCTCTTCCCTCCACTTCCCAAATTCCCACACTGAGGCAGCCTCCAAGCTGTGCCTGCCTGACCTCCTTGGTCAGCCTGCTAGCTCAGGAATCCTACCCACAAAAATTATCAACAAACCAACCCTGCCAGCTCAGTGTGCTGAAGCAGATCACCAAGGAGATGCGAAACCAGCTAAGCAGAATTAAATCAAGAAGCAGGAAAGGTCCTCCCGAGGGGGAGCAAAACTGTGTCTTGCGGCAGCAGCAACATCCATCCAAGCCCCACCATGAGAGATACATCTCATGAAGGACACCCCTTTACTCTGCTCTCCTNACAATAGCTGTAGTAGCTTTACATGAAGAAAGCCATCACATGTGAACTTTTTTTTGCTGAACATGAGCTTCAAAACACATGAATAGGTCTGAAAATATTTTGGTTTGTCTTTCCTGAGGTGGGGGGAAGGGGGGGGGAAATAGTGTTTTATAATGAAGTACCACATAGTTTATTGATCTGGGATCAGAAGGAAATCTGTTTCCTTTGTGGATGCAGCTGGAATGCTTGCCAAGCCTTTCAGAGGGGGATGTGTCAAACAAGAACACATATTTTGCTGATTATTTTCCATGCATTAAGCTTATGTTTAGGAAGGACTGAAGCAACAGGAATTCCAAATGGTATTAAATACTCTGCAATAATACAGAAAGGAATGGATAAAGGAAATCTGAGTGAAACAATTGCAAATCCAGAAAGGAATGAAATGCCATAGCCAACCTAGTGGAATTTAAATCTTGCCTGCAGTTTATCATTGAAGTCTGGGTTAGTGAATTAGGATCATATGCAATTTAAAAACCACACACAGCTTAAAAATAACTTTTTAAATAAGAAGGTTTATACTATGGGCCTGACAGTTACAAAGAGGTAAAAGAAACAGCAGGTAGGTGTCCTTGCTGCCATAACAAGCTAGACAAAAACCACTCTACACAGTCCTGAAATAACAGTGAACAAACAAAACCCTCAATAGATCCTAAAAAAAATACCCACCAAACATAAACCAGGTGAATTGACCTTAAACACTCAACTTTCCTATCTGAAATGAAAAAGCTTTGAAGGTCAAGTCCATTTTTACTGCAGGGAATGATGTGCTGCCAAATTATCAGCATGAAACCACAAATATCTAAAAGAAAAAAGGGGGTTAAAAAAAAAATAAAAAGGTATTTCTGCCTATGTGCTTAACACAGACACATAACCTGCCTGAAAAACTTAGTTCCTTCTATCAAAACTATCACATGAAGTCTTGACTCAAACACAGATAAAGGGCAGCACTACAATGGCTACAAAACTGATTAAAAAATTAACACTGGTACTAAACCAAACCAGCAGCTGACTCCAAGCTTCCCTTTAACAGCTTCTAGATTATTTTTCTGAGTAAACTCTATGCAAAAAATCCTAACAGGAAGCCTAAATATATTTATCCTAGACACATAAGCCACATAAATACTATAGATACAACTCTGCATTAAAAATTAAGTATGGAATTAGTTGCAGTAATTTTTATTTTATTGCTGTTAAAATATGTTTGACTCAGTAGAAATATTGTGAGCAATTTTTCTGTAATGTTCTGAGAGAAAGAAAAAAAAAATCACATTAGATAGAAAACACACAGCAGGCAGATTCATGTCTCAAAATTAAAATGGAACATTTATGCTTTTATTTAACTGGTTTCACAGGATCACAGAAACATCCAGCTTGGAAAAAACCCTCAGGATCACCAAGTCCAACCTATAATAGTAGTACTGGAAAAAATGGAGTAGTGCTGGAAATAATAGCTCAAAGTGCTGTCTTCTTATCAAAAAAAAACCCCAATTTAATCTTCTCTGAACTATATCTCCTCATGCTCTGCTACCCTCACAGCAAGACAATTTATATTGATGAATGAACACAGAACTTCAAACCTGAAATCTACATCTGGTGAAAGCCTTCACTACTTCCAGAATTTCTGTACTGGTTACTAAATGAAGAAATCAAAAGAAAATCTTGGCACCAGTTTTAATTTCGTTTACACAGAAACACCACAACGCACCTCAAAACTGAGATTCCCAAACTGCAGTAGAGAGCAGCTAGGAGCTGATTCTGCATTCTTGTGAAAGACAGGATTAAGAATTCATTTCCAGTGGTTCTGTAGCTGAATCTGCACAGGCAGTGACACTCTTTAACAGAGGCTGCCCTGCAGGATGGACCTCTCTCCCAGTTCATGAAGTGAGAGGAAGCATGAGGGGAAAGAGAGGCAGAGAAGACCAGGCTCAAACAGAAGCATCCTACCTTTGTTTGGCAGGGTTGAGCTTATGCCATTATTCAGAATGTAAGGAAAACAGAACTGAATTCCAGCCTGGACAGAAAAGGACAAAGTTGAAAGGAAGGAGAGGTGAGATGACCCCTCCTAGCATGAAAAGCAACAAGACCTAGCCATCAGAGCTACAGAACCTTTCTCCCACATGCAGAGGGAGTTGCACCAAGCTCATAACTACTGCTGACACCAGTGGGAGCCAAACCTACAGCTGCACATTTGTGTGCATTTTCTAAACTGAAAAGCCTAAAGGTTCTGAAGCAATAGAGTGATTTAAGCTATTAAAAAAAATAAACCCACAAAACAAAAAGCTACTACCAAAAATCCCAAACTACAAAAGGTGGCTGACATGACAACACACCAAAACCCACTTCTTGTTGCAAGGCAAACACTCCCATTCAATTCTTGCCAGTTGGTACCATCCCATGTAATCAGCTTCTCACTTGATCTACAACAATGTATTTTAAAATTGCTACATGCTACATGGAGAGGGAAAAGCATTTATGATGCTCTTCCCCTTCTCATAGGAACAAACCCCTTATTCTACCTAGGTATTTAAAAAGCACTCTGATCTCAAGGCTTGTTTACAAAACCAGCTACTGCAGGTTAAAGTTCACAGGGAATTTGAGTAATTTGAGTAGTGCAAGAGTTGTGCAACTATTACTTTAGTCTGAATGTCTTTCCATTTACCTTAAATTGACTGAACAGATAGGAGCTATGTTATAGTAGTAACATATAGGATTTAAAAAAAAATGTTCACTGGCTAATAGGGCTTGGTTTAGGGCTTGTCTTGTTTGGGGGGAACAGAGTGAGGGGTGGTTTTGGCTGGGTGTTTTTGTTTGTTCAGGGGGCTGGGTTCTTCTGTTTTGTTTATTATAGAGAAAACATCAGACTGAGATTCTCTCTGGTGCAAACCATCTGCTTTTGATGCTGCAAATACAACTTGTGTACCTACTAAATGTATTTGATAGGCATTCCTAATGGAGATTCTTGCCAGAATGTAGAACTGGAGTGACCAGGCACAACTGCAAAAGAATGAGTAGAAGCAGTGGATAATTAGAGCCAATTTAAATCTATTTCTAAAGCACATATTACCAAATCAAACAATGTTTCAGTGATTCCATCTTCCTTGGACTGTGAACAGACATTCTTTCAGTCTGCAATTCAAGAACACAGGAAATTCAACTACAAAGTACTGGATACAGAACCAATTTTACACCCATTTGATGCAAAGCATTCAGCCAGTCTAACTCTACCAGCAAATTTAAGTGTCAGTGAGGTAGTTTCGTGTCATCAGCTGCTGTGGCCTAAGTTTGCCAGCACTACCCAACTTCATGCCAGAGCAGGTGTCATCTGTCATCCTACAAAGGGCATAAAGCTAATAAAAACTTTGTATCTGATGCTCTAGCTACATCAGCAGAAATGCAACCCTGTCAAGTACACTCTAGTAGAGTATCCAGCACCATGCTAGTCTAGCATGCACCACGATGGAGTTGCAGCCTAGGAACAGCTATGTCAGCCTAAAGCCCCAGCTGCTTGTTCCTTCCTCTCTGCCAGACGTTACAGACCTCACAGCTCTGCCAGCAGCACAGGTCACAGCCACACTCCCTAATCCACTTCAGAAAGAAAAAAAAAGAAAACATTAACCCTGTTGGTTTAGCCAGTTAATGGCTAGAGTTAACCCAGACATATATATGGCTGAGTGGATTAGAGTGTGCTCCTGCAAACCATTTCACCAGCAGAGCAAGGGAAGCAGAGATCTGCAGCTAATGGGCTGTAATGAGCAGCTGCACTAAAGGCAGTCCCACATCTGCATCACTACAGATGCAGAGATGTGGTGTCACACCAGCTGGTTGCAGAGGGCAAGCTAAACCCTCGGAGCTCTAACACCAATCCACACACAAATTTATCTTCTAGGCAGACAACTACACAGATATAAACACACTGAACAAAATAGTAGTTGTTTCCATTTCTTTACAAGCCAAAAGCAGAAATTCTATTTAATCTCAGACTTGTAATTTTTAAGTGAAACATCTTAATTGGGCAGTATAAGAAAATTGCTTGGCACATTTTGCAGGGTAGGGGGGTTCTACTTGAAGCCTTGGTTAGCAGCCCTACTTCCATACAAGAAACAACCACACCATTAAACACTTTAATATTTAAATTGGATGGGATGTGCACATTTTCATGGGATGTACTGTACTTCCTACTGCAATGCTTTTTGGCAAGCAAAGGAGAAAAATTAGGCAAGTTTTCCTCTTCTGCTTGCAGAACACAAACAAAACAAGGGAACAATGTTTTGAAATAGCCCAGTGTCTTTGTTTTCAGTATCTCCAAAATTAGGAGGGAAGTAAATGAATTATAAGATTAATAATTCACTTAAAGTTAGCACAATATATATTTTCTTTTCCTGAGAATTAAGTGCTGCAATTGCACAAATCAAATCTCCTAGAAAACAATGAAGGGAAGCAGTGAGAGGAAGACTGTTTACCTGCCTAACTCAACTTATTGCATTGCCTTCCCCAGAGAAGACCTTTCCATTACAGTTATTTGAGTTGCAAGAAACTTTTAAGCAAACATCAGTAATGGGAAAAAAAAAGAAAAGGAAAGCCAAAGTTGCACATAGAATCTGAAAAGTGCCTAATCCCAGAAAGTAAAAAGGACTGAGGAAAAATTATTAATGGAGCTTGCCTTGTAAGTACAGATATGAATCTAAAAAGGATCAAAAGAAATGTTCAGTCAAAAAAGATGACAATCATAAGGCAACTTCTCAATGGTCCCTTCCAACCCCTATCATTCTGTGATTCTATATGTATATAGATATGCTATGAACACTTCTGGTTTCAAGCATTTAAATCAATGAGGGAAAAAAAAAAGCAGGAAAAAAAATCACCACATAGCTACTGTGAAGCTAATGAGGTTAATTTAGGAAAACATTCCTATTTAAAACACCTATACAAGGCTGTGAACTGCCAAAAAAAAAAAAATAAAGAGGTATTGAGGTGGGAGATTAAGTCATTCCAAGGGATATTTTTAAAGTAACAGCTGAAGGCTTCAGAAACAGTACTCTTCACGTCTTCTGCAGAGAAATTAAAAATAAAACAAAGAAAACAACCCCCAAACCAGGCTTGAATTTCCCTAGTGCAGCTTACATGTGTACGTTGTAGACCTGCCCCTTCTTTCGGGCAGGGCGCATACAACAAGGACACTGCACAGGAAAGCTTTTCTAGAGTCATTATCCCTCCATTTCCAACACCGGGCAGTGATTTGTCCCCAAATGGCAAACCTCGGCCACCAATACACAATGATCCCTGAACATAAAGGTTAAATAAGCCAGAGCCACTACAGAAATTACATCATCTTACGAGTCAGAGCCTTTTATCGGGTTGCCCCTGTCCAATCTCTCATTTGGGGAAAACAGAGAGGATTCAAGAAAAACAAGGCCTTATGCAGCATTTCTTCCCATAATTGCTTTCAGGACTTGGTCCAAAACTCCGACCGTCGTTCATTAACGTACGATCAAAGCTTCAACCTTCATTATCTTCCCCGCAAGCAAGTTCTGCAGTAATAAAGCGCCTCAGAGCCGCAGCTCCTTTGCAGAGTGAGAACACGTTACTGGGAGGTTTCACGGGAGCCGGGAACACCGTGCTGCTGAGACAGCTTGGTGCTTAGGGTGCCTGCCTTCTCCTTCCAGCGGACTGCGATGGAGCCTGCTCCTGCACCCCGCACCCCCCCACGCCAGGTAACCTGCCCAGAGCATACAGTCCCGCCTGCTCTGAAAGCGGAACCAGAAACTACACGGCCGAGACAAAGCCATCCCTGCCCAATTGTGAAACGGGCGGCACGACCACCTCTCCTCTCTGCCCCGAGGGCACACGGCCCTGCCCCAGGCCGCGTTCTGCCCCGCAAGGGAAGCAGGACGCAGCAGCTCCCGGCCCTGTCGGTGGCTCGGTGCCGGTCGCAGGGTACCGGGCTCCAACTCGCACCCCAACGCGGGGGCGGGCAGCGTGCCGCGAAGCCTGCCGGGAGTTGTAGTCCTCCGCCCTCTTGCCAAGCTCCCCACAGCGCCAGGGAGCCGCAGGAGAGACTCCACCTCCCACAATGCGCCGCGGGCCCCATTCCCCTTCACAGCCCGTTTCTCCAACACCGGCCCGGCGGAATCCGCTAAATTACCGCCCTCCCCCGCCT
>WBNM01028403.1:14704-32130 GCA_013399055.1 Ramphastos sulfuratus
CCGCCTGCCCCCCCCACCACATACCGCTCCCATAGAGCGAGGCCACCGGGCGACTCGGCAGCCCACGCCCGCCCTCCCCTCGGCAGCTCCGGCTCTCCGCGCAGCCAGCCACGAGGGCCGGCCGCGGCCTCACCCGCTCGCGAGCCGGGTCGGGGAAACTGCGTCACACCTTCCGAACGCCCCCAGACCCCTCCGGTGCTGCTCCCTTCCTCCGCCCCCGCCCGGGCTGCCCCCGTTGAACTGCGGCCCCTCCCGCCCCTAGGAGGGAGCCCGTCAAAGGCCCCGGAGCCCCAGCCCGCAGGTACACACACCGCCTCCCTGCCCGCCGGTTCCGCACCCGCAGGCCTGAAGCCCTCCCCAGTCACCGGGAGCCCCGGCGACACGTTCGGCCAAGACTCCTCGGTGAGGGATAGGAGAAGCCGCCTCCGCCCGGGCGGCAGCGCCCGCCAGCGGAAAAACCAGGCTGGTGGTGCAGGCGGTGGGTGGGCGGGAGCGCGCAGCCCGGCCCGGCCCCGCCGCTACTCACTGACAGCGGCAGCATCCGAGTGCATTTTCGTGCAGCGCACACACTGCCCTGCCCGGCCCGGCTCCCTCTACCCCTCTCCCAATCACAGAGCCCAAGCATAGGGATCTCCCGCCCCGCCCACCAGAGGCACCTATTGGCTCGGAGTGTCCTGAGAGGCCGCCCGTTCTCCTCTCCTACTGCATGAGTCTGCTGCCATTCTCCTCTGCCTGCCCCGCACAGCCTTTCCTACCCTCTCCCGACCTTCTATTGGGCTGGAGGCTGAGCCGGCCCCGCCCCCCCTCACTGTGACTGGGCTGTGCCGGTGCCAATTGTTCCCGGCCTTGAGAGCGCGTGCAAAGAACACCACTTTGTGTCACTCGTGGCTCTGATTGGCTAAGGAGGCCAGAGGCCACGCCCATGCCCTGCTACGATTGGGTAATCAGGGCCGGGGGCGGGGCCGCCTACGCGGCCCCTCCCCGCCGAGGGCCGCCGTGAGACACGGTGTGAGTGCGGTGCTGCTGCTGCCGCCCCGGGACCCTGCCTCCCATAGCCTGCCTTCCGTTACGCACGGCACTGCGCTCTTCCCATCTCATTCCTGAGGGGACGCTAAGCAGCTTTCGGTCACAGCTCCTCAGAGCCGCCTCCTTGGTCCCCCCCACCGTCGGGATAAGCCCAGGCCTCTACACTGAAAGGCTTGCAAACCTCGTACCTGTCCTACTCGGATGAGTGTTGTTTTGCCCCAGGGTAGGTGGAGTAGGTTGCTGGAGCTTGGGAAGGAAGATTGCTGGACTGCCAATCCTTCTTTTCTCTGTGAACCTGGCTTCAGTACAGCCCAATAAACTAGTTTAGTGAGATCTGTTTCTTCTCCCTCTCTCCTCCGAAAGAGAAAATGGCAGCCTGTTAGCACCAGCTGAACACACTGAGTTATCAGGTCAATGTTAAAGCAGCAGGAGTGGGGTAGCTGGGAGACATGGGGGCTAACAGCTGCTCCTTGCAGGTAGAAGCTCACTTGGCGTAGTTCCTGATCCTGCTTCTAGAAATGTGGCACGTGGAGCCACTCTCCTCCCCTCGCAGTACTTTCCTGAGCTGGAGTAGGCTTTGCAGGTTTTTGCTGCTTAGCATGTGAGCTCTTCATCTTGTGTCCTTTCAGGCAGAACAGCCTTCCCTTGCCCTCCTCGGTGCTGGAACACAGATAAGAAGAGACTGCTACAGCACTGCCTGTGCTCAGTGGAGGATTAGTAAGCCAGAAATTATGCATTAAAAAACCTTTCCTCTAAGAGGTTAAGATAAAGGGAAGTCAAGGACTACAGAACTGAGTAAGTGCTGGGTTTAAGGTAATTGTCCCTTTGGAGCAATGTATTAGCATACAGTCCTGAATTAACTGATTGCACATCTGGGCTGGAGCTTTTTATGACCTTTCCCTTATTCAGTGAACCAGTGAGAATGTGCAAGTGCAGCTGATTCATTTTGCAGAGCAACAGCTTATGTTTTTCAACTGCCTGCTTTGCAGAGAAGAAGATGGAGTCCATAAGAAAATGAGTTCTGCCTTACTAAATCAGTCACTAAAACCATGTCAGAGCAATAAAACACCCTTTTATTTGAAATTTGCACTTATTAACTCCTTGAAATTACTTCTGTAGAACTTTCTCTGTCCCTGATGTTTTCCTGCTTGCACTATCTTTTCTTTACTTTAGCAACTGGGTATTTTACTCTATTACCTTTTAAAAAAAAGAAAAAAAGAAAAAAAAAGTTGTTATTATTATATGGAATAAAGCAGCCTTCACTTCTTGGGTAGTTCTCCAGTCTCACATGCCAGACATTCACATCCGTGCAGCCACTCTCTATGATATATACCCACTGAGTTTCAATTCATCTCATCTGGAGAGCAGCCAAACATAAAAGGGATCTGGGGGTGCTGATTGACACCCGCCTAAACATGAGCCAGCAGTGTGCCCAGGTGGCCAAGAAGGCCAATGGCATCCTGGCCTGCATCAGGAATAGTGTGTCCAGCAGGAGCAGGGAGGTCATTCTCCCCCTGTACTCTGCACTGGTTAGGCCACACCTTGAGTACTGTGTCCAGTTCTGGGCCCCTCAATTTAAGAAGGACATTGAGGTGCTTGAGCGTGTCCAGAGAAGGGCAACGAGGCTGGTGAGAGGCCTCGAGCACAAGCCCTATGAGGAGAGGCTGAGGGAGCTGGGATTGTTTAGCCTGGTGAAGAGGAGGCTCAGGGGAGACCTTCTTGCTGTCTACAACTACCTGAAGGGTGGTTGTGGCCAGCAGGAGGTTGCTTTCTTCTCTCAGGCAACCAGCACCAGAACAAGAGGACACAGTCTCAAGCTGTGCCAGGGGAAGTTTAGGCTGGAGGTGAGGAGAAAGTTCTTCACTGAGAGAGTCATTCCCCACTGGAATGGGCTGCCCAGGGAGGTGGTGGAGTCACCGTCCCTGGAGGTGTTCAAGGCAGGTTTGGACGTGGCACTTGGTGCCATGGTCTAGTCTTGAGGTCTGTGGTGATGGGTTGGACTTGATGATCTTTGAGGTCTCTTCCAACCCTGCTTATACTGTGATACTGTGAATCACCAGATAAGGAGAAGGCTGAGGTACTCAATACATTTTTTTGCTTCAGTCTTCACTGGCAGTCTTGCTCCATCCTCCTTCTGAGTTGATGGACCACTAGATGCAGACCAGTGGGGTAAAATCCCACCATAAAGGAAGATCAAGTTCAGGACCATCTGAGGAGCTTCAACATATATAAATCATCTATGTGACACGATGAGATGCATTCCAGAGTTCTGCAGGAATTGGCTGATGTAGCTGCCAAGCCACTCTCTATGATATTTGAAAAGTCCTGGAAGCCAGGTGAAGTTCCTGGAGACTGGAAAAAGGGAAATATGGCACCCACTTTTAAAAAGGGTAAAAAAGAGGACCCTGGAAATTATCATCCTGTCAGCCTCATCTCTGTGCCCTGTGGAGAGCATGGAACAGATCCTGCTAGAAGCAATACTGGAACACAGGGAGGACAGGGAAGTGACTTGAGATACCCAGCATGGCTTTACCAAGGGCAAGTCCTGCCTGACCAACCTCGTGGCTTTCTACAGTGGTGTAAGTACATCAGCAGGCAGGGGAAGACCAACAGATGTCATCTGTCTGGACTTCTGTAAAGCCTTTGACACAGTCCCACACAACATCCTTCTCTCCAAGCTGGAGAGATATGGATTTGATGGGTGGACTGTGGATAAGGAATTGGTTGGATGATCACATCCAAAGGGTAGTGGTCAATGGCTCGATGGCCAGATAAAGACAGGTGACAAGTGGTGTCCCCCAGGGGTCTGTAGTGGGACCAGTGCTGTTCAACCTCTTCATCAGTGATACTGACAGCAAGATTGAGGCACCCTCAGCAGGTTTGCAGATGATCCCAAGCTGAGCAGTGTGGTTGATAAGACTGAAGGGTGGAATGGATGCCATCCAGAGGGACCTGGACAGGTTGGAGGCATGAGCTGAATTGAATCTCATGAGGTTAAATAAGACACAGTATAAGGTCCTGCAGCTAGGCTGGGGCAACCCAACCTATCTATACAGGCTGGGGGATGATGAAATTGAGAGCAGCCCTGCAGAAAAGGACTCGATGATGCTGGTGGATGAGAAACTGGACATGAGGCAACAGTGTGCATTTTCAGCCCAGAAGGTATCCTAGGCTGCATCAAAAGAAGTGTGCCCTGCAGGTCAAGAGAGGTGACTCTGACCCTCTACTCTGCTCTGCTGAGACCTGCCTGGAGTGCTGTGCCCAGCTCTGGAGGCCCCAACAGAAGAGAGAAATGGACCTGCTGGAGTAGATCCAGAGAAGGGCCACCGAGCTGATCAGAGGGCTGGAGCACCTCACCTGTGAAGACAGGTTGAAAGAATTGGGGCTGGAGAAGAGAAGTCTCTGGGGAGACCTTAGAGCTACTTTTCAATATCTGAAGTGAAGCTATGAGAAGGCTGTTTAGAAGGGCTTGTAGCAATAGGACAAGGGACAATAGTTTGAAAGTGGAGCAAGGAAGATTTAGGCTGGACATCAGGAGGTAGTTCTGCACAATGAGAGTGCTAAAACACTGTAACAGGCTGCCCAGTTGCTGCCCCATCCCCGGAGACTTTCGTGATCAGACTTGATGTGGTTTTTGAGCAGCCTGATCTTGTTGGAGGTGTCCCTGCTGACTGAAGGGAGGCTGGACAAGATGACTTTTAAGGGTCCCTTCCAACCCAAGGCAATCTGTAATGCTCCTTTAGGAGTGCCTGTTTGTCCTCATTGGTCATAACAAGCACATAGACCTCAAGCTCAGAAAAAACAAAGTACTCAATGAGAAATCTTCTAAGCCTTACTTAGCTGTAAACTGATACAGACCTGAAGAAAGGTAGCACAGGAAAATCCTGTCTGATTCTATCTGGTCAGGAAGGTTTGTGCATTTTTCCTCTCACTTAGTCTAAAATGAAAGCTACTCCTTGGCTGTAGAAACCTCTCCTTAGACTACAGCTTCCATATCTCCTGCTATCCATAAGGCACACAATAGTGTAGCTTCAATAAACAGAAGTTCAAAGTATTTCTGAAGACCTGAATGCACAGGTATAATCCCTGACCTGTAAAAACCAGATCTGCAAAGAAATCCATAGGGAAACACAAAAGAGAGTTTGTTTCATGCTTCTGCCTGCTCAAGGAGGGAATGTCTGCCTCAGCCAGAAAAGGTCTGCCCCACGAGAACAAGGCCAACTCCAACATGCACCTCTGCTCCAACCTCAAGGTTTTCTTACCACCAATTGGAAACCATTTTGCAAGTCTCCAGGCTGGCAGATGGTATAAAACCACAGCTGTATTTTCCTTCTGAAGCCTCAGTTAACAAACCATTGAAATACCTCATTTTACACAGAGCAGGTGAATCAGATCACTGCCTCAAGGATAGAGACTGTTTAAGTCAGCATTAATCTCTTAATCCTAGTCCTCTCAGAATCCTTCCTTCTGTGGCAGTGCAACCATTTGGACAGTTAGACAGCAAAGAGCAAGACTGCCCCCAATCCCCCCAAAATGCAGAAAACCCCAAAATGAGCAAAAAACCTACCCCAAGCCTCAACACTTCTTTTGACTCTGATGATTTATTTGCTTTCCCAGCCCAGTGAATATCCTAACATGTCCTACTACATGCATATGCAAATACTCTCATTAGCATCATAGGTAGATGCTGAAAAACACTTGCTACCATGAGAAAGAGGAGTCACTGACTTAGTTTTCTCTTCTTCACTATCAGAAACATAAAAAAGCATACTTTGAGAGACAGAATCTTCCCTTTTCCCAAAGGGTATCCACCCTCTAAATTGCCAGAGCCACTGCATCTCTCAAATAGCTTCATCACAGAATGGTTTGCGTTGGAAGGGACCTCTAAAGGTCATCCAGTCCAACCCCCTCTGCACTCAGCAGGGACATCCTCAACTGGATCAAGTTGCCCACAGCCCTGTCCAGCCTCACCTTGAATATCTCCAGGGATGGGACCACAACCACCTTCCTGGGCAACCTGTTGCAGTATTCCCCTACCCTCATGGTGCAGAACTTGTTCCTAACATCCAATCTAAATCTACTTTTCTCTAGTTTNCTTTGACCCCAAGGATCTTATTGTAACACCCTGCAAAGTGATGTAATTTTGCATATATGAGTTAAAAAAATGTTTGAGGGCTGTTCATAGAATCATAGAAATAACCAGGTTGGAAGAGAGCTCCAAGCTCACCCAGCCCAACCTAGCACCCAGGCCGAGCCAATCAACCAGACCATGGCACTAAGTGCCCCATCCAGACTTGTCTTGAACACCTCCAGGGACAGCAACTCCACCACCTCCCTGGGCAGCCCATTCCAATGCCAATCACTCTCTCTGTAAAGAACACATTGGTAGCTCACATTTAAATGCTTATATTGGATTAGAGTTTTGTTTCAGCTTCAGTTTGAAATTTAGGAAAAAAGAAAACCCAGACTTACTTCCTAATTAGGAATTAAGTGGCCACACTTAAGAGATTTTAAGAGATTTAAGTGCTCAGAGTTTCTGCCTGCAGCCTGGAGGTGCATCAAAATAATCAGCACATTTGTCTAGGGCCATGACACTTCCTCACTGTCTATAAAAGACTGTGAGCATTTTCAGTGTTTTGTTTCACTGAGACACATGGGAGCTGGTCCCCTGCATGCTTAAGCTGCACCCAGCTTGTTTCAGTATCACCAACTCCAGTTCAAAGCCAGAGGCTGTGCCCAACTTCTGTTCAATAAGCTTGTAGCTGTGACACCCTTTTTGAAAGTGAGAAATTACACTTTCAGGGCATCTGTGACCCAAGAGTTTGAACTGCAGCTCCCAGGTTTCAGTGACAACACCAGAGCCACTGTCCTGAAGCCAGGCTTACAATACCCACAGCAAATCCCCACGTCAAGGTCCCAAAGCAGGAACATATGTAGAAGGAGATTTCAATCTCCACCCTTCTGAAGAATCCAGAACAATTACTACCAGAAGTTGTTCTCTTAAATGATACTGAGTCATAGAATCATAGAATGGCAAGGTTGGAAGGGACCTCAAGGATCATCTAGTTCCAACCCCCTGCCATAGGCAGGGACACCTCCCACTAGCACAGGTCACTCAAGGCTTCGTCCATCCTGGCCTTGAACACCTCCAGGGAGGGAGCAGCCACAACCTCCCTGGGCAACCTGTGCCAGTGTCTCACCACCCTCACTGTCCTTCTTTCTTACTCTGAGATACACACTGGGAGGCTCCTGATGCACTGCTCTCCTCCTGTATATTCCTAGAAACTTTAACTGACCTGCACAGAATGTCAGAGAGGATGAAATTAAGAATACATATTATTTACAACTAAAATGCATATAATCTACTCATTTTGCTGCTGGAAAATGTTCAAACCTTTAAAAAATAATGTCTGTTTTATACATTTTATCTTCTCATGCTCTCTCTGGATGCATAAAGACATCCACAGAGTTTTTCTTTCATAACATGCTGCCCTGTGGAAGCTGAGATGAAGAAAGTATGATTAGAAAACAGCAAGATTAGTCACACACCCTTGCAGCAGGACCTGTTCTAGCACATTTCTTTCGTAGTTTAAAACACAGTGATTGCAGCTGAGAGATGTACTGTACAGTTTTCTAAAGCAGCCAGCCAAAGGGACTTAGATCAGAGTGCAGCTTCAAGGACAAAAAGTGCAGTTGTAGCTTCTAAGCAGAGCAAGAGAAGCAGTATCCACACTTCATGGCCAAAGGTTTTCTTAGTCAGTCTGATAATAGAATGCAAATGGCAACAAGCACTTTGTGCTCATTACACTTGCAAGCACAGCCTCCTGATATTGGGCATTACGAGGTATAGATCCACCAACAGGAACTTACAGCATCACAGGATGTCAGGGGTTGGAAGGGACCCAAAGAGAGCATCCAGTCCAACCCCCCTGCCAGAGAAGGATCAAACAATCTAGCTCAAGGCACACAGGAACACATCCAGACAGGCCTTGAAAGGCGCCACAAGAGACTCCACAACCTCTCTGGGCAGCCTGTGCCAGGGCTCTGGGACCCTTCCAGGCAAGAAGTTTCCCCTTGTGTTGAGCTGGAACCTCCTGTGCTGCAGCTTCCATCCATTGCTCCTTGTCCTATCCCAGGCAGCAAGTGAGCAGAGCCTGTCCCCCCCTCTCCTGACCCCCAGCCCTCAAAGATTTATAAATTTATTAAATCCCCTCTCAGTCTTCTCCAGACTACACAGCCCCAGGTCCCTCAGCCTCTCCTCACCACGCAGTGCTCCAGTCCCCTCATCATCCACACAGCCCTCCCTTGGACTGACTCTAGCAGATCCCTGTCCCTCTTCAACTAGGGAGCCCAAAACTGAGTAGCCACAAGCTACTTAGGAGAATATTCAACCTCTAGATTTTGTCAACATCTATGTGAACATTTCTAATGGGCTGAGCATTTCCGAATCCTGTTAAAATCCATCCAAGCGTGCTTTGAAGATTACAGGCACAATATATAGACTGATCTGTCACGAAAGTCACGTTCTAGTGTCCAACCTTTTGATAAATACCCCAATTCCTTTTTTTTCAGTTGTTAAAAAAGAAGTTTTCAAGCCCTTTCTGTTTCCTGCACCTCACATGAATAAACTGCTCCCACGACAAGGTATTTGCAGAAGCAGCCTGTGAAGAATGTGAAGCAATGCGGCAAGACAATGTTATATTTTGTACAGGCTGTGAAAAGGTAAACCCGTGGCTGGATGTGTCAGAGGTAGCCTGAGGGCATGCAGCAAAGAAGTCAGGATACTCAGAGCTGTTGTGCAATGTTGATGCTACAGCCAGCTGCTGTTGCAGGCTGAGAGATGGTACAGACAGAGGCCACTTGTGTCTGCAGAAGAATCATAGAATCATAGAATGGTAAGGTTGGAAGGGACCTCAAAGATCATCCAGTTCCAACCCCCTGCCATAGGCAGGGACACCTCCCACTAGTACAGGTCACTCGAGGCCTCGTCCAACCTGGCCTTGAACACCTCCAGGGAGGGAGCAGCCACAACCTCCCTGGGTCAACCTGTGCCAGTGTCTCAAAAAGAAGACAGTGCTGCAGGTGTAAGAAAGTCACTCCCATCATTCTGAAAGCTAATTTATTCTGTCCTGCTGGAGAGTCAGAAAGAGAACAAGAGGATTTCAAATCCTACCTAAAGGATGTTTAAACTGGAATGTTTAACCAGACTTCCTTGGGCTTGTAAACACAACCTTTAGATGAGAAGTAAATGAGTTCAACAATGACTGGCTAATTGTAACTAATAAAGTCAGGCTTTCTAACACCATCTGAGATGAAATCATGGTGGTTATGTATTCCTGAAGTGCCTTTCTGATATCCTCTATTCAGGAAGAGCAGTGTAGTGTCTCACAAACACAGTCCTAAAAACAAGGGAGCAAAGGATGGACGACCAGGATGAAGCAACAAGCTCAGTGATGGCAGCAGTTACCTGACTCCACAGAACACTTGGATAACGATGCACCCTGTAGTTGCTTACACAGAGAAACAACAAAACTGATTAGGCTCAAGCTGCTCTCAAAAGCACATGGTGGAGAATTACAGGAAGAGAAATCCCACCATCTTTTCTGCAGTGTGTCCTATTCCTTTCAATTAAGCTGTGTTACTGGGAAGCCACACAGTGCTAAATACCAACAGCACAAATATAGTTTCCAAGTTGAGAGGGTCAAATCACAGAATCACAGAATGTTAGAGGCTGGAAGAGACCTCCAAAGATCATCCAGTCCAAGCCCCTATAGCAGATCACACAGGAATGCATCCAGGCAGGTCTTGAATATCTCCAAAGGACACTCCATAACCCTCCTGGCAGCCTGTTCCAGGGTTCAGTCACCCTCACAGGGAAAAAATTTTCTTCATGTTTCCATGGCACTTCCTATGCCTCAGTTTCCATCCATTGCCCCTTGTCCTGTCATTGGGCATCACCAAGCAGTGCCTGGCTCCAGCCTCTTGGCACTCACCCTGCACATATTGATAAACATGAATGAGATCACCCCTCAGGCTCCTCCTCTCCAAACTAAAGAGCCCCAGCTCCCTCAGCCTTTCTTCACAAGGATGATGTTGCACTCCTTTAATCATCCTTGTGGCTCTGTGCGGGACTCTCTCCAGCAGTTCTCTGTCCTTCTTAAACTGAGGGGGAAAAAAAAATTAAATTATCATGTTACAAATCATCCAACACATTTCTCACAAGCATGAAACTTCCTTAGGACAACACTGAAGATGTCCTCATTGTTTAAGGGAAGCTCTGCACATACATTGAAGGATCAGGAGCTAAATCTAAAAGGCATTGCCAAGAGACCAAAACCACAACATTACATCTGTGTTACACAGCAGGTAATTCACTGCCCAGGTCAAAAAACAAAAGCCCCACTTCTGTTTAGTTCCACTAAAGTGTAGTGCTAGCAAAGGTTTGGTTTGGTTTGGTTTGGTTTATTACAGCCCATTTAAAAGAAAATGGACAATCAACTTTTCTGCCTTCTCAGAAACTTTATTGTGTTGATTTCAACATGAGAAAAAGCTTTTTTTACTGTGAGAGTGACAGAGCCCTGCAGCAGACTGCCCAGAGAGATTCTGCTTCTCTGGGGACTTTCCAAATCCATCTGGATGTGTTTCTGTGTGACCTGCCCTAGATGATCCTGCTTTGGCAGTGGGGCTGGACTTGATGATCTCTGGAGGTGCCTTCCAAACCCTAACATTCTGTGATTGTTTTTAATTCTCTGCAGTCTGCTCACAGAAGTATCTCATAACAATAACTACTCAGAGGTACTTTTCCCTTTGAAAAAGTATTTGCAGTGTCTAATGTCCTGTTAAAAAAAAAGAAAGTCTTTTTGTTCTTCAATATTGTGAACATCAATAATCTGCCAATTGTTCTCATAAAACCCATTTAAGACTAAAATGTGGAATGTAAATTTTCCATAAGTCAAACTTCAAGCACATAGTTACTGCACATTTCCCAATTAAAAACCACACCACTCCCATTCCTATTTTGAAAAAACCCAAGGCCAAGGTTCTTATTGCGATAGCAGCAGGAATACAAAGTGCAGCATTTATCAACAGATTCCCTACACTACCACATTATTTGGCTTTGCCTCAGTCATCAAAAACATGTGGAAGTCATCTGAAGTCTTTGCTGGTGATTGCTCCAATAATCTCCCAGGAGAGGAAGGGGGTCAAAAGGAAAGGTGGATAGATGCATTCAACTCTCAAACAGCACAGTACAGAACACCTTCCAAAAAGCTGAAGTTATTGCCAAAGTGAGTTTCCCACCTTGCTTTGCTGTGTACAAAGCAGGTATCTGGCCCGGGTAGATTGCAGTTTACCAAAATGCAGGTGTCTGTTGTCTCTCTCAGTGAGGGCAACTCATTAAAGAAAAGAGCCACCAGACACTAGCAGTGTTATGCAGCATAGGACTCGCTCATCCTCAAACAACATCATCTTTATGGCTGCTAGTTCAGTTTCAGGCAACAAACCTTTCTTGTTGGTCCCAACAATATGGAATGTTCTCAATCTAATTTCCCTGTTTAAAATATTTAGGAGTGCTCATATGGAAATGATGAATGTGCTCATAATTATGTCCATCTTTGTAAGATCCAAACCTAAAAAAGAACATTCAACAGAAGAAATCCATTACAAGGTGATTTAACCCATGCAATTAAATCATACACTGAGTACAGCATAATTAACACTTCTGCATGTTTGAGATAGTTTCTTGCAGGAAAAGGCCAACTTTACTCACAGATAAATCATAATCTGTGTATGCTAACTACAGGTCTTTGAGTGTAATGGAGACATTTCATTACGCTGATCGGATTAATGCCACAGGCACTCTAGAAATGGAACTGCAGCTGACAAAGGGGAGCTGTGCATTTATCTTGTTAAGTCCTATGCTCCAAGTTTTTTCTGCTGACTTCAGTGGAGATATCATTTACCCCTCCACAGCATCCCCAATCCTAACCCTAGTCAGCCCTATTGTTACTATGTACAGTTCTAGAGCCCCCACAGTATCCCCAATCCTAACCCTAGTCAACCCTATTGTTACTATGTACAGTTCTGGAGCCCCCAACACAAGAAGGACATGGAACTGTT
The DNA here is from genome assembly GCA_013399055.1 of Ramphastos sulfuratus. Classification (NCBI taxonomy): domain Eukaryota; kingdom Metazoa; phylum Chordata; class Aves; order Piciformes; family Ramphastidae; genus Ramphastos; species Ramphastos sulfuratus. The sequence goes on from WBNM01028403.1 coordinate 26,849, forward strand.
GGAGCAGGTCCAGAGGAGGCCACGAAGATGCTCAGAGGGCATATATATAGTATATAGCAAGACCCTAATTGTAGTGCTTAGAAACATGGGAGATCTCTCATAGTCTGTCAAATGAGTCCCCACACCACTTGGCAAATATCCCTAACAGACAATCTCAGAAATGGATGAAAAGAAGTGCTGCCTTCAATTTCTGCTCCCACCCAGCAGGCTGGCTTTGCCAAAAGCACATTCCAAGTCAGCAGGAAGAAATAAATTACAAGTCAGGAGTTCTTGCCTCCTCATCCTCTCAGTTTGGCACAGACCAGTGTCCACCACTTTGCAAACAATTTTATGTCTTAGACTCTTTGAACAGATGTCACATCCAGCATCCTTTTAATTTCCTAGGAGACACACTGACCTGGGATTGAAATGGATGTCCTCAGGAATTTGGCTGGGATCAGTGACAATTCTGTCATTGTCAACATAACTATCCAAGTGATCTGGGATCCTAAATTTGGCCATCTGGACTTCTGAATCGCTTAAACCAGCATGAGATATACGGGCATAGCCCAACCTATCAGACACAAGAAGAGTTAGTTAGAAGAAATAACTCTAAGCCATTTCACCACATTCTTAATTCATCTTTTTCCCTCCCAGAGACATTCTTTAACAGATCAACAAAACTTTCCATTTCTGTCAATCTCACTTTCAAAAAAGGGAAGGTGCCCCATAAACATGAGCATCATAACGTGACGTCACAAGTAGAAAAAGTGAGGAAGAATAAGAGTTTGATAACAAAAATAAGTTCTAGGTATAGAATCTGATTGTTCAAGTGACACTTTTAGACTGCATGCTGATAGAAGATAATCAACTTTTTTCACTGAAGGGATTTTGAAATTCAAGAGAGGAACTCAATGACTAATGAGAGTAGTCAGGTTGCAAATTAGGGTTGGGGGGTTCTTTTATGTTTATTTTATTTATTTTTACTCAATACTCTCAAGACAGCTTTGTTTACTGTGTTTACTCCTCTGAACACTGCAGAGTTTGCACAGTTTATTCAAAATAAGCTGAATTCCATTCTGGTACAGATAGCAACAAGAGAGTTATTTGCAAGCAAAGTGATATTAAAAGATATGAGGTGCACAGAACTCAGCAAAGTCCTTCAGCATAGGTTCACACAGTAACAGTTCCCAATAAATCCAGCAAAAAGTTTGGCTGGAGCAGCTTAACGTTCTGCTTCAACAAACAAAACAATCATAGTTCAAACTTTGTATCTCCTGGGTCATATCCAAATTAGGGCTTAGCTTTCACATTTTAAGATGAAGCTCCAAAGCCAAAGCTTTGGGGAAAAAAGTAGTTTCATTTTACCCAAGCAATTAGATTTCATAGAATGGCTCAGATTGGAAGGGACCTTAGAGATCACCTACTCCANCCCTTGTACTGCAGAACTGCTTCATCAGATCCATTCTAACTCTACTCTCCCTCAGCTTCAAACCATTCTAACCATTGTCCTGTCTCTAGACACCCTGTGGAAAGTGTCTCTGCAGCCTTCCTGTAGGATGCCTTCATGTATTGGCAGGCAGCTCTAAGGACCCCCCTGAGTCTTGTCTTTTCCAGGCTGAACACCCCCAGCTTCCTCAGCCTGTCCTCACAGCCAAGGTGTTGCAGCCCTTGGATCATCTTTGTAGTCCACCTCTGGCTTCACTCCAACAGCTCTGTGTCCTGCTGAGGACACCAGAACTGGATGCAGTATTTAGATCTGAAGGCTTCTGTCAGCAAAGGATGAAAGCTGTAATCCTGTCTTTGTAAATTACACTCAGAAAGACACCAATTCACCCCAAGATCCATGTTTCGCCTTACTTCATGATCTAACTGTCCAGACACCACTGTTTAGGGCTCTAAGACTCTTCCACAATTACCTATGAGTGGTGTAAAACTGCTTGTCATAAAGATATTTAAAACCAATAAATAAATGATCCACTTCACCATACCTTATTACTCCACGATACATAATATAGCTACACCACCTGTCACGATCTGTACTGTCAATATCCTGGAAGTGAAAAGGGGGACAAAAGAGTCACACAAACCTTTCCTTATGAGCAAGCTTTAAATTAGTAACAGAACCAAGGTGTAAACCTGCTGCAGAAAAGCATTGTAATAAGGTAGAAATTCAAAAAACCCAAACACTGGTAGATGCAGGTGAATCAGACAACTTTTTGACATCTCCTGACAGAAAACCAAACTGCAGAATTCACTTTTCAAACTAAAGAATCACAGAATTACAGGTGAAGGGGATGTCTGGAGTAACTTCAAGTAGGTTGCTTAGGGCCTTGCAAAGCTAAGTTTTAAGTATCTTCAGGGATGGAGGCTTGACAACTTCTCTAGGCCCCCACTGAGTGCCTGACAGCCCTAACTGTGATTTCTATGGTTTGGTTTTTCCTTCTGTTCTCTTCACACTCCCCTTGTGGCAACTGCTGTCTTGCTCTTTTCCTGATCAATTCCACCTTCATGAAGTAGCTGAAGGTTGCATTTGACAATGTGCCTGTCTTACCTGCTTCTAAGCTTTGAAATATTTGAAGTATTTGAAATATTAAGCTGAATGTTTCAAGTATAGATTACCTCTAACTTATATTAATAAGCAGCATTTTTACATTACCTGGACATTTCCATTTTGAATTAATTCAGCATAATCTCTGGATCCAGGAGCTGAAGTGATGTATCCTAGAAATATAACTTGTTTAGAGCTAGTTTTCAGTAGGTTTGAAACAGCTATAGCCTGGAGTTTTCTGTCCAAGTCCTCTCTGTAAGAAATGGAAAAAGACTTTACATTTTAGCTCAGAATCTTCATGCTGTAACATATTAAATCACAAACAAACCTAACACGTATTTCTTTTTTTTTTCTTTGCTTGGTATTAGAAAGCTTGGAGAAAGCAGATCAATTCAAAATGACCACTATGATAACAGCCACATGGGCATGGTAGATGCAATCAGAGTCTCTTTCTAACCATTACAGGAACAACTTTTTCTATTACTGTTTTGTTTCTAACACTGATCTCATCACTAGGAAATGTGAATGTAAGTGCTTTGCTTGTCTGAGGCTTTGTCTCTGCCTGCACTTGAGATTTAATTGTGCTAGCACAGTGTGGTGAGTAATAAAGAGCTGAGAGGCCAACAAAGATTTTATGATGGACAGATCATGATAAATACAGTCTAGATAATTTATGAAATACAACCTAAGAGCTACATCATCCCATTAACACTACTCAACAGCTATTCTCTTCCTCTTTAACAAGATTTACACACCAGTTCCAACATGACAAAAAGTGGAACTTGGTAAAATACTGCACTGTGTCCCATTCCCTGTCCTTGGATTTGTCATGGCAATGCAAAGGCCATTCTCTTTCTGTGATTCTTCACCTTAATAACTTTAAACAGTTGTGTGAATCACTTTCTCTTCTGTATTTTGGTAGGCTGGGCTAAATACCATTGAGCCAGAGTTGATTTTGGAATCTGTAATCCCAAAAGAAGACAAGAATTTAAATGCTGCTGTGCTTGCCAAATAGCAGCACTTCTGTACTCAATCAAATGCATGATGTAGAAAGAGCACACAGACAGGAGACAAAAACCCCCAATCACTTAAATAGAAGCCTGACCTACGTATATGTGAAGCTGCCTGCCCAGTTAGCTGCTCTCTCCAGAATTACACCTTCCCAGAAGACAGATTTCTAAATGACAAGACACAGAACTATTGGAGCAGGTTCAGAGGAGGCCACAAAGACAATCCAAGGGCTGGAACACCTCTGCTAGAAGGATAGGCTGAGAGAGCTGAGGTTGTTCATCCTAGAAAAGAGAAAAGTCCAGGGGGACCTTCAAGCTGCCTTCCAATACCTGAAGGGAACCAAAAAGAAGGCTGCAGAGGGACTTTGCATCAGGGGGTCTAGAGACAGGACAAAAGGGAATGGTTTGAAGCTGAGGCAGAGCAGGGTTAGACTGGATCTTAGGAAGAAGTTCTTCAGTATGAGGGTGGTGAGACTCTGGAATAGGCTGCCCAGGGAGGCTGTGGATGCCTCTTCCTTGGGGGTGTTGCAGGCCAGGCTGGATGAGGCCTTGAGCAACCAAGTCTAGTTGAGAGGTGTCCCTGCCTATGGTGGGGAGGTTGGAGTAGATGATCCCTGAGGTCTCTTCCAACCTCAGCCATTCTATAATTGTTGTATTTCTACAATTTAAAACCAGTCCATGGAAACATCCCCAGTTATCCAGTATTCTATAGTTTAAGTCATGCCAAGCAGCAGATGAAAACAAAAAGGTGAAACCCCAGGAGCTGTGTGTGCCATTTAATTACAAATTCATCTACCTCAAACACAGTTTAATTTGCACTTGTTTCCCATGTGTCTCCCCATATCTTTCCCTTCATTTTTCTCTCTATGAGGTGGGGATACAGTGCTGTTTTCTTCTCCTTTGACAAACACTTTCTCACAGAGCAAATTAAATCATCTGTGTGAGGCACAGAATGAAATTCCCTTCCAGAATTCAAACTGGGAGTGGTTTCTGACACATTGAGTGAAAAGGGAAACCTCTAACCAAGTTACCTGCTTGGAGCACAGCTTCTACAGCAGGGAGGAAAACAGAGCAGCTCAGTATGGGACAATGAGAATTCCTACCACTTTCTGTGTAGCTTCTTTGTGTATTATATTCTGCACCCAAGACATAAATTTGCCTCTCTGTGAATTATAACAAATATATTAAAAGTTCAAAAACATACTGAGTGGTGCAGCAAAGAGGAAATGCAGTGACATGCAGCATCACCAAATTATTCCTTATTCATATTCATTATGGGTAAGTAATCAAGCCAACATTTTAAAGAAATGAAACATACAGCTTCATCTAGATTGAGATTGAATGTTAGGAACAAGTTCTGCATCATGAGGTGGTGGAATACTGGAACAGGTTGCCCAGGGAGGTAGTCGAGACCTCATCCCTAGATATATTCAAGGTGAGGCTTGACAGGGCTCTGAGCAACCTGATCTAACAGAGCAAGTCCCTGCTGACTGTGGACAGGGTTGGACTGGATGACCTTTGGGGGTCTCTTCCGACCCAAACCATTCTATGATCTTTTCCATCATGTATTTGAGTTATTGGTATAATTCTTTCTTCCAGAATCCAGAGATCATAGAACCATAGAATCACAGAATAGTAAGGTTGGAAGGGATCTCAAAGATCATCTAGTTCCAACCCCCTGCCATAGGCAGGGACACCTCCCACTAGCACAGGTCACTGAAGGCCTCATCCAACCTCGCCTT
>WBNM01028403.1:32467-86583 GCA_013399055.1 Ramphastos sulfuratus
GAAATGGCCTCAGGTTGTGCCAGGGGAGATATAGATTGGACATTAGAAGAAACTTCTCAACTTCTCAACTACTTCTCTCTAGTATCCAGCAATAGGACAAGAGGAAATGGCCTCAAGTTGTGCCAGGGGAGGTTTAGATTGGACATTAGAAGAAACTTCTCAGCTGAAAGCATTCTCAAAGACTGGAATAGACTCCCCAGGGAGATGGCTGAAATTCCTACCCCTGGAGGTGTTTAAAAGATTCAGAGATGTGGTACTGAGGGATATGGTTTAACAACAGACTTTCTAGACTTAGATGATGCTTAGACTCAATGATCTTAAAGGTGTTTTCCAACCAAAAGGATTCTATGATTCTGCCAGATCCAAACCTAAACCATCTCTCTCAGGTTGTTAGGAATTCAGCAAGTTTTCCTCTAAAATATTACTTCTGCCAGGCACCCAGTGACGGAACAAGAGGACACAGCCTCAAACTGCACTAGGGCAAGTTTAGGCTGGACATTAGGAAGAAGTTCTACATGGAAAGAGTGATTGACATTGGAATGGGCTGCCTGGGGATGTGGTGGAGTCACCCTCCTTGAAGGTGTTTAAAAGGAGGCTAGATGAGGCACTTGGTGCCATGGTTTAGTTTATTAGAGAGGTTAGGTGGTAGGTTGGACTCAATGATCTTAGAGGTCTTTTCCAACCTGGTTAGTTCTGTGATTCACAGTATCACAGTATAAGCAAGGTTGGAAGAGACCTCAAAGATCATCAAGTCCAACCCATACACACATTCTGTGATGAAGTACAGGTCTAAAAATGTATTATCAAATACATTAAGAAATAGCATTCCAGATATATTAATTTTTACACTGAGCCTTTCAATATCTACATCCTCAGACAAAACACAGTTTTGTACTACCAATGATTAAAATGCATTTTATTGTAAGTAGAAGCAGCTAGGAATACATATTCAAAGTGGGAGACTTCAGCTTCTGTTTGGAATCAACCTTAAAATCATTTTGCATCAGGTTTTTCAAAGTATTTCATGAAGAAAATTTCAGAGAATGACTTTTCTGCCCCATTCTGCATCACTTAAAGGCTCTGGAAAAGGCAAGTTACAAAATTCTGCTCATGTGTGGCAAAAAATTCATTAATCATTCCAACTCCTGCCACAGAGATCTGCATATTCCCTTGAAAAAAAAAGGAACTACATCATGAGTCACTATTTCCAGAGGGCAAAGACAGTCAAAGATAGGCAACTGGGAGTTGAGCAAGCATTAAAGCAAAAGCAGACACAGAAAAAAAATCCAGTCAAACAGACATGCTCCTTTCTATGCCCATTTCCCACTACATCCAGCCCAAACTGGATTTAATCAATTCAGCATTTCTGACATTTTCCAACTGCTATCACATTTTGAAGTTTGAAATGTAAAATATTTGTAGCCCTAAATATGAGAAAAGAGAATTAGATTTCTTTTTAAATGAAGAATCACAGAATGTTAGAGGTTGGAAGAGACCTCCAGAAATCATCCAGTCCACCTTCCCCTGCCAAAAGCAAGATCACCCAGGGCAGGCCACAGGAATGCATCCAGGTGGGTTTAGAAAGTCTCCAGAGAGGGAGACTCCACAACCTCTCTGGGCAGCCTGCTCCAGGCCTCTGGCACCCTCACTGTAAAGAAGTTTCTCCTCATGTTGAGATGAAACCTTCCATGTTCAAGTTTGTATCCATTGTTCCTTTATTATTTAGAATACCAAACTTCCAATCATCAAGTGGCAGGATGCCATTCCCTGCATCACAAAAGCCCAAGCAGCTTAGAGGGGTGGGCACCAAAACCTGAGCATTTTTAAAAAGGAGAACACTTCATCAGTGTAATGCTAAGAAATCAAAGTATGCTCTTAAAGAGAAGCTTCAACAAGTGATCAGAGTGACTTTTATTCCAGTCATTCTGGAGTCCTGTGTACCCATCTGGAGTCCTGTGTGCAGTTCTGGAGCCCCCAGCACAGGAAGGACATTGAAGTGTTGGAGCAGGTCCAGAGGAGGCCACGAAGATGATCAGAGGGCTGCAGCAGCTCTGCTATGAGGACAGGCTGAGAGAATTGGGGCTCTCTCAGTTGGCAGCNTTTTTTTTCAAATTTATTACTGTGACCTATAAGTGTGATTTGTAAATGACTACATAATGTCATCATTTCCCTCCTGATTACATAGGGATGATGGACACAAGCCCTTCAAGGAGTAAGTCAGGGCAAATTTTAGCACTGGCAACAACAATGCCCAAACTTCTAGCCACTGTAGGCTACACAACCAGACACACATGATACTGGCCTGCACACACATAACGCTGACCTTTCCAAAAGCACTGCACAAGACATAATGTGCATACACAGGACAGGAGCAACTCCACTGCTACACAGCACATCTGCACTTACCTTCACCTACCAAATCCTATTCCATTCCAAAGGGTCTTGTACAAAAGGGAACAAAATGCTGTTGCTGAAAAAATTGCCCATGGCCACCTAGCTCCTGCCCCTAAGCAGGGTAACAGAAGGGCTCCAGCATTAGTGAACTGATGAGCATGTGAAGCTACCTCACTTTCTGAGGGCAATGTGGTCCCTCCTGTTTTCATGCTGAGGTGTGATTTTGTCAAGAGAACATGACAGGTCCCCCTGTATTTTAGCTGCAGGATATCAGAAGAGCTATGCAGCCCCTCAAGGAAGTGGCAGCTAAGAAAGACCTACCCATGCCTGGAAAAAGGTGGGAAACTGCATTAAATTTGATTTAAAGGACACTCAGAGCTATTTAAGTTATGCAAAGAATTTCTCTATGGACAAGTGAGTCATCAGCAATATAAAAAACCCAAAACCAAGAAATAATCTAAGTGTATTCTCCAACAGGAAACTTCTTTAAAATACACTTTTTAAAGTTATCACCTCTGCAAATGGATTCTTAACAGAAGTGATTGTATTGGAACTGTTCACAAACTCAGGAGAAAGCTGAACAGGTTCTTGTGTTAATGCAAGAATGGAGATGTTAATGCACAGGGTCTTGTGTTAATGCAAGTTACCCAGCAGGTGTCCTTGCTTCTGTCTCTTCAGGTGAGCCCTCTCAAATAGAAATGAAGTGGGGAAAAAACCCAAACATTACCTGTCTGATTAAGCAAATTAGCTGATCCCTCCAAATTAGACCATCCTTCATTGTCATATCCAAATCTAAAAGGCCAGATCATAGCAGAGAAGTCTCTCTTGGCAACCTAAAAAATACAAATAGATTAGATAGATAGATAGATAGATAGATAGATACACACATAACCAAGTAGATAGATAAATAGATAAATAAACCAATAGATAAATAAAACAATCAAGTACAAATTGACTTTTCTGTATTATACCTCTGCAGCCAACATCATCAGATAGGTAATGTCATAAAAGACACACAAGAAGAGATGTTTTAGTTAACAGATCTTCCCTAAAAGCTGTAAGGATTACAAAAGAGTGTAGGCATTTTTGAGGCAAAGACCCAAACAAACCTATTAATGACAGGAGAAAAGTCACAGTTAAAATGAATTTGTAGGACTAACAGTAAATAAATGAACATGAAAATTTTTTTTTTTTCATCTTTCTAAGTAGAACTACCCACTTTTTTCCACTTTATAAGGTGATGCAATGCTGGATGAGTTCTAAAAAGTAAGCCAGGTGTATATGTCTATGTTCATGTACACACAATTTCTGCTTAGCTCTGGTCACCTTTTATGCCTCTTTGCCTGCATTTGTCATCAGTGATTTCTCTTAATGAAAATCTTAGCAACAGGAATATATATCAAAAGCAGGTTTCAAAGGACTGCTCCAGGACTGCTACCACAAGAAAACCAAAAAAGCCTGGTTTATAGTTGCAAACAATCTCATCAGGAATTCCATTTTATACTAGTAATCAATTAAATCTCAGAATGGAAATGTTATTTTATGTTAGTAATCAATTCAATCATAGAATGGAAACAATAACTTACATCTGATTGAAACAGCTCTAATTTTTAATTAAAATTGCTGGACAAGCAATTCACTCAGGCAATTTGTAAGAAAGCCAAATGCTAAACTTGCACAAAGCATCTTCACTGTTACTGTCACTGCAGTAACTATTTTTTTGCCAGAGAGAAAACTCCAATTTTCTGATTTTTATCCAATTCTAATCTAATCTAACCTAAGTCAATCAACCTTTCAGAGAGGTTCACTTCAGAGTTATGCATATTAGCAGAGAAGTATAGAACATCTTCAGCTGGAAGGAAGCTCTGGTGGTTATCTATTGAAACCTCCCTAAGATCAGGCTGCTAACAGCATTGTCCAGCCAACTTTTGACTACAACTCAAATAAACTAATTTATAAAATGCTCCAATGTCTCAAGCAAGCATCTCTCAGTTTTTCAGAACACTTCTTCACAACAGCACCATAAAATCTCCAAAGACCCAAACTTTTACCATGTTCAGCAGGAATTTACAAATTCAATTGTTCGACCTTGCAGCAGTTTTGATGAATACTTCAGTACTGGTCCAAAGGCTTCTTCAGCACCAACCAACACACTGAAGACATCCCATGTGCATTTAAGTGTATAATTGCAAGCCACCATTTTCACACACTACTCACCCCTTGGCCCAGCTTCTTCTGGTAAGTTCTATAACGTAGACCCAGTCCTAGCAAACCAACACCAACAAACAGCCACAATACTTGAAATAGAAAAATAAAGAAAAGTTGGTTTTGAAGCAAGAGAAAATAATGTTATTATTCATAGAATCACAGAATGGCTTGGGTTGGAAGTGACCTCAGAGATCATCTACTCCAACCTCCCTGCCACGGGCAGGGACACCTCTCAGCTAGATTTATCTGCTCAAGGCCTCGTCCAGCCTGGTCTTGGATGGATCCATAGGGAGAAGGCATCCACAACCTCCCTGGGCAGCCTATTCCAGAGTCTCAGCACCCTTGTACCGAAGATCTTCTCCCCAAGACCCAGTCTAACCCTGCTCTCTCTCAGCTTCAAACCATTCTAACCATTGTCCTGTCGATAGATACTCTGATGCAAAGTCCCTCTGCAGCCTTCCTGGAGGATGCTTTCAGCTACTGGAAGGCAGCTCTAAGGTTCCCCCTAGAGTCTTTTCTCCTACAGGCTGAACGCCCCCAGCTCCCTCAGTCTATCCTCATAGCAGAGGTGCTCTGGATCCTGGATAATCCTTGCAGCTCTCCTCTGGACTTGCTCCAACAGTTGTGTCCTTCTTATGCTGCGGACACCAGAAGTGGAGCTCTGTCCTATTGTAGTTACCCAGCCCTGGGCTGGGCACTGTTTTTCTAAGTGCTCTATTCATAGAATGGAAAATGTACACTTTCAATTTGCCACATATGGTAGTGAGGACTCCATTCCATAGCAGTGTACTTAGGAGTATCTGTGTGCATGCAGCACATCTCTGTGTGTGCAAATACATTCTCCAAACCACCACAGGCTGAGCAGATACAATAGACCAAAACTCCGTGGAGTTATACCTACTGAAGAATTCACAGAATTAATTATAGGAGATGAGGAAGAGCATCATGTGGACCTTCCACTGTTTTCCAATCTGTGCATTTGCAGTATACACTTTTAAAAAAATATGTAAATATATATGCAATAATATATATACTAAATAAGCTCCCTCCCTGGAGGTGTTCAAGGCCAGGTTGGATGAGGCCTTGAGTGACCTGTTCTAGTGGGAGGTGTCCCTGCCTATGGCAGGGGGTTGGAACTAGATAATCCTTGAGGTCCCTTTCAACCTTACCATTCTATGATTCTATGATTCTATGATCATGCAATATGTGGAAGAAAATGGTGTTTCTTTTGCAAGCCTTTAGATGTCAAAGTGTGAGCTCTGCCAGATTTCCAGAGCTGTCCTCTGACTGGCACATTGCTCTAAAAGGCTTCAGAGATCAAAAATTCAGAGCTTTCCCATTGCTCCTTTAGCCTTCCAAATAACTGCAGTGTACACATCAGAGCTCTGTGGGTTTGGCACACTGTCATTTGATGACAAACCCCTCTGCAGTTAACTTCCTTTACACAGTGGCATTCTGTAATCACAGAATGTTAGAGCTTGGAAGGGACCTCCAGACATCATCCAGTCCAACCCTCCTGCCAAACAGGACCACCTAGGGCAGGCTGCAGGTAGGTCTTGAAAGTCTCCAGAGAAGGAGACTTCACAAACTCTCTGGGCAGCTTGCTCCAGTAATCTGTCACCCTCACCATAAAGAAGTGTCTCCTCATGTTGAGGTACAACCTCCTGTGTTCTAGTTTGTACCTGTTGCTCCTTGTCCTACCACCAGGCACTACCAAAAAGAGCCTGGCACCTTCATCTTGACACTCACCCCTCAGATATTTATTATAGACATTGATAAAATCCCCTCTTAGCCTTCTCTTTTCCAGACTAAACAGCCCCAGGGCTCTCAGTCTTCCTTCATAGCAGGGATGTCCAAGTCCCACAATCGTCCTCGTATCTCTCCACTGGACTCTTTCCAGCCAATCCCTGTCTCTCTTAGCAGATTCCTGTCTCTCTCTCTCTCACTAACTCCAGTTTATTTTTTCACCAAATCTTTAAACAGATGTTTAATTATTTTAAATGCAAGTTTTCTTGAATAATTCTGTGGAAAATGTAAATCCATTTGTCAGAATGTCAGAAATGTCAGAAGACAGCAGATGCTGTTTGCATTGGCAAAGGTCAAGAAACTTCATACTCTGCAAGATGCAAAGGTGCTTAAAGGGGAAGCTGAGAAACTGCAAGTCTGGGCAGGATGAGGAACTGTGAGAGCTACTGTAGCAATGTCACAAAATCAGCTGAGCAAGAGCTAGCTGTGCTTTGTGAAGGATGGCATTTTGAACTATGTACTCACTTTAGTCAAAGGGGTTTTGAGTGGCAATATTTAAGCTACTTGCATTGGTGCTCACCTTGCCTCTACCACACAAACTCTCAAGGGTCACATTCTTTTGGCCCCTGACTACCTTCAATAGGGATTTCAGAAACAGCTCTGAAAAGTGGTGAGGCAATATTGTCTTCACTTTCCAAATGAGGTGCACAAACCATAAGTGATTTGATCCAAAGAGACAGAGGAGAAAAATCTGAACCTCCAGATGGAGCCAGGCTCTTTTAAATGGTATCCCATGATAGGACAAGGGGCAGTGGATATGAACTGGAACACAGGAAGGTACTCCTCAACACAAGGAAAAATGTCTTCATTGTGAGGGTGACAAGAGCACTGGAAGAGGCTGCCCCGAGGGGGTATGGAGTCTCAAGCTCTAGACTTTCAAGACCTGTCTGGATGTCTTCCTGTGTGATCTTCCCTAGGTGACCCTGCTTTGGCAGAGGGGTTGGACTCCATGATCTCTAGAGGTCCCTTCCAACCCCTACCATTCTGTGATTCTGTGATCCTGATCTCTGTATGGTCATCATGCCCTAACACCCAGAAATTTTTAACTTTACCAAACCTGACAAACTTTTTCCTTAGCAAAATGAAATCTGAAGCTCAAATGATTGCAGAGAAAAGCTTGAAGACATTGTTTGGATACGCTCCAGAGGTTTATTAGCCAAAAAGCAGTAAAATCTCAAACATTTTAGTCTCTCTTCAAAATCTAAGGAAAAATGAACACCTCATACAGATCTGGAAAGCTGAGGTTGCTAGGCATAGATCAAAAGCAGGAGACAACAAGGACTTACTGAGGACAGACCTGGTCTGGACACGCAGCAAGGTGTCAGGATTGTGCCAGCCACAACAGGCTTTTCAGGACTGCCTCATCATGTAGGAGGGGGGCAGCTCCTGGGCCAGCCACCTCCCATCCCAGCTGCCAGCCAACTCATGTAGCTAAAGGATGTCACATGGAACTGCTTCAAAATCAACATGCTGAATGGGCTGAGAAATCATCCCTATCTTTGGTATACACATGGAAGAAATCCCAAGATCCTGACAGACCTGCTCTGCAACCAGCAAAAAAAAAAAATCACAAATGATGTCAAATCCATGTTCACATCTTTTTTTTTCTCCTTAGGTCTCTATTTACTATAGTCCATGATGTATAGTCTCTCTCTCAACCATGACCAAAGTGAATCAGCTCTTCCACCAGTATATGTGTACAGGAGTCCTGTGTACAGTTCTGNCATCATTAAAACTAGAACTAGGGCATCAAAAAAGCATTTCTAAAACATCTGAGAAACACTCCCCTGCATTACTTTTTCCTCAGATAGTATTCCTAGAGCCATGGAAGACAACAAGTAAAATTATACTTACATAGTTTAATATAGGTTTTAGTCTTCTTGAATAGTGGCTTTTGGTTGCTCTTTACTTCAAAGACAGAGCTAAGGTCTTTCTTGGGTCCTTTTAGAAAGTCTACCCCAATACATAACATTATAAACCCTGTAAAAATAGAAGTGATTAGTTTTTTTCATAGAGCTTTAACACTGCTTACAAATGCCCCACTACTAAACTCTCAGCTCTTGTCTTACACTCAACCTTATGGCTGCAGGAACAAAAACATTTCAAAGCACAAACACAGATAAATGCCATACCCAATGTAGCAATACAGGCAATATGAGCCTTATTGATAGAGAAGATCCTGCTTATCATTGTCACAAATGCCTGCAGCACTTCAAAAGTACATACTTGTACTTGTTGACATAAGCATTGCTTCCAACAAAGTGAGGCAGTGACATTACACAGACCACTACAGATAAACATCTCAAAAATATATCAAAATAATAGTACTGTAATGGGAACTCAGAGGTAATAGATTAGCTGAACACCTGTTTCACACAAAAATGAAGTTCAAAATTATATTGTTTGGTTGTTTTTTTTTTCAAATAAGGTGCTGCTAAGATTTAATTCACCTAAAAGTGCCTGATTAAGCCTGCTTTGTGCTGATAACTGAAGAGCAGACCTAACACTAAAAGTATCCAGCCTAAGACCCCTTCACATTGTGAACTCTACTCCAGACTACAGAAAGCTCTAAAACAAAGTCCAACTTTGGATCTTTTAGGCTACTCCACTAATGCAACTTAGAGCTGTTCTTAGTCTTGCCTTGCAATCCAGCAGCCTAAGGATCATGATGCTATCTTTGTGGTCCCCAGCATCAGCCTGCACTGGGTGCTAGCTGAGCAAACATCAAACCCTATATCATTATCTACTCTGGAAAAGCAGAGAGATCTTAAATCTGCTGGTACTACTGAGTCTCACCACTGCACATTTTATCAAGTTTCTTCTGTTCATTAATTAAGTGTTTGAAACCACTGTTTTCCCTTGCCTCCACTCATGTACATTCATGTACCAAGTGGGAGTACAACATTAAAAATACTTTAATTCTTGGATCTGGGACAAGGCAGCAAATCTTTCAGCAGACTTCTCCACTTCTGTGTATCTTAACATCAACTGCCACAGAAGCTGAAGCACACTCTCAAGCAAAGATTGATTTGCAGTCCAGTTTCAGCATATTACAACAAAAAGAGGCTAACAAATGGCAGATAAATTGTGCTAAAATGCTTTCAGGTCCTCATTACAAGCTACAACTCAAAATTTACTGGAATTAACCTGGACAAGAGCAATTAAATTACATCTACACATTACAGAACCTCAAAGTAAGAGCTTGATGGAAGAATACAGTGGTGATTGTAGATGCCTGTTATCTTCTGCTCTCTCACCAAGACACAAGTTACACATTTTCATCTAGGAGCTACAAAAGCAATTACTCAACACTTTGTTGTAAAAACAGTGTAAGCAGAGTGCAGCAGGTAGGGAGGCCATTTGAATATGGTAGAATTTTGCACTGTGCTCCAGAGCCAACAGAAGCAGATGTACTTTTCAAGAACAGACAACCAAGCAGAGCTACAGATGCATTTTGAAAGCTAAGTGAACTTTAGTGCACTAATGGTTGCAATACACTGTGGTGATTCCTTTTCCACAGGTATAAGCTCCTTCCCCAACCTTTATGGACTAAAGGATTCAATTAACTGCAAAGAACATGTGGGAAGATAACAAATTGGTTAAAAGCTCTGCTGGAGAAGGTATATGTCCTTAATATTTCTGTGGTATAGTTAATTAACTGTAGAAGTCATGTTTTAATTCAGACTTAGAGCTGAAGATGACATAACAATTACTCAGTATCTTCTCATTGCCCTTACTTGTTACATTAGTTGTAGTGGAACTCTGCAAACCAAGAAGCTGAGGCCAGTGCAATGAAGGAGGGGGCACACATGAAACTTTTCTCAAAGGGAGACAGATTGAAAGCCATTAAAGTTGATGGGAAAGCATGGATCTGCCCCCTCAGCATTATATTACATCACAATAAAGTAGCAAAGAAATTGTGACTATAATGATCTTACTTTCATTGTCACTTTTCCTGGTGCAGTTCCCTACCCAAACTGGGGCAAGAGAAAGGCAGGATATTGGAGAGGAGGAGAAAACAAGAAATAGCACTTGCACCTGAAAGAAAGCAGAAGAAAACAAGCAGTTTGCCAGAAAGACAAGTTGTAAGGGTAGAAGCACAGCAACAAATATACAATCTCATGGTAAGAGTTGCAAATCCTTGATAAGCAATGAGGTGGCACCAAAAAAAAAGATATCTGGATTCTCAGATGGAATATAAACCTATGCAGTGCCATCAGCTGAGTCATTTTGCTACTAGGGGCACCTCTGTGTGATCTACCCAGTGATTGTGCCCAATGAATTAATTACCAGTGTGTATTTCAAAGCAAACAAGCCAGGGGGATTTTATAGAACAGCTTTTCTATTGTCAAAGCATTCCCCAAGAAAGCATTTGATGCTCCTCTACCAAATGTTTACTTCATACAACTTCAAAAATTAAATTAACTGAGGGAGCTGTTCCTACTGACTCCCCAGAATGCTTTCAGAATAAATACATTTCATGGAACTCTGAAACATCAGCTGAAACCCTGCCTGTGATTGCTGTGATACATGAAATACATATGGAGAGTAAGAAACTGGAGTGACAGGAAGTGCTTGCAAAGACATTTACAAGCTCTAAAACCATAGGAGTCAGATGTCAGGCACAACATTCATTAGGCCTTTTCAAACAAAATACAGGATAATGTATATCATATATTAAAATGTGCCACACACTTAGCCCAAAATAGTTTGGCAGGTTTAAATGCAACCAGTGAAATGTGCCACTGAAACACATTGGTACCTAGTAAGAAAATAATTCTGGACACAAAATCTGAAAGAGCTGGTTTCATTTCCACTTCCTTACATTCATCAAGTGATCATTTTTGTTAAAACTTTTCTATTTGCTCACCTCAGTTCTTCCATATTGGCAAACACCTGACACTTACTGTTCTTCTCCTCCTGTCTATATGGTTCTGCCACGCTGGTGTGTCCACAAAGCATAAAGTAGAGCCACATGGAAATGAAGCTCAGGTCTCAAATGCAGACTAGCTAGATGAGCAGGATGCTTCACTCTGCTCCTCAGTGCAGGGCTGAATAATGCACTGAATTATGCTACAGCCCCAGCAACAGAGCCTTCAAAACCCCTGTCTTTCCAGAGAAACTACAACCTGAGGTACAATACTCTTAGGTAGCTAGCACACAGGTGCATTCACACCCTGGATTGTAACCATATTTTTAGGGTGACTGATTAGCAGATCTCTTCCTCAGCTGTATACTATCAGACTTCTTTTCATTTTGTCATTTGCCCTCAGTGAATTTTTCCTGGTAAGTCAAACAGCAGCTGAGCATTTGGAAAGATTCTTTATACATTAGGTACATTTCCACATCTAGTTAAGGTTAAGGCAAGCATATTTGTACTTAGCTACAGTCATAAATGTACCTAAAAGAAGATGAGATCTCTCTCTAGCATAGGTTCCTCCAGGTACAAATTTATAAGCTGTACACCACACACAGAAGAATAACTCAAGGACAAAGGCAAGCATGGCTGTGCTCATGGCTTTCCCAGGATGCTGACAGCTAACAAAGTGTCCAGCCAGCTGAGGCCACACACACATAATAAAGACAGCAAGGATGTTGCCTGCCACAGCAGCACTCCAGGTGTGTAAATAAAGGAGACCAGCTGAAGATGTTAAACCTGTGAAGGGATAAAAAAGAACAGAGTGAGTCACAACCAGGTGCATTATCTGCCATATTCTTTAAAACTCTTTAGAATCATGGAATGGTCTGGGTTGGAAGGGACCTCTGAAGTCATCTAGTCACAGAATCACAGAACCACAGAATGTCAGGGGCTGGAAGGGACCATCCAGTCCAATCCCCCTGCCAGAGCAGGATCTCCTATACCAGATCACACAGAAACACATCCAGGTGGGTTTTGAGTATCTCCAGAGAGGGAGATTCCACAACTTCCCTGGGCAGCCTGTGCCAGGGTTCTGTCACCCTCACAGGGAAAAAAATCCTCCTCGTGTTTCCATGAAACTTCACAGTATCACAGTATCACAGTATAGCAAGGTTGGAAGAGACCTCAAAGATCATCAAGTCCNTCTGTTTAGGAGGAAAAAAGAGGGTCTGAGAAATAGAACTGTGCTTTGCAGCCATGAGAACTGTGTGACTAGAAGGACTGCAATTCCTCTTACATTTCCCAGTACCACATTACTTTATCGCAGGTGAGAAATGTTTGCTAACTCTCACACCATGTATAGAAACATTTTGGATCTTTTTCTTTTATTCATCAAGGTTCTGAGCATTTTACAATACAATGTTTGAAACAGCTCAAGAACCATTCTGTATCTGTTTTAGAACACCCACATGTCTACATCAAAAATCAGATGCTCATACCCATGTTACAATCTGCCCATGCATTCCTTAAAACTAACACGTGGGCAACTGATGGTTTTAAGCGTTTCCAACCCTTGTGCCTTTGTCATGACTTCCCTGATCTTTGGTTATTTTGATTCCTTAATAGGAAAAACTCAGTTTGCATTAAATTTCTTGTAAGTCAAAGTTGTGGCAAATGACTTTAAAATGTTGGCTCCTAAATGCTCCAAAAGAAAAGACGAATAAGCAGAAAAAAAGCAAAATATAACTCATCATTTCCTTTCATATGTCCCACTTCATCATTAAACACTTGTAAGAAGTACTGCTTTTGTCTTCTTGGTATAAACACTTACAAACATTTAGCTAAGGCCAAAAAGTAAGCAGACTTGTGAGGGTTTTTAAGCGGCATTTCTATCAATAAATGCCGCACAGATGGGCCTACAAATTAAACCAAGCTGCATGCATCCATGCTGAGGAGGTATGGAAAACACACCCTTAGAATCATAGAATGGTANCAGAATTTCCATCTAGTCTTAATTGTGCCATGCATAACTTGCTCCACAGCATAGTTATACCACCCTTCTGAAAATGGATGCCCAGATCCAGCACTTGAGTCCTTCTTCCCACCACCCAAGACCTGCTCTATGTTGACTGATTCACATTGCTCAGCAGAACTGCTTTGATGTCCATACTATTTTACAGCCTGGAGATCTCAGCAACTAAGGAGACAAGAGGCAAACTTGCCTCCAGCTGAACTGCTCATTAAATTACTTTGCCTCCTGAGGAACAGAAAGGCCTCTGTCACCTCCACCTTACAACCCTCCTTGTAGCCTTAGACAATGAAGACAGTGAGAATTGAGATGCTGCTTTTGAGAGCAGATCCTCAATAGGGGTTTCTGAAGAGAACAACACTGCTGTGCAGTGGCTTGGAGATGTGGCCTGTAACCCTCAGTCAACTGGTCAGATGTGTACAGTACAGCCAGTGACAGATTAAAAGACACTTTGACTAGCAATTGACTTTACTAGTAAGCATTCAGAGGGCCTGAGCAAAGAAGAAACAAACATTCCGCTCAGGATTTGCACTTACCTACAAGAAACCAGACAAAACTGGTGACAGAAGACCAGCTCCAAAATGAAAGCATCAGTCCATGAGCCAAGCCCAAAAGAACTGTACCTCTGATTTAACAGTAAGGAAAAAGAAACCACACATCAATATAATTTTTATAAGCACAGTGTTGAAAAGAAAACTTCTAGAAACACAGAAAAGATGCTTGGTAATACTTTGTAATCCTTTTCTTTTAAGCAGAGCTCAAGTTAAGCATAAAATAACTTTATCTCACATCTTCCCTCATTTTCTCTCCTTTACTGGATGTCAAAAACATCCAGCTGAAAATAATGGCAGTTTATCAGCACATACAAGCAAGCAGAAGTGCTCCAGTGAAATATTGGGTACAAAAGGCAAAAAGAATTCAGGGAAAATGAGAGGGAGGAATCCACCCCAAACAGAAGTCTCTTCTTTCTGTCAGATAGCAATGTCAGATGCTGTAGGATTCCCTCTCAGTCTTAGGCATCTCTTATGTATAATAATCCCTCTTATGTATAATAATCCCAAATTGCTGCCTACCTCACCTGGAACTCCACATAGTTGTCTCAGAGTAACTAATCCAGTCTCTAGATTTTGGAACCCAAGTAAGCAACACAGAGCATTAAGACTAACTTCCTACTAATCAAAATTCTACAGAAGTATATCTTTGAATATTGCAGACAATTTACTCTTTTTTATCTGCACACAAGGTGAAATAGTTCCTACCATCTCCTCTCTGGAGTCAGCTACCAGATTCATTTACTGCATATTATAGATCCACTTCATTTGTAAGTCCTTCAACCTCAGTCCTAATTTAATTTTCTTTTTTTCCAATGTGTCAAACTGATTTTTTTTACTGCAGAAATAAAACTCATTCTTTATTTGGAATATTTAAGATTGGTACAGATACAAGGTTTAAAGGTATGTGATAACAAGAATGAATCCACAAGTCTCCTGTGTAAACCCACTTTATTCTGTGTAAGTTCTCATACCACCACCTGGTTGAGCTTTAGTTTGTTATCCACTACAGCATTAGGTTTTGATTACAGTTTTGCTACTGCAACACCATCAACCACCACCACACCAAACACTTACCCATATGGATTAGGATCTGGACCTGTATGTGGATGTCCACTTACTGCCCATCTAGAAATTAATGAGACCTCCCCAAATATCCAGAGGGTGAGGAACATGAGGCTGCCAAAAGCAAGCCCTGACAGAAGCCAATGCTGGTGGGAAACAGTCTCCTTAACTGCATTACCAGTTTTGTTTGCTTCTTGTTTCCTCTTGTCTCCACCTAGAATAAGAATAGAAATACAGCTGAGCAAACTGCCAAATCCTATTAGAAAGGGTTACTGAGAAAAAGAAATAGCCAAGATCACAAAATTATCAGAATAAATGACTGGCTCAGGAACAAAAGGTAATTTATCTGATCATTTGTGGAAATTGATAAGACAAAAAAAAAAACCTCTCATCATATTTCTAGCTCTGTCAGGAAACGGCAGCTTGCCCCTATCATTATTCTTCACACTACTGGAATTTAAATGATATAATTTGCTTTGAAAATCAGCAGAAAAGTTACTAGAATTTGTTCAGAGGATTCTGTTCTCTGAAACTCTAAACTCTGATAAGAACAAAACCTGACACTTGCAAAGCAGCTGGAAATAAACTCTCCTCCTTCTATTCTCCTTTTTCCATGCACTTTAGATCCTCTCTCATCTAAGGATGAGAAGAAGTTCCTTTAGCTGCACAGACATGTTGCTTTGTCACCTAGGAAGAGGACAGATTTCTTTCCTACTCTCCTGCAGTAGATTCCCTTTCTACATTATATTAATTTATGTCATGTAATGCAAGTCTACCAACAATACACATGATGCCAATTTATATCCACTTACACACAGATAAGGTCTTATCTTTCAATTAATTCATTGAGGTCATACTGAGAAGGAAGAAACTTCTGAGGATTCAACATGAGCTGCTTTAAGTAACCAACCCAATCTCATTGTCTCCCTTGGCAGAAACAACTTCAGTTTTTGAGTGTGTTTAGCCTATGCCAGCCCTCACTGCTGTGTTCTCTGCCCAGATATTTCAAGAACTCAGGCAAATTTTGACCAGGACAACTTATCCACTCTTCCCTTCTGTTTATTTTGTCACATCAGCTGATGCCCAGCTTTGTCCTGTCTCTCCTTCTCTGCCAAAGAATATGCACTGGTAAAGAAATTCAATGAGCAGACTGATTTGAGAAAATNAGACTGTACTGGGGAAAGAAAAAACCCAAAGAATCAAAACCCACTGTCACACAGAGGTGCTTCCATAACTGCCTTCTGTGCTGTAAAATGCTTACCTGAGCAAATTCTCTCCACTGCTGCTATAAAGCCAACTGCCAGTATGGCAGCATTGGCAGCTTGTGAGCTCCAGGCTGGGTTTAGTGATGTGTACCAGATGCGAAGGACAAGGAGCATTATCTTGCCCAGCACAAAGCCCCAAATCCTGATGAACCTGTAAGAATTGGCATTTGCAAGAGTGATGCTCTTGAGGAAAAATTCTCAGGGGGAAAAAAATAATCAGTTAAAATTCCATCAGGAAAAAAGAAAATACCTTTGTAAACTGTTTCCTGACCACCATGTTACTGTCTGAACCAGCAACGAGGAGGAAACACCAGCAGCCAAGATGAACAGTCTAATAGCAGCATTTGATGCCTGATATGATGCTAAACTTCCTAGAAACAGACATACACATAGAGAGGTTGCTTTAATGGGCAAGTGAGATCAGAAAACAAGGATTTCCTGTGCATGAGTTCAATCTTGTCTGCAATTTGGTTGGCTACATCATGACAATGCACATTTTTAAACACAGCAAAGAAATGTGGGCATAGATGGAAATTGGGTACAGACAGAAACTGGGTATAGATAGACACTGGGCATAGACAGAAATTGAGTATACATAACATTAAGCAGTTAACATTTTCAGAAAACAAACAAAAAAAACGTGATGCAATGGTCCAGGACTGCAGTGATTGCCTTAAACTGAGTACTTATGATCACTGATTCCATAAATAGGATACAATCACTGGATTACAGGATGTTAGGGGTTGCAAGGGACTTCTGGAGATCTTTGAGTCCAACCTCCCCTGCCAGAGCAGGACCATAGAATCTAGCACAGATCGCACAGAAACACATCCAGACAGGCCTTGAAAGGCTCCACAGAAGGAGACTCCACAANTGGGGCTATCACCTTCTAACCTCTGAATATACAGGTGATACTAAACAGTGCACTTACATAACTCAAAAGCCATAAAATCAGGCATGGTGCCTGCTCCTTTCTAAAAAGGATATGGCTTTTGTGCACTTATTTTGGCTCTTAAGCTATGTAAGTGCACTATGGCTAAAGCCACATCCCTTTGAGAAAGGAGCAGCCACCACACGTTGCACAAGAATCAGCAGGCAATTGTCTCAGTGGGTGTGAACAAGGCTTTCTCTGGCTCAGTATCTGGTCTTGGAGTAGCTCTTGGCAGACAAAATGAACTGTGCATAAGCATCTCTGCCATTTCCCAGGGCACAGTGACCTTGCCTTCATCAGTAGTTTTAAACTCTTCTAGCAGGTTTCTAATTCAGGTGACTATTGGTCACACACATCTCACAGCTTCAGTCACTGAGGCAAATTCTGGCACAGGACCAGTGACAAACAGCAGCAGAAACAACATCGTTTTGCTACCAGCCATTTGCTAAGTAAGTATGAGTCAGACTTGAAAAGATGTTGAGCAAGGAAGGACTGAAATGGAGCTGCTGATTCTGGCAATGCATGCTAGGAATCCTCCAGCTATTTCCTCAACCTGCTCAAGTAAAAGATGCAAAGCTTAGAGCAAAGATGGCAAAATGAAATCAAAGTGTGGTGCAGATGAACTTGTACAGACTTCAGCAGAGGCTGCATGAACAATGCACACAGATTTCTCTTTCTAAACCATGCTGAAACCTGTGACTCTGCCTCTTCAAATCTTCCATCATTTGTGCTAGCCAGATTAAAGCCAACATGGGTTTGTCTGCTTACAGCAGACACACCTTTTGTTGCTGAGCAAGTACACCCTGAGTGTAAATATATCTATCCAAACACACAGATTTACGCTGTGTTGTCTGAAGACACGTATGCAAATAAACACTACCACAGGGGGAGTTTGTTCTTGGTTGTGTTACACTGTTGGTCTCTTTTACATAGAACACAAAATCAAGGTGGACACCTGCAAACCCTCACTCCATTGGAGAAAGTCCAATGGAGAGCTACAAGGATGATTAAGAGACTTGAACATCTCTCCTGTGAAAAAGGCCTGAGAGCCCTGGGGCTGTTTAGTCTGGAGAAGAGAAGGCTGAGAGGGGATCTGATCAATGTCCATAAATGTCTAAGGGGTGGGGATCAGGATGAAGGTGCCAGGCTCTTTTTGGTGCTGCCAGTGATAGGACAAGGCACAGTGGGTACAAACTGGAACAGGAGGTTCCACCTCAACACAAGGAGACACTTTTTGACTGTGAAAGTGATGGAGCACTGGAACAGGTTGCCCAGAGACATTTTGGAGTCTCGTTCTCTGGAGATACTCAAAACCTGCCTAGGTGTGTTCCTGTGTGAGCTGCCCTAGGTGATCCTGCTTTGGCAGAGCAATTGGACTGGATGATTTCTAGAGGTCACTTCCAACCCCTAACACAATTCTATGAAACCCATTGGCCCTGATGGGATGGTCTCACAAGTGCTGAGGGAGCTGACTGATGGTACTGCTATGCCACTCCATCATTTTTAAAGGTCCTAGAGAACAGGAGATACCCAAAGACTCTAAGAAAGCCACTGTCACCTCAGTCTTCAGAAAGGGGAAGAAGGAAGACCCAGGAAATTACAAGCCTGTTAGACTCATGTCCATCTCTGGAAAAGAGATGGAACAGCTCATTCTGGAGGTCATCTCTAAGCACCTGGATGAAAAGAAGACTTTTTGGAGTGTTCAGAACAGATTCACACAGGGGAAATAATGCTTGACCAATTTGATAGCCTTCTGTGGTGATGTGACTGGCTGGGTCAAAAATAATTCTAAGAAAAAACAGCCTCAGAAACTAAGCCTACAAAAAAGAACATTTCACCCACAGTAGACCACTTTTATAATAGCCCCAAGCTGTTCTGTAACATCTTGTTCCTACCCATTGTCACAGGCAGAGAAGTGCTACACGAAAAACACCTGCACTGTGCAATACTGAAAACATTTTTCCTATTGAGCATGACTTGCACTAATTGAAAAGCTTCTAGAAATAGAAGTGAAATGAGATTGGTCTTTTATTATGCAGCACTGGTCTAGAAACCAAAAGCAAAATGGGATTTGTCTTTAATTATGCAGTACTGGTTGAAAAAAACCCAACACGATGAAGGCACTATCTAAATGCTTGAGACAAAAAGAAAAGCATGAGTTTGGGAGAGCAAGAACTTCTTACTCTTGTCTCCTTTCAGAATCATCTTAACTGTGAGGCAGTTTGGGATGCTTAGTTTTATGCCTTGATACCAAGATGAAGCCTAACTCAGTACAGTACATACTTACCAACTGTAGCCAATCTCAGAAGAGCTAGGATGTACTTATTGTTAGCCAACCTCCAAAAAGGACCAATTATCAACAGTACTGGAGAAAAGAAGGCAACAGCAAAAACTTCCAGACCTGTGAGTGCCAGAGTCTGAAGGGGGAAGTAATAGATCATTGGTGGTAATGCATGGTAGAGAGACCATGAAATGTAGCCTGAAAAAAACCAAACCAAAACAAAAACAAACACAAAGCCCATCAGATATTTTCAACAGCATCATTTCCTGGAGATTACTTACAAATATACCATTTCATATTTCCAAATGTAGAACACCCAAAGTCTTCAACAGTAGATCAAATAACAAATAGCCGCTTGCCATGAATATTGGCTATTTCAAGTCAAATAATCACATAACCACAGAATGTTAAGGCTTGGAAGAGACCTCCAAAGCTCATCCAGCCCAACCCCCCTGCCAGAGCAGGATCACCTTGAGCAGATCACACAGGAACACATCCAGGCAGGTCTGGAATATCTCCAGAGAGGGAAACTCCACAACCCACCCTGGGCAGCCTGTTCCAGGGTTCCATCACCCTCACGGAGAAAAAACGTTTCCTCACGTTTCCGTGGAACTTCCTATGCCTCAAATTCCACCCGTTCTCCTGAGAACTAGAACACTGAGCAGACATCAACTCTTTCCCCACTCAGACAGCAGCTCCTGCTTTGACCTTCAGTGACAAGCGCTCAGCCTAGGAAAGGGCTGGTGTGCAGGAATGATGCTGGCTAAATCGGTAGCCCACCGAGTCCCAGAGCTCCTCAAAGACTAAGCAGCGGTTAAACGAATGGAGCACATCGCGGCGCCGCTCTCCCCTGCAGACTCTTATCTAGGCACACAGCAGCGCTCTGCCCTTGCCCGTGCGTTGCGCAGAAGCTGCCCCACCAGCGGGGCGGGCACAGCGGCCTGCCGACCACCCTGCTCCGTGCCTTGCTCTGTCTGGGCAGCACAGCCGAGCTCACACCGCCTCTACAGACACCTGCGCACTCGGCTGAGACCATGCAAGAAGTCCGAGGCTGATCCAAGAGCCAAAAGGCGCCCTGATGCTAGAAGGGAGCGAAGAACCCAAAGAACACTCGGCAGTGCCCGTCCCTTAGTGCCAGCGGGGGAGCTTTCCAGCGGCAATACCTCCCCACGGACGGTGAGCCCCACGACACCCTCTAGGGGCCGCCTCGCTACGGCCACCAGCCGTTCTGCAGTGTCCCTAGCGCTGCCCTGCCGCAGGGTCTTCCAAAGGGGCTGAAGGACAACCGGCGCCACTAACCGCCTCGCAGCGCGGCCGCCGCGGCCCCTCACAGCCCCCCCAGAGCCCCGACGGGCGGCACCGCCGCCACCTACCCAGGAGGCTCTCCGAGAGAACGGCCTTCCACAGAGGGAACATCGCCCCGCTGACGCTGCCCGGCGCGGCGGGGGCTTCGCCCCTCTCTACCGCAGCCAAGTGAGAGTGCCAGGGACCGGCGCGGCACTGCCGCCCGTCCCGCCTCACGGAGCCCGCCCGGCACGCGGCCGGCGGCGAGCGGCTGCCACAGCGCCGCCTGGCGGAGCGCCTCGGCTATGAGGGCCGACAGCTACTGAGGTGCAATGAAGTCTGCCCTGAGCCTCCTCTTCTGCAGGCCGCACACCCCCAGCTCCCTCAGCCTCTCCTCACAGGGCTGTGCTCCAGGCCCCTCNATCAATAAAGATATTGAACAGGACTGGGCCCAGCACTGATCCCTGGGGCACACCACTGGTGACAGCTGCCAGCTGGATGTGGCACCATTCAGCCCCACTCTTTGGGCCTGGCTCAGCATAGACCCCCCTGCCCAATTCTGCAGGGTGGCTGCAGAGCAGGCTGAACAGAAGTGAACCCCCATAGCTTGGTGGCTGTACAGTCACAGAGGTGCTCACAGTGGCAGAGCCCACACCAAGCTGGCACTGCTACTAGTGAGAATGGCGAGGTGTGAGGTGACTCTGAAGACCTACTCAGTTAAACCAGGTCAAGTCTTCATGGAGGTCAGCACAGATGGCCAGAGTTTATTCTTCTCACAGTTCATTAGTGATAGAACAAGAGGGAATGGCCTCAAGCTGCGGCTGGGTAGGTTTAGACTGGACAGTAGTCTCACAATCAAGTAATTAATTTACCCTGCAGTCTAGCAGGGTTTGGCTAGCTACAGAAACTGTTGAATTTTGGTTGGTATTTAAAAACATATATGTGTTTCAAATGGCCACCAAAGAAATGAAGTATTTTGGTGGAAAAAGTCACCCTCTCTGGAGGAGGAAGAATGAAACTCAGAGGTTTAATGAACTTCTTCCTCTTTCCTCCAAGTCCCATTTGACTGAAGGCATCTTCACAGGATCACAGGACATTTTGGGTTGGAGTGACCTCTGGAGATCTTCAAGCCCAACTCCCCATTCATTTAAGAAAAGCCATCCCAGAATATTCACCAGCTTCACTTATTATTGCAAGTGATGAGACCATTTCATCTAGCTGTGGCATGACACAAATGCAACCTGTAGGATGAGATCCTTGGCCTTGGCCCTGCTTTGGGGTGCTGCAAGAGCATGAGGCTGGCAGGATGTGTTCAGGCAACTGAAGCACTTCTGCAATACTTTTTGTAATCACAGTGTCTTGCTTCATGGTTCAGAGGTGCAGCGCCAGTTAAACTAGACATGATTGGAATCACCGACCTGATGTGCTTGTGTGGCCCTCATCAAACTCACAATGCAGTGAAAATAATGCAATTCCTGACAAATTTGGCCATTGTATGCTACATACACTCTCTGAGACTCTTAGCAACCACCAAGTTTGGCTTCAAGTGTAACCAACTTACATTCCACTCGACTCCACAGATAAACATCAGGGCACGAGGAGGGAGTTTTCAGGTGCAATGTGTTTTGAAACAAAAGCAGACATGTCTGAAACACAGGACTAATTAATATTGAGACTTGCTAAAGACCTTTTCTCAGTAAAATGTTCTGTGAGACGTGATTCAGGAAGATTGCCCCAGCGATGTACTTCCTATAATAGGTCTTGGTTCATTTCAATGTGTATTAGAATGGGCAGGTACAATAAAGTTTGGTTCCAGGATCTAAGGACCTATCATGAAAATGATTAGGGGGTTGGAGCAGTTCTGCTACAAGGATAGGCTGAGGGAGCTGGGGATATTCAGCCTGGAGAAGAGAAGGCTCTGGGGAGACCTAATAGCAGCCTTCCAATTCCTGAAGGGGGCTATAAGAAGGCTGCAGAGACAGGATGCCTGCAGGGACAGGATGAGGGAAATGGCTTCTAACTAGAGCAGAGCAGATTTAGATTGGATCAGTTAGGAACAAGTTCTTTACAATGAGGATAGTGGAACATTGGAACAGGTTGCTCAAGGAGGTGGTTGTGGCACCATCCCTAGAGATATTCAAGGTGAGGCTGGACAGGGCTCTGGGCAACTTGATCTAGTGGAGGATGTCCCTGCTGAGTGCAGAGGGGGTTGGACTGGATGACCTTTGGAGGTCCATTGCAACTCAAACCATTCTAGGATTCTGTGATCACCCTGCTGAAATCAGTTAGTGTTTACAGGTCTTTATTGGAGGAAAGAGATTACACATAGAGTACTGCAGCCCAAGAGAAGAGAAACCTCTGTGATCATTTTACAGCCTTCTTCACACTGAGAAGTGTAAATCTTGAAACTAGAACATCTGATAATTTTCAGTCCTTTGTTTCTACTTAAACGCAGACCTGACCAAGTGTAAAACAGAGTGCTCCCAACATCCTGTGGACTCCCAGACTTAATTTTTACCCAAAGTGTATCAAAAAATCACTCAGGACATAGAAAACTGTCATGGAATTTCTTGTTCATAGTTGAAGACAGTTTAATGTTTTACTCAGAAGTGTGTTGACTGTTTCCTGCTGTGACTCTTCATGTCTTATTCACCCTTGGCTGCTGCTCCCATCAGCACAAGAACAATGCCCTACAGTGTAATTCTTATGCAGCTTTCCATGCTCTAAGTATTTTTCTTACTATTGATACATTTTTGTAACCACTTTATGCTTCTCTTACTCCAGGTCTTTGTTTCTCAGGGGATTTTTAAGCAGCTAACAGTCTTTGTGGTTTTCTAATGAAGAAAAAAACCATACTTACCATACTTGGGCTTAGTTTCTCCTAATGTCAGCTGCTGTAAGCATACCTGCAACATTTCTGTTAAATATGCACACTGGGAAGGCTTTGCCTTTGGTAAATGTGGGGCACCTCAGGATCCTGGCAACCCTTCAGCACTTTCTTAAAGGTTCTTCAGGCAACAGCCTGTAAACTTTCCTTGACATTGTGAAATCTCAGCTTCTTGAGCTCTTTCTACTCAAACAGTTGAACATTCCTCATCAGAGAACTCAACTTTATTTTTTTGGTATCTTTGTTCCTTTTCTTTGATGTGCAAGGGTTGGCTTTGTTCTAGGAGGGTCTCTTTTGGTTTGTGTTGATTATTCTGAAGCAGTAACATTTATTGGTTTTGTCTATCAACTTCTCTCCATTTTTATAGCCCTGAAGTACTTTCAGGTAAATCTTAAAATCAAAGAGTGTTTGAGAACACACTCAATTGATAACCAGCTTTACCTTTACAGTTAAAAAGAAGTCTAGCCTGATTTCTAACAGGCACTTCTGCACAGGAAGGTGCAAGAATACAAGCAACCCTGGGCACACATATGCCCCATGAGGAAATTGTAATTCCAGCCCTCTTTCATTTCATGGCAGTTTAAGCAGAACCAGCTAAAAAAAAATGTTGGTTGTCAGGGAGGATTTTCTTGTGTATTGTGTTCTCCAGAACAGCAGGAGCCAGCATCTATGAAAGTGTTTTTACATACAATTTCAGTGATACCTCTCAGATCACAGGAGAGCTGTTTTAGGACGTGGCTCTTGCCAAATCTCTGCGTGAAAAGTGCATTTTGCAGCAGCAAAGCCAAATGGTCTGGTTCAGCAGGCAAGAATGAGAGAATACTTTGGGGAAAGGGGCTTCAGGCAGACAAGGCTTCTGGAAGCTGAAAGCCTTTTGGGACTCGAGAAAATCAACTATGACAAGTTTAAAACAACGTAGAGATACCAAAGTCATGTGAGAAGCAGAAGTGCAACAGTGATCTCACAAACCATTTCATGATAAGCACTGAAGTGTCCTACTGCCATTTTAGGATAGTCCACTAAAAACTATGTCTCAATGTAAAAAACAGACTAGTGTTTACTAAAGGTGAAATGCAAAACAAAACTCAGCTTTACAAGTTTTGTTTCAGGAAGATTAAAGAAGGGCACTGTATTTCTCTTTCCAGAGAAAGTGGAAGAATTTGTTTCAGTATTCTTAGAGGAACAACCCTTCCCCCGAATGACATTTCAGGATAATACTTCCTTGCAGGATTATTTTTTTGAGTTCTTGGGGGAAATAGGAATACTCAGATGGAATCTTAGCAGCGTACTCACCGTTCTTCTCCCAGAGTAGCTCATGAGGAAGCATGAGCTGCTAATTTGGTAGCAGATACGGTTAGGACCGAGCAGCTAGCGGGACCTCGACGAGACCCTTCACCTCCCGAGTCTCTCAGCAACGCCTGCCCTGGAGCTCCCAGTCTCAGGCGAGCTGCAGGCTGGCTGCTTCTCCCCTGTCCTTGCCACCAGCGGTCGGCAGGTGGCGGTGGAGCCCAGCGGTAAGGGCGCGACGGGTACTGCCCCGGCAGGCAGAGCCAGGCGTCGGTAGAGTCGGGTCCCGTCCGACCGTGGCAGCTGTGCAGCCGGGTCCCGCTCACGGGCTTCCGGGGCTGGGCGGTGCGGTGCGGGCGCGCCGCGGATAGGCCGAGCCAGGCAGGGCTGTCCTCTTCCCCTTCCTCCACTGGCCTGTCGCCCGTCGGGAGGTGAGCGCTGCCCGTAGGGTCGGCTTGTCGCCAGCTATCTTCCGCGCCGCAGCCCCAGGGAACGCGGGGCTGCTCCCTTCTGGCCCCGAGGGGCCGCGCTCCGCGGGGCCGCATTTCTCCGGCGTCACGGCCGGAGGAAGGCCGAGGCTGCGTGGCTTTCTGCGGCCGGCCCGGGGCGGCGGGCAGGTGGCAGTTCGTAAGGGCAATCATCCGCCAGCCCTTGACGCCTCGTCCCTTCCCCTTCAGGCCTTCGCCGGCAGCCCGGGCGGACGCGCGGGGGCGTTAGGGCCCGTGTGGCCCGGGCGGACGCGCGGGGGCGTTAGGGCCCGTGTGGCCCGGGCGGACGCGCGGGGGCGTTAGGGCCCGTGTGGCCCGGGCGGACGCGCGGGGGCGTTAGGGCCCGTGTGGCCCGGGCGGAGGAACTGCCGGCTGGAACAAACGCCTGCCCTAGGCCTTATTGCGACCACTCTTCCCTCTTACGAAAGCTGACAAGAATAAGAACATTTTGTGTCTCCGTTTGACGTAAACCTGTTCAAAGTCTTATGCGTTCTTCTTTTATATCCTTATCTTTGCATTAAGTAAGGAGAGTTTAATGGAAGATTAAATTGCTCTTCGTCAGGGTGAGGCAGGCAGTGAGGAGCTGTGAGCGCTCCCAACAGCCTGTGGACTCCCAGACTTAACTTTTACCCAAACACTGGATGGTGGTTGTCATTTTTCAGAGCAACTGAGAATAAAGTGCAGGTCGGTTGTGAGCGCAGTGCTTAATTGTCTTGCCACGGGACGAGGAAATTGTGTTGCTTCTCTTTGAGCACTTAAAAAAAATCATTGCTGCCTGAATATCTAGCTTTATGTGAAGGAGACATTTGCTTGAACCCTCTATCTGTGGAGCTGACCCTAAAATAAGTGCAGGATGTGGTTTGTGCAGAAACATCATGAGTGCCAAAAACTTGGGGCTATAAAATTGTCACACATTTCCTATTTAACTCTGTCCTTCACAGTCAGTGCCAGCACTATCAGAAGGTACTATTTGAATAGCAGGGCTGCCCTATGTGTTGGTGGGCTGGTTTGAGGCTAATTGGAATATTTTAATGGAGAAAATTATAGGCTGTGAAAAGCAAACAGTGGTGATGTCTGCTTCACTCATAGGCTTGCTGACATGTGTAAGAACAAGAATGCAAACATAGATAAGACACACTCAGAGAGTCTTGGTCGCTCTAGCTGTTGGTCTGCTGGTCTCTCTGCTAACCTAGCTAACCACTCTGCTTCTAACCCCTCTGGCCGATCCTCCAAACTCACCTTGCATGTAAGGCAAACCCTGGGGTAAGGTAGAGGGGTGGGAAGAAGGTAGTAGGAAGCCCCTCCTCGGGATTCTGATTTCTGGGAGGGGGATTGTGTTTCTGTATTACCTTTAACTTGTATATTTCTGTAAATATTCCTGTATATTGTGTATAGATCTGCTTGTACATTGTGCTGAGCTTTGATGTGCAAGGGTTGGCTTTGTTCTAGGAGGGTCTCTTTTGGTTTGTGTTGGTTATTCTGAAGCAGTAACATTTATTGGTTTTGTCTATCAACTTCTCTCCATTTTTATAGCCCTGAAGTACTTTCAGGTAAATCTTAAAATCAAAGAGTGTTTGAGAACACACTCAATTGATAACCAGCTTTACCTTTACAGTTAAAAAGAAGTCTAGCCTGATTTCTAACAGGCACTTCTGCACAGGAAGGTGCAAGAATACAAGCAACCCTGGGCACACATATGCCCCATGAGGAAATTGTAATTCCAGCCCTCTTTCATTTCATGGCAGCTTAAGCAGAACCAGCTAAAAAAAAATGTTGGTTGTCAGGGAGGATTTTCTTGTGTATTGTGTTCTCCAGAACAGCAGGAGCCAGCATCTATGAAAGTGTTTTTACATACAATTTCAGTGATACCTCTCAGATCACAGGAGAGCTGTTTTAGGACGTGGCTCTTGCCAAATCTCTGCGTGAAAAGTGCATTTTGCAGCAGCAAAGCCAAATGGTCTGGTTCAGCAGGCAAGAATGAGAGAATACTTTGGGGAAAGGGGCTTCAGGCAGACAAGGCTTCTGGAAGCTGAAAGCCTTTTGGGACTCGAGAAAATCAACTATGACAAGTTTAAAACGACGTAGAGATACCAAAGTCATGTGAGAAGCAGAAGTGCAACCAGTGATCTCACAAACCATTTCATGATAAGCACTGCTTGTACATTGTGCTGAGCTGTAATTAGAGCTTCAGTCCTTAACTTCCAGCCAGCTGATTCTAGTCTAAGTGACTTTATAAAATGTGGGAGAGGCAGGGAACTCCCAAACCATCACACCACTGATTTGAAACTGTTGATAGATGTCCTTATTGAGAAGGACAAGCTTCCTTACAGCTTGTTCATGTGCATTTTGTAAGGTAAAAAGAAGGCAATTCCAGCAGCTCTTTGGAATTTCTCTGAGAGGAACCCATATTGTTAACTATCAGGATGCTCTCTCATGTTCTGTTCCAAGTGTCCATTTAAGGACCAGCAATACCTCTCTCTCTGCTATGAGGACAGGCTGAGAGAGTTGGGGCTGAGCTGTAAATAGAGCTTCATTCCTTTAACTTCCAGCCAGCTGAGTCTAGTCTGGGTGATTTTACAAAGTGTGGGGGGGCAGGGAACTCCCAAACCATCACAGTTACTAAAGTACCAGACCATGCAACAATCACTTTAGATTTGAATTACCCTATAAATAAATAAGATTCCTTCTTGCTTTTCCCTAGTAATAAAATTGCCAGGCATGGAAGGCAGTGATTCTAAAGCTCTTCAGAATCTACTTGTTCTTAATAGGTTTTGATTCTGGGGTTTTGTTATGGTGAGGTTCATGTTTAAGTATGTTTGTAACTGGATTGTGTTTGTTGGAAATGCAGATTTCCAGGTAGTTTGTGATAAGCTTGCCTTGTGTGTCCTATGGAATCAAAACTTCAGCTCATGGCAGTGAGGTTAGAAATAGCCCAGTCATTCTGGAGAACCCACAAATGAGTTAAATCTTTGACATGCAATACCACAAAGGTTAAAAAGGTTTGGGATTATTTGTTCACACTTGTTCTAATTTCTTTGTGATGGAGAGTGCTGTGCTAGGTCATGGTCCAACACCAAATTATACGCACTGACCTTCCTGTTTGAGTTGGGGTACACACAGCTCTGTACTGCTAAGAAGTGATACTTTGTGCTGTAACTAAATCAGCTGACTGCATGCTATCTACTGTAAAAAATGCACTCCTTTCAACGTGATGATTACTGTTTCTAGGCAAACAGTGAGCTTACAGTATCTGTTTGAGACTTTGACTTTTTACCTTTGTACCTAGCAGAAAGAGACAGCCGAGCATAAAGCATATAAATTTCTGGTGTCTGAGATCAGCAGCAGAGTACAAGAAAAGAGACAATGGCTTCTGAAACCACTGAACAGGGAACTCAGACATCTCCACCAAAGCAAGGTGGATGGGCTGGATGGGTAAGTTGTGGTTTTGTTTGTTTGTTTGTTTTAAAGGTTTTTGTTTATTTGATTTTGTTTTGGTTGTTGTTTGTTTCTGTTTTATTTGTTTAATTTTGTTGCTATTGCCAGTGAGTAACTGGGATTTTGCATTGGTCTCTCTTATTGAAGAGAGAAACAGAAGTCAGCTAGCACAAGCATATAAATGAAGGAAGGACATTGTATGGATGTTAGGAAGAAGTTCTTTGCAGAAAGAGTGATTGGCCATTGGAATGGGCTGCCCTGTTTGGTGGTGGAGTCCCCATCCACGAAAGTGTTTAAAAACAGACTGGATGTGGTACTTGGTGCCATGATTGATGGGTTAGATAATGTTGGGTAATAGGTTGGACTTGATGATCTTTAAGGTCTTTTCCAACCTCATTGATTCTGTGGTTCTGTATTCACCACACTCAGTGGGCTAGGAGGTTTTTAAGATAGCGAGTTCTGATTTGTCCTGGTTAAACTAGTTACAAAGGGACAGAGCCATAGTGTCTGAGTACTACTCCGGTATAACCTGTCCCTATCAAGCTGTGTACATGCTTCCCTTCAGAAGAGAAGGACAAGGAGCTGCCTTCCAACTGTATGGCAGCTGAGCTTTGTCCTCTGCTGGAGAAATCAGCTACCTACAGGGGTTCATATTTTACCATATGCTATAAGCATGTAATTAACAAGAAGGAATTTACATGTGGCAGGACCTTGTTGTTAACCAGTCACTGCCAGAGAGCAGCAAAAGGTGATTGATCTGCAAGGAAAGGTGACCTGGGAGGCGTGAGTGACAGCAAGGCAGGTGTGGGTTGTGACTACAGGGAGAAGGAGCATCTCCAGTGACATTAAGCAGGGTGAGCCAACAGTCAGCTCAGTGACTGCTAGGCAAGTCCATAGGAATAAGACAAGTCTGATGGCAAGCTAGGAGTTCAAGTTAGCAAGGCAAGGGAGGTATCTTGTGGTACAGTCATACCTACAATGCAGTTAAGGCAAGGGCCTGAGCTTAAATGCAACTCCTGAGCTGAGGGACAGAGGCCTTGGGCAAAGCTTCTTGCAGCTCTTTGTCCCAGATTTGCTTTCGTGGCAATTTACTTCAGCGTTGCGCAACTGTACCATGTTAGAGGTGACTTTGAGCCCAAGCAACTAAACCTCTGGCAGGGCGTGTACGGAGGTTGGAAAGTTACAAAGCGTGTTGGTGCACTTAGAGCCCTGATGCTCATTTCCTTATCTTTCACTCTGCTTGTTTGTGCTCTGTTGTGTTTGTAGTGACGTTGCTGTGAAACCAGTTTGGAGTGGTTCTCCAGAGTCTGAAGTGGAATCAGCTCTCTGCTGCTTACCCAAGCAGCACCACTGTTGGTGGAGCAGTGCTTGAAGGACTGAGATGTTAATTAGCTGGAATGTGAAATGTGTGGCTGTGGCCAGTAGATGCACTTGGTTGCAAAACCATGGATCAATCAGGCATAAAATGAGGCAGAATTCTGTAATAGGCTAATGTGCTTTTTCCCAAGGCACTGCTCGTTCCACAAAGTCTGGTTTTGCTTTCAAGAATAAGTAGGTTGGTAGATGTTGTGTTTTTACAGAAAAACATTTAACATTTCCATTAAATTAATGATGATTCCTGCTTCGAGTCCTGAGCACAATGCCATGTGGTATGGAGTATCAAGTTGGAATCAGCTGTCCTGTCTCTGTACTCTACCAGAGTCTTGTGTTTTATTTGTTTTTTTCAAATAATTCATCTTCAATTGATTTATTCTTTTCTTCCTATGAGTCTAAATTCAGGAAGCTAACCTAGGTTTATCCTTTCAGGCAATGTTCTATTGCCCAAAGTCCCAAATTCAGAATACTGGAGAAATTGCAAAGATCCGTGAAGAATGCAAAAGGGAAAGTTTCTGGTACAGAGGTGAGTGATCCAAACTTATCCTTACCACACTGAAGATGACTTCTTGATACACTGAAGCAAATCTGACTACAAAATGCCACACTGCTTATTGTAATACATTGTATTTTGCTGGAATATTACTGTGGGCTAACTCTGTCACCTCATTTGAAGCTGAGCAATGTGTTGTTACAGGGTTAATTGAATGCTTTGCATCATCATTGTAGGTAAAGGTGGATGAATTTAGTGGCTTAATATGAACTTTAACAATCATAGACTTGATTTTATTCTTGAACTCCATTATTAAAGCAACCTTAGGAATGTTTTACTTCATTCCATGCTTACTCTTGCTTTTGAATGAAAGATAGGCATTATGTGTCCTGGGTCTGTGAAATTCTTTAGGTGTTAGGACATCCAAAAGATTAATTACTCATTGTTCTGGTGTTTCTTACATCCACCATATCAGTTTGTTTCTAAATTACACCTTTTCTGAAAAGAGAAGATGAAAAAGCATTTAATCAGAGCTGCTGGCTCAGGTTGTATATGGTCTTGTTTAATAAATATCTCATATATAGCATAGCATGCTTTAGCTCCAGATGCTGCAGCATGCTGTGTGAACACATCCTTGCTTTGAAGAGTTAGGGTTACATCTGCCTGACTGACTGAGCAGATGTCAGAGGTGATTAAGACACCACACTGAGTTTATGCTTGGAAGATGAGTAATGTATTTAACATTATAAATACATAAAACATTTTAACATATTAAGGAATGATGTATTTAAATAATAGGTAACAAATTTTGGCTGATACCAGATGGTTTCCTCCTTTTTATTTTTACAGCTCTTCCTTTGTCTCTTGGGAGCATGCTTGTCACCCAGGGGCTAGTCTCAAAAGGTAAATATAAAACAATCACAGAATGTTAGGGGCTGGAAGGGACCTCAAAAGATCATCCAGTCAATCCCCCTGCCAGAGCAGGATCACCTACAGCAGATCACACAGGAACACATCCAGGTGGAAGTCTATCTCCAGAGAAGACTCCACAACCTCTCTGGGCAGCCTGTTCCAGTGTTTTGTCACCCTCTCAGTGAAAAAGTTTTTGTTTATGTTCACTTGGAACCTTCTGTGCTCCAGCTTGTACCCATTGCTCCTAAAAATACACCATGGTCCTAAGTTTATGAAGCTGAGATCTGAAATGCAAGTTTCCCTAAAGCCTGCTGGTTGTCAGCATTAATATTCCTCTCACTCAACACCATTGTTGTTACAGTGATCATTATGTATGCATTGCCACAGTCTGTCTTTTGAAAGAACTTGAACTGAAAAAGAGAATTCACAGATGTGAAGTCTGGTGGCTGCATTCTGTCATCCATGGTCACATGTATTTGAGTAGAGTCTTCACTGGGGCTGCTTGTAGGGCAGAGCATGGTACCACCTGAGGAGTGGCATCAGAATTGGGTACATCTGAAAAATGCTGGCAGTGCTGATACAGTGACCACACATCAATATGAATGCAGCTTTGTGGCAGAATTCCTTGTCCCTCTGCACAAGTGAGGAGGCAGAGAGCTTTTTATAGAGATGGCTTGTGATCTGCAGGCTAACACAAAAGAGAATTGTGTTCTGGTTCTCTGGTGGGTGAATCTGTTTCTGTGCCTTCCACCTTGAGGTTCCCCTGTGGGTAAGGTTGAGGTTAGCATTTTGGGTAAAGAGCAAAGGGCATCTGATCTGAAGACTGCTAAGATGGGTGCATCCCACAGGAGCAAGTAAGACAGCTCTTCAGCCTGAATCAGCAGTTGGCTACAGCAGGAGCAGGTAGAACAAGAAAAAAATCTCAGGGCCTGAAGCAGAAAAGAATCCAAAGACTATAAGAGACAGGTGGTGGGAGACAGCAAATGGAGGTGGAAATGACTCAACCTTTTCTCACTGTGTGCTTGCAAGTCCCTTGTCTTGTTCCAGCACTATTGCCATGTTTCCTCCTCATCACTTTCTGGGGTTTTTTTTTCCCTAAGATTACCAGGAGGATTAGAGGGGAAGCTCTAAAACCTGAAGTAGTTCTCTTTTTAGACTTCTTTTTAGAAATCTTTGTCCTTTGAGTTTGTGGGCAGACAAGGAGGGAAGGATCAAGGGAGAGTAAGGGCAAAGGATTACACATCTGAAAAGGGTGAGCAGTGTCAGGAAAGGCTTTGTGAGTGTCTCAGTAGCAAACATGCCAGCCTCTGGCACTAGGTACTCTTCTCAATTTCTCTACTGTACTCAGATATTTCTGATCAGCTGTGAAATAACAAATGCCCAATTAAATAACCATTACTGTGTCTCAACAGCTGTGGGGGAGGCTGTTTAGCAAAAACAATTTTGTTCCTTCCTCCCCTAAGAGACTGTGCTTAAAATTGCATAGATGCCAGTGGGCAGAGGCCCTCACATAGCATGGACTGAATGGTGCTCTGTCTAAACACCCCTCTGATGGCTGCAAACAGTACACTGGCTCCAGAAGAAGCTGGAGCTTCTGTCAGTAACACTAAATGCGTGTAGCAGTGCAACCAGTGCTCACTTCTTTTCTCTTTGCCATGGCAGTCTTGCTGTGTGCAGCCCTCCTTCACAGCATGGCACTCTGCTACTGGGCACATGCTTTCAGAGGCATACTGGTTCCATCTCTTGGTGTTAACTGGGGGAAGGTGGATTTTGATGGGGAAAGCTAAAGATAATATTTTGGTTTTCATGTTCAGCCCTCTGCATTTCTCCTCTTAAAGCAAAAAAAATGTATGATCTCTCCTCTCAAGGAGAGGAGGCTAGATGCTGGTGGTACAGTTTAACACTCATTTAATCAATAGCCACAGAAGACTCCTGAAGAACAGTTTGGGCCTGTTTCTCACAGCACAGAGAGCATGAGTAAGAGATTTCAGGTGGCTGTTGTATTTGCAGGGTTGGTTTCTGCTGAAATGTGAGCTACCATCTGCTCTTCCTGCAGTGCTCTGGGTGTCTCCAGTGGCAGCTGTGCTGCTTTCATCTTGAACTGAATCTTGCAAAGTCCAGATTTCTTCCTCTGACTCTAGGAGTTCCCCAAAACAGATGCACAAAGAATTAGTGGAATGGAAAATGTTTTGATATTCCTAAATCTTAGTTGACTTCCAAGTTTTTTTGCACAGTCTTCACCCTCAGAAATGCAAAAGCTTGTAGGAAAAGTACTGTCTTAGGTGTGAGTGCTGGTGAGTTCCTCAAGTGAATGAGCTCTCTGACTGTTTTGTTTTTTGTTGTAGGCATTTTCTCAGCAAACCCAAGATTTGGTGCATTTCCAAAGATGGCAAGTAAGTTTTACCCAATTCTGAAAGGAAAAAATATTATTTGCAGGCAATGCACAGACTTATAAAATGGTAAGGTTGGAAGGGACCTCAAGGATCATCTAGTCCCACCCCCCTGCCATAGGCAGGGACCCCTCCCACTACTACAGGTCACTCAAGGCCTCCTCCACCCTGGCCTTGAACACCTCCAGGGAGGGAGCAGCCACAACCTCCCTGGGCAACCTGTCCCAGTGTCTCACCACCCTTGCTGTAAAGAACTTCTTCCTAACATCCATTTTTAATCTCCCCTCTGCCAGTTTAAACCCATTCCTCATCATCCTGTCATTACAAGACCTTGTCAATAGTCCCTCCCCAGCCTTCCTGTAGGCGCCCGTCATATATTGGAAGGCTACTCTAAGGTCTCCTGGAAGCCTTCTTTTCTCCAGCAGACCCCCCAACTCTCTCAGCCTGTCCTCATAGCAGAGCTGCTGCAGCCCTCTGTCCAGTTCCCTCTGGATGGTATCCCTGCCCTGTAGCAAGACTTCAGATGCACCTCTCTGAATTACATTTCAACTCTTTTTTTTTTTTAAATTTACAACATATTACCACAGCACTTTAGGCCAGCAGAGTTCTGCTGTGTATTAAAATGAATAAGGTTCTATTAAAGTACATATTTTTTAGAAACAGCTTGTATTTACTTCATCTAGCCTCTCAAATTGATTAGAAACTCCAATATCAGCTTTATTTTGTGAATAAATTCAGCCTTATTGATCAGGCATGCTTCACAGATCACACAGCTCATGGTATCAAGGGCTCATCATGGTATAATATATACAGCAGTAACCCAGAAACATGCAGGTTGGCAAAGCCCCTCAGGATCACCAAGTCCAACCTAGAACCCTACTCTACAAGGTTCACTTTAAACCATATCCCGAAGCACCAGACCTAAACCGCCCTTAAACACATCCAGAGGGAGTGACTGCACCACCTCCCTGGGCAGCTCATTCCAGCCCCTGACCACTCTCTCCATGAAAATCTTCTTCCTAATGTCCAATCTAAATCTCCCTAGTCTCAGCTTGAGGCTATTTCCTCTTGTTCTGTCTCCAATTACCTGTGAGCAGAACCCAGCAGCAGCCTCTCCACAATGTTCCTTCAGGTAGCCGTAGACAGCAATGAAGTCTCTCCTCAACCTCCTCTTTTTCACACTAACCATCCCCAGCTCCCTCAGTTGCTCCTCATAAGATGTATTCTTTAGGCCTTTATGTTCCCTCTCATATGGTCTTTTGATTCTTCTAATTCCTGACCAGGAACTGATGAAACAAAGCACAGAGACTGCACAGTACAGTGAGGTGGCTCTTAAATGGCAAGAAATTAAGTTGGTTCCTTCTTCGGCAGAAGTTCAAAAGAAAATGGAGGGTGTTGAAGTAGAATTTTTATTCTGCCCCAGTGTGATAGCATGGCAGGATGATGTTTTAGCTGCTTAGAAGCTCAGTGAAGAGAGTGTTGAAGTTGTGATCATTGGAAATAGGCCATGGTGTGTGTGCAAGGGCAAGAGACATTAATGCTGACACAATTAATTTCATTGTGAGCAATCTCTGTAATCTGTTCCTCTGAATCATAGAATCAGTCATGGTTGGAAGGGACCACAAGGATCATCCAGCTCCAACCCCCCTGCCATGGGCAGGGACACCTCACACTAGATCAGGTTGCCCAGAGCCTCATCCAGCCTGGCCTTAAACATCTCCAGGGATGAGGCTTCCACCACCTCCCTGGGCAACCCCTTCCAGGCTCTCACCACCCTCATGGTGAAAAACTTCTTCCTGACATCCAGTCTGCATCTCCCCATTTCTGGCTTTCCAAATGTTAGCATTCCAGCTGAATATGGATAGCCTCTTCCTGTAGGCATTTCTTTGGACCACTTGCTGTGTCTCACAGTTCTGGAAGACCTCCCTGTAATCCTTGTATATAACTTCATGTGTTTGTAGCACCTTTTGACAAGACACAACAATTTGGTCCCATGGTTAGAATGAAGCTACTTGCAGACCCTTGATTTAGGTTCTTGCCTCAACAGTGTTTTGTTATCTGTCTTTGTAGTTGCTGGTGTCCTGGGCTATGCTGTTGGGAAGATGTCATACATTGGAGAATGCCAAAAAAAGTTCCAGAAAATTGGTGTTGTGCCATGTGGTCCACAAAAAAAAAGGTTTGTGCTTATTTCAGTTATTAACCCTACATCAACATAGTCAGTACAAATTGTATGCAGCAAAACTGGGAATGTAAATGTAGTTCTCATAAAGTGCTGCTCATATTCATAGGCTATAGATAAGAACATTATAAACTACTTAATATTCTTCAGAAAATGCAAATTAAGCTCAGTGCAATGGTTGTTGTTAGGAAGTCCATGAAATGAAATGATTTTGTGATGGGACAACAGCCACCAGTTCTCTTTTCATCCAGTATCATCCCTTTAAGTGTCTCACCATAGTCAACAGAGCTATTGGAAGTGAGTCCAGAGCAGGACCACAAAGGTGATCCAAAGGCTGGAACACCTCTGCTGTGAGGACAGGCTGAGGGAGCTGGGTGATAGCCTGGAGTAGAAAAGACTCCACAGGCACCTTAGAGCTGCCTTCCAATCCCTGAAGGAATCCTCCAGGAAGGCTGCAGAGGGACTTTTCATCAAGGTGTCTAGAGACAGGACAAGGAGGAATGGTTTGAAGCTGAAGAAGAGTAGAGTTAGACTGGATCTTAGGAAGCATGAGAAATTGGATGTTTTATTTGCTTTCAATATTGTAGGCATTGCCATCATACTCACAAAGAGCATGAAACAAAATTGGGATCATCTGAGAAAGAAGGGCCAATTCCTTCAGCATCTTAGACACAGGTAGGCAACCTTGACCTTCACAATAAATTCTCATTTTGTTTTCTCTCTTGAGTAGTATTCTTTTGAAACCTCTGAAGTTTGTGGATTTTAGTAATGGCTTAAAACCCAAGCATTATTCAGTATTTATCTATGTTTTCTAAT
Source organism: Ramphastos sulfuratus (assembly GCA_013399055.1). Classification (NCBI taxonomy): domain Eukaryota; kingdom Metazoa; phylum Chordata; class Aves; order Piciformes; family Ramphastidae; genus Ramphastos; species Ramphastos sulfuratus. The sequence goes on from WBNM01028403.1 coordinate 69,401, forward strand.
TATTTTTTTCCTTCATTTTTACCTTCCTTATCTTTTGTGCTAATTTAAAATCCTCCATTGCTCAGGAATTTCTTCTTTAACTCTAGCAGAGTATTGCTTGTTCACCTAATTGCAATTAGTTTGGATTGAAGCTGGGGAAGGCAAATATAACTCCTTTCAATCTCCATCTCTTTTAGCTAAGAAATAATTATAGATAATGATATTTAAAAATATCATTGAAATACTGAGAAGCTAAAAGCAGGCACAGGGCCTTAGAGTAGTGCAAGAGTGGTGCTAGAGCAGCTCCATGGTGGGGTAGGGAAGAAGGTCTGTGTGATATTTTCACCACAGAGAGGGGAAAGTTCCCTTTGCAAGAAGAGTTTGCAGGAGAGCGTTTAAAAGCACTTTCACTCTGTGTATGAAAACCAGGCCAGCAGCTGGGCTTTTTAAAAGCATTTTCACACGTTGTGGTAAGCTGGCCTACATTTCTCACAGGCAGGAGAATGTGTGAAAGAATTTGCAAATAGCTTGGCTGCCTGCAAAGGAAGGGAGCAGAGGGCCTCCTTGAAATGCTGCCATGTGAGTTTGTTGTGGCTCTAACTGTAGCTCAGAACAGAAATCTGATGCAAAAATGGTTGGATTGAGTCTTTTTGGCTTCTATTATGTAATAATTTAGACAAGGGTATCATTAATGGTCCCTTTCTTGCTCTAAAGTGCACAACTGTAGTCTGTAAAGGAGGAATATTCCAGCAGAACCTGTTTACTTACTAGGAGAGAGATTTTGATGGATTTGTACTATGCAACAGTCTTTTTTGGCAATAAGGATTGTCCTGAAAGAAGCCATTAGAGTAAGTTCCTGGGTTTAAGCAATTTTGCCACTGCTTAAGCATTTTTTTTATCAGGAGCTGCAAGTGCTCAGCAGAAAATGCACTTTGGCTTAGGTTCACTTAATAGGGTTGCTGTCAAAAGGGGCAGTGCTTCTCTTCCAGCAGCTGGAGAGGTCATGAAGCACTGTGGTGCTCCAGATCAGCTCCCTGCTCTGTCTGGGCACAAGACCCATAAAGAAAGGGGAGGAAAAACAAAAATCAGACTTTTCTGAGGGGTGAATGAAGGAGGGAGTAAGGCAGACTTAGATAATGGGGAAAGTATGACAGTCTAAATCCATTAACAGTTGTGACCTTAATGAAGCTTAATGTGCTGAGAAGTGCTTTTGAAGGTTTTCTCTTGCATAAATGTTTGCTTTTGTAGGGCAGTGTCCTCACCTATTTTAAATAAAGACCCCAAAGCATATTAATTGAGGATGATCACTTACAGTTGCCTGTGCAGTGCAATCAAATACTGGTGATGGGATTTGCCTCCATTGTTTGTCAGAGCTGGAGCTTGCTGAACCTTAAATCCAAACACATTTTCAGCCTTTCTCTATGACCTGACAGAGTATATATACAAATTTTTTTTTTTCTGGTGTGTAAGTACCAATTGTCTTTTAAATAAATTCCAAGTTGTCTCAAACAGAAGGGAGTCTTGTAGCTGTATAAAGGGAAGAGTGCAGGAAGCCACAGGCCCCTCTGTTTTCCTCCTGGAATTTCTGCTGTGGAACTTGTTCCCTGTTGCAATCACCAAGAGCAAGGTGATTGAAGCAAGGTGCCACTCAGCCCAAGTAACAAGGCCTTTCATTGTTTACAGATATGCAGAAGATGATAGAAGTCTTGTGGAATGGCTTCTTCCCTCTTCAGAAGTTTTCTGGATCATCTTTCAAGGCTTTATTCTGCTGAGAAGAAATATTAACTTTGGTTTGGTGTAAATCAGCTGATTTGAAGTAGTTGCATAATGCTTCATAGTTCTGCTCAGAGTAAATACCAATTTCTTCTAATGCAGTTTTTGGGTTATTTTCTGACCTTCACTGGAATTCAGCTCTTAGTGCAGAAAAAATGGGATTAGTCTGTTGTACTTAAATGCTGGCAATACTTCCTGTAGCAAGAAAAATGTCTTGTGCTGGAATGTTCATAGAATCAAAATTCCACGTTGGCAGAGACCCTAGGGATCATCTGATCCAGCCTTTCTAGGTGATGGTGTAGATGAGATGAGATGGCCCAGCAGTCTGACAAGCTGAGTTTCAAAGCTAACTGTTGTAGGGGAATCCACTGCATCTCTAGAGATTGTTTGGGACAGTGTTTGCCTTCTATGTCAGAGCAAGGATGCTTAAATAGTCCTGCAGAGCTAAGCAGCTACTCAGTCTCTGAGCTAATTGCTTGGTTTTTGGAGTGGTTTAAGAATACAAAGCTGAAAGTTCATTAGGCTGTTGTCACACTGCAGTTACTATACTGAACCAGCTCTTAATAGCTTTCTACATACAAGTTCACTTGTCAAGGATATCAAAAGCACATTGCCACATTCAGAATGAACAAGAAGGTGCAGTAGTTTGGAACAGTTTCTGGTCTGCACACAATCCAAAGCTAGCAGGGGCTGGGAAGAACACAGATGGCATCTGCTCAGTGCAAGCAGCATCACACACAAACTTTCAGGAAGTATCTTGTAGCCTTCCAGTATCTGAAGGGGGCCTACAGGAAGACTGAGGAGGGACTATTGACAAGGTCTTGCAATAACAGGACAAGGGGGAATGGGTTTGAACTGGCAGAGGGGAGATTGAAACTGGATGTTAGGAGGAAACTCTTTACAGTGAGGGTGGTGAGACACTGGCACAGGTTGCCCAGGGAGGCTGTGGCTGCTCCCTCCCTGGAGGTGTTCAAGGCCAGGTTGGATGAGGCCTTGAGTGACCTGTACTAGTGGGAGGTGTCCCTGCCTATGGCAGGGAGTTGGAACTGGATGATCTTTGAGGTCCCTTCCAACCTTACCATTCTATGATTCTATCTCAGGACATCAAAAGCAGACACTCCCTTAAACACAGTGATGCTGTTCACATGGATGTGACAAACTTTGGGCTTCAGTGTCAGTTGGTGAAGCCTCTTTCTTCTGAGTGTTTGCTTTTATACTGTGTCCATGGCTGGTACACCTCTTTTGAACCAGCTTTGGGCATCTTCACCTGGACACAAAGAGATTCTGCAACCAGGGATGTAAAAATGTAACTACTGATTAGTTGCTGCACACAAGACATTCTGGATTTAACAGCTTATTAGGCTGAATACTCCCCACCCTGGTTAGGCACTTGGAGAGTCCTTCCTAGCCCTGCAGCCACCACACAGGAGAGGGGTCAAACTAACTGGCCCTCCTGTGGTGTTTCCATTTTAAGATTTTCAATTGGTGTTGGAATTACTGAGTTACTGAGAACCTCTATCCCAACAGGGGCTTCAGTTTTATACTTTTTACCTTTCTACAGGCTTTTTCTGCACCTCTTTCTCAGCAGACTTGAGTAAAGGGCACAGAGCTTTGCTGTATCAGAGCTGCTGCTCAGTGTACAGGCAGGTAAGCTTTGGAGAGCCTACAGGGAGAGAGGGTTGCACAACCACAGAGCAGTCACCCTGCCTTTGAAAATAATGTCATTGTCACAGGTGTACTGGGATAGCCAGCAAAACCTGCATGGGGACATGGCTTAGCTGCTTCCCCTTCATCTGACATCTGCAGCCAAGATAACAGCAGCCAGCTGCACAGAGGGCAGTCATGGTTGGATTAGCTGAGGAGAGCTTTTATATGTATAGGATGCATGTGACAGGGGACCTTTGATGTCAGGCTCAGAGGTCATTCTCGTGGCCCCTCCCAGGGTTATAGCTTAGCTATTCCAATTTGTGTTTACACTTCCTGTTACTTTGCTGTAATAACTGTACTGTCATAAAGAAATAATTTTCTTTTTTTTTGGTAAATGTATTTCCTTGCCTCCCAAGAGACATTTCCTGATTAGCTAATTGTGTGGATCTAAGTTCATGAGTTGCTGTGACAGTGTCAGGAGGAAAAGGCTGTAAATGTAAGCTGTATTAATGCTAAATTTGTACCTATCAATGGAAAAATGAGCAGGGCTGATGGGCAAACTCTTCAGAAGGTCTTAAAAAATCATTTTTCTGCACTTCAGAAGATGTATGGCCAAATAATTTTCCAGCCTTGTCAGGGGTCAGGCTCCACATAATACTCCTTGATTTGAGGAGTAACAAGTGGCAGCTTTTGGGAAGGTTGTTACAATACCATACTAACTTGGGAACATTTAGGGATGTGTCATCCTCATGGATGTGGCCCCATCCCTGGAGATACTCAAGGTGAGGCAACCTGATTTAGTTGAGGATGTCCCTGCTGACTGCAGAGGAGGTTGGGCTAGATGACCTTTGGAGGTCCCTTCCAACCCAGACCATTCTATGATTGTGTGATTAACAAAGAGTGTTGTGAGAACTGTCAGTTAGTACAGCTGCTTTGTAGTAATTAGGCACAAGTTAATGAGCTAAGCTATGTTGATCATTACTATCCACACAAATAATTGAAGCAGGAGTTGAATACAGGGAACTTAGAATTTAGGGGTGACCTATTGAGGAAAAAAAAAAAAAAGAGAGAAAGAGCTGAGGTCATCAGTTGCATCCATAATCTATTTCAGCCTGGAATAAGAGGGGCAGAGGTCTCCAGAAGGAAAAATAATTGACCTTACAAAGGACCAAGCATTGTTGATGTAGTGCTGAAGCATTTTCTTTTTTTTTTAAGTACTGTCTTGTACTATGAATAAAATCTGTATTCCCTTGGGGCAGGAAGATGTTACAAAAAGGTCCAAAAAAATTCCAATGGACATTCATGCATAGCTTCCAAGTAATCATTGGCATCTGGAAAAACAGTGCTTACTCTCTTCCCCCAGGGGTGTGGGAGTTCAGCTGTGAATTGAATACAGTATTTGTAAAACTATTTCAAATGGTTCTTACAAAAGTTCTGGAAGAAAGCAACCTTTTACAGTTGAGGGGAATCACAATCACAGAATGTTAGGGGTTGGAAAGGACCTCCAGAGATCCTTGAATCCACTCCCCTGCCCTGGCAGGTTGCATGGGGATCACCCATGGCAGGTTGCAGAAGAACACATCCAAGTGGGTTTTGAAAGCCTCCAGAGAAGGAGATCCCACAACTTCCCTGGGCAGCCTTCTCCAGGGCTCTGGCACCCTCACCATACAGATTTCCTCCTGTCGAGGTGCAGCCTCCTGTGTTCCAGCTTGTACTCATTGTTCCTTATCACTGGGTACCACCAAAAGGATCCTGGCACCTACATCTTGACACCCACCCTTCAGGTATTTACAGACATTGATCAGATCTCCTCTCAGCCTTCTCTTGTCAAGATTAAACAGTCTTTCTTCAGAGGAGGTATGCTCAAGTCCCCCAGTCATCCTTGTGGGACTTCATTGGACTCTCCAGCAAATCCCTGTCTCTCTTGAACTGGGGAGCCTAGAATTGGACTCTATTCCAGTTGTGGTCTCAGCAGGACAGAGTAGAGGGAGAGAAGAACCTCCCTAGACCTGCTGGTCATGCTTTTGTTGATGTACCCTGGGATACCATTGTCCTTGTTGGCCACAAGGGCACCTTGCTGGCCCATGCAGAGCTTGCTGTCCCCTAGGACTCCAGTGTCTTCCTGCATGGAGCTGCTTTCCAGCAGGACACCCCCTAGTCTGTACTGGTGCCTGATGGTGTTCCTCCCCAGTTGCAGGACTCTGCACTTTTCCTTATTGAACTTCATGCAGCTCCCAGCCTGTCCAGATCTCATTGGGTGGCAGCACAGCCTGACAGGCTCTCAGCCACACCCCACCCCCCAGTTTGGTATCATCAGTGAACCCTCAGGTCCCTTCAGTCCCCTCATCCAGGTCACTGATGAAGACACTGAACAGAACTGGATCCAGTACTGATCCCTGGGGAACACTACTGGCCACAGGCTTCTGACTGGATTCCATTGCTGATCACAGCTCTCTTGGTGAAAAGAAGCACCTCCTGATCCAGCACTACTCCTGCATGGTTATTTCTGCCACAAGAAGTGGTGGAAACAAGCAAAACAACTCCAAAAGGCACCATCCACACAGACTGGGTGGCTGTGAAACATCTGAGTTTGCATGATCCAGATGCAACCATTGTGCTAGGATCCTTCTTAGCTCTGCTCAGAGGACAGGAGGGCATACAGATGAAAGGTCTCCTGGAAGCATCACTAGCAGTGTGGCAGACAGGGATCATTAGGGTGATTCCTATATTCGTAGAGCTGCTGAATATCCAAGCTAAGAGCCTTGCCAAATGAACTAAACCCCAGGTAACTCATCCCTGGAAGTGGAGACTGAAAGATTTTCATGTGCAGAGTGTGCAAAATTCACACCTTTAAATCCTCAGAATTACAGTGCAGGATTTTTCTTTGCTGGTGAAGTATAAAGGAAAAAAAAATAGTGAGGTGGGAGTGGCATTTTTCCTGTTGTCTTCGACAGGTGGAGAGCAGTGGCACTCTCCAAGCAGGGATCTTGCATAACCCCGCTTGGAAGTGTTAACTTCTTACCCAGGCAGGCTTGGAGCACTCTGCAGCAGTGCTGTGTGGGTCAGGGACATTGCGGAGCTCACCAGAGCAGCTTTAACCCTTCCTCCTCCAGGCGTGTTTTAACCCTGCCTTTCACCGGCAGCAGCTGTTGGCTGGAGGGGCTGTGCCCGAGCTCTCTTCCTGCCCTCCTGGCACACGGGTAACCCAGCAAAATGCAGCCCTGAAACCTTACCCAGCAGCAAATGCTTGGCATTTAACGGCTCCCATTCTCCTGGGGAGCTCCACAGAGCCAGCAGCTCCTACCAGTCCTGGGAGCTGCCTCTGGCCGTTGCAGGCACAGAGCCTGCCCTTGTCTAGGTCGGGGTTTCCCAGCACGCTGCTGAGCAGGTGGCAGCTCTGGCAGTGCTGCAGGTCAGACAGCTGCTCCCCTGGCTCTGCCTGCTCCCCTTCTGCCTTCTCTGCTTCTCCTTGCACAGCCACAACTCGCAGGGCTGAAGGAACGCCTCCTCCTTCACTTGTTGCTCCCTCCCTTGTCTCTACCATTCAGCCTTCAAAGTCAGTTGACAGCTGCACATTGTCCAGTGTGTAGAGGAAAAATGAATGCAGGCCTGCAGAAAATCTTAAGGGGACCCTAGACCATGCTTAGATCTTCAATGCAGACACATGGCCATAGACACTGTGCCAGGAGAAATGTTTTCTACTTAGCACAGCTTAATTAGAAGGTGATTTAGACATTGTTAATGATCTGTCATTAATGTTTAGGCATCAGCTACATTGTGTAGTTATCCTAAGATAGTTAATAGTAGCAATTATAATTAAACAATGGAATTAAGCCAAAGGGAATTATTTATTTTGGCATTAGATTTATACAGAATCTAATTTTAGCTTGATTAAAAAAATACATATCAAAATCAGTGCACAAAAGTGTGTTTCCCCCCATGGATTAGAGGCTGCAGAAATGATGATTGTGTAGCATTCCATGAAAGGAGCCAATTAAAAATGGGGAGGGTTTAGAAGCCTTTTGTGCCAAGGCTGAAAACAGAGCCCTGCATCATCCCTGAGCAACTGGAGAAACACCACCACAAACATGACACACGATGCAGCTTTAATACCTGGCAGCTCTGGCTAAGAAAATCCACCCCACTCTCCACTTCTCTTTCATCTGCAGGTGTTTCCTCATTTCAAGGATTAGACAAAGTCCTATCTGATTGAGTATGCCTTGTGTCAGATGAGTGTGCAATGTCTTTGTCACACCCTGACATCCTTTTTCGTTTACTGCCGTATCATGGAATGGCTCAGGTTGAAAGGGACCTCAGAGCTCATCTCCTCCAACCTCCCCACCATGCCCAGGGACACCTCCCAGCTAGATTCAGCTGCTCAAGGCCTCATCCAACCTGGCCTGCAACACCCCCCAGGCAGGAGGCAGCCACAACCTCCCTGGGCAGCCTACTCCAAAGTCTCACCACCCTCATACTGAAGAACTTCTTCCTGAGATCTGCCTCTAACCCTGCTCTGCCTCAGCTTCAAACCATTCCCTGTCCTGTCTCTAGACACCCTGATGCAAAGTCCCTCTGCAGCCTTCCTGCAGGATCCCTTCAGCTATTGGAAGGCAACTCAGGCCCCCCCTGAGTCTTCTCTAGACTGAACAACCCCAGCTCCCTCAGCCTGTCCTCATAGCAGAGGTGTTGCAGCTCTTGGATCATTTTTGTGGCCTTCCTCTGGACTCACTCCAACAGTTCTGTGTCTTTTTTATGCTGGGGACACCAGAACAGGAGGCAGGATTGGAGGTGGGGGTTCAGCAGAGTCAAGAGGCAGAATCCCTTCTCTTGCTCTGCTGCCCACACTCCTTAGGGATGTGATGGAAAGCCAAAGAATTTTGTTTTTATGACCAAACCAACTTGCTCCCAAGTAAAAAAAAAAATATAAAAAAAAAAGTTTTGTGGGAGATACTGAATAGATGCAGCAAAATGGAAACATAATTTTCAATTAGAAATCCTAGGTGTACACAATGTCACTACAAGCAGAGGCACAAACTCTTTAAAACATAGAAGAAACAACAGGTACAGCAGGACATACAACATAGGAAGTTGCAGTGAGGTAGGGGTTGGTCTCTTCTCCCTGCTCTCAGGTGATAGGATGAAAGGAAGAGGCCTCAAGTTGCACCAGGAGAGGTTTAGGCTGGACATTAGGAAAAGTTTTTTTCCTGAAAGAGTGTTCAGTTGTTGGAACAGGAGGTGGTGGAGTTGCCATCCCTGGAGGTGTTAAAAAAACATGGACATGGGTACATGGTTTAGTGGCTACAGTGGTGCTGGGTTGATGGTTGGACTTAACCATAGATTCATAGAATGTCAGGGGCTGGAAGGGACCTTAAAGGATCATCTGGTCCAGTCCCCCTGCCAGAATGGGATCACCTAGAGCAGATCACACTGGAACTGATCTTAGATCTCTTTTCCAACTGAAACTATTCTGTGAATTCTGTAATGTGGTGGGACCCAAAAGTTCTTTTCCCACCAAAACAATTCTCATTTCACACAACATTAGCAGTGGCACCACTGATCCACATGTGCTGTGCAGCACAGCAGATGCCCTGAGAACCAGGTCAGAAAGAGGAGTGTGAAGCCTTCAGCCCAGGCTGGGGCTCCAGTGGGGAGTGAAATACTTGAGTGCACATAGCTAAGCTTACTGGCCCAAGAGTCAGGCTGGGAAATGGAGGCAGCCTCTCTTTTCAGTGGAGTGTCCACACTGCAGAGGTACTGACACTTAACTCCTCTACTCCTCAGATGGTCATTCCTGACAATTTGTAGTATAAACATGCACTAAGATTCCTGAGAAAAACACAAGTTCCTATATCCTTACATTGTTTTACTAGGGAAAATATCTAGTATGATCCCAAAAAACCCAGAATAAAAGAAGAAATGATTTCTTGGCAAGCTTATTGTTCTATAGTTTGTCTTCTAGGTGTTGCTTTTTCCTTAGTGCCATAAATCTGCTCCTGTGTTCTCTTGAAGACTTTTCATCCAAAATCTTTAGTTCTCAGGGGAAAAAAAAGTAAAGCTTCTTTTTACAGATGCAAAACCACCACCAGAGGAACCTGCTCCAGTTGTCTCATCTACATGTTCTGCCTCCTGTCACTTCCATAACTCACAGCTAAGGAACTTGGTGAGCATTTTCATGACAGCTTTGTTCTGGTGCACTGAAACCCACCGCGGTGGAATGCTGGCAGGCTTTGTGTGTTTTCAGAGCTCTCAGGGCCAAAAGAAGCATACTCCAAATTCAGTTTCTGATGCAGCTTGAAGATGATCTGATGAGCACATTGCTTTTTTTAGGACATCAGCTTTTCTAAAAGCAATCTTCCTGTTTTGGTTATTATAAGTATAGAGTATTTGGCTCTTTAAGCATCTTCATCTCCCCTCTCTGTTTTACTCATTTAGCTGATTGCTCTGCAACCCCCTAAAAATAATCTTGTTCTTGCAGCTCTGCTGCCAATCCACTCAATCAATACAGTCATGGTGGTGGGTTAAGTTATTTTTCATCTCCAACAAGGATGACAGGAATGCTTTTAAGCTATCAGCTTCGCCATGGGTTATCACAGGATGTTAGGGGTTGGAAGGGCCTCAAAGAGATCAAGTCCAAACCCCCTGCCAGAGCAGGACCATTTTGCTCCCCTAGAGCCAAACCCCTCCCCCACACCATGAGAGAGCTGAAAGAGCAGAGGTGAGGATATGGGAATTCCTGATGGGAAACAGCATTTTGATTGAGACAGAGCAGGTGATGCAAGCCTTAGGAAATACTCTGAACTAGTTTTGCCAGTGCAGCTCTTTCCTTCCATGTGATAATCAATACTCCACTGAGCAGGATCTTGTCTCCATAAACATGGGGGGTGGGTGTTGTCCTCACATGCAAACTGCAACATAAGGCTAAGTGCATCAAACCTAACACTGACAGTCAAGAACCATTCAAACTTTTACTCCAGTCAGTCAGGTTTATCCTTCTGCATTTCAGTGAGGCTGTCTTGCTCCATTGCAGCTTTATTCAGCCCTTCTCTTCCACAATGCCTGTCTGGAGAGGCCCAGTGTGGGCAAGCCAGAGGGACTTTTCCTAAGGGTGTCTAGCAATAGGACAAGGCGGAATGACTTGAAGCTGAGGCAGAGCAGAGTTAGACTGGATCTTAGGAAGAAGTTCTTCAGTACAAGGGTGGTGAGGTTCTGGAACAGGCTGCCCAGAGGGGTTGTGGCTGCCTCCTCTCGGGGTGTTGAAGGCCAGGCTGGATGAGGCCCTGAGCAGCTGAGTCTAGGTGAGATGTCCCTGCCCATGGCAGGGGGTTGGAGTAGATGAGCTCTGAGGTCCCTTCCAACCTAAGCCAGTCTATGATTCTATGAATATTGCTCTAGCAATACAGAAACAGAGTTTGCTTAGCTAGGTGTTGGCCCAGGTCCTCAGCCCCTTTTCCCTGTCCAGGGTTATACCAGGCCTTGCTAACCAAGCATGACAACGATGTGAGGTTTCCATCATGTCCCTTTCAGACAAAGCAAACCAAGAGGCAAGTTCTGCAGGTAACTTTTAATGCAAGTCTTGCCAATTTGAGGAGATTCTGCTCTTTTTCCCTTCCTGAGACATGTGATTGCATTATTTACAGACAGTTTGTACCTTTTGCTCTACATTTCTATCAGCTATTGACAGTTACTCTTCTCAAACAACAGCACAAGTGGTTTACAGCCCGGACAGCTCACCAGAGCTTCGCCTGCTGTATTTATGCAACATTGAAAAAAAAAATTAAAAAAATAAAGCAGTTAGGCTTAATTTTTTTTTTAATCTTCTGGCAAGTCAGGATTTTCTCCTTATTGATTAATAGCTGTGCCTGGCAGAACACAGCAGAGGTGCTGACATTTGTGATGAAGTTCAAGTTGGCTGACAGGAGATCGTTTTCTTCAGTTCTTCGTTCAGCTCTCACTCATCCCAGGTATCTCCATACTTATTTACTTTAACTGAAGGAAAGAAACAAAACCAGTCACACATGACTTAAAACTTTTGCAGTGAAATCATCTTACACAGTGCAAAAAAGGATACTGAAATGCATTATCATTTGGAGTGGGGACTGGGGAGTGTCAGTCGCAGCACAACAGACATCTAATTAAAGCTGCTTTTGAGTAAATGGGAAGAAAAGATTGTTAATTGTGATTTCTTAATGAATTAACACTCAGCCAAGAAGCCTGCTGTGCCAATTCCTGAAACAAATGTAACATGTGGATGAAATAAAGACAATTGGAGGAAACAGGCCAGGAATGTTGGGATAAATAATGTGGCTGCATAATCTTGTTACGTGCACAATTGGATGGATTCAGGATAGTTAAGACACATTGGAAGCCAAACAAACAGAAGTCACTAATCCCTACAAGGAAACTACTCAACCATTATTATTTGGCAGCTTCCTTTAAGACAGAAGTGAGTCAGAGAGTGAAAAAAAGTAACAGCAGGGTACTGGTTCTAATGGATTTGTTCAGGAGTATGTCATGTGTAACTCAACAAGGAGCTGCCAGTGAAGAGATGCTCTCCTGAAAGTGACTTGCAGAGTGCTCAGTAACTGCCTGCTCTCACTGATGGGGCAAAGGATTCATCTAGACAATCCAGCAGGAATGCTGACACAGGCATCCCTTAGCAATCTACTTGCAGGTTAAGTACCAAGCCCACTGTTTATTAGTACCCATCTGCAGCACAGCCAATGGAAGGCAGCAGAATGCATGGTCCTCATTCAGAGAGCACTGGGCACTGGCCAAGCTCTTTGAAGCTGACCCAGCATGGCAGTGCGGCAGGAGCAGCTCTCCCAAACTACCATGTGATTTCCTGCAGCTGAGCAGGCTGTGCTCACTCCCTGGGAAATGGCCCAGTCAGATCACTCTGCAGGTGCACCTATTTGTACAGCTACAATAAATGCAGAAGGCTCCAGCAGATGGAAGTTAGGGACTGCTTACAATTGGTTTAAGCTTGGTTTGTTTTCGCTTATGTCCCTGCAACAGAGGGCAGAAACCACCATCTGCTAGTCTGGTTCCTGTGACACAGAAGTAAGAGAATACTGCATCCAGGTCTGGTGTCCCCAGCATAAGAAGGTCACAGAGCTGTTGGAGCAAGCCCAGAGGAGAGACACAAAGATGATCCAAGGGCTAGGAGGATAGGCTGAGGGAGCTGGGGTTGTTCAGCCTGGAGAAGACTGCTCTAAGATTTGCCACAGAATATGGCAACGTTTGCAGAACATTGCTTAAGATTTCTGTGTGGTTTACAATCACAGAATGGTCTGGGTTGGAAGGGACCTCCAAAGCTCATCCAGTCCAACCCTCTCTGCAGTCAGACATCCTCCACTAGATCAGGTTGCCCACAGCCATGTTGAGCCTCACCTTGAATATCTCCAGGGATGGGGCCTCAACCACCTCCCTGGGCAACCTGTTCCAGTGTTCCACCACCTTGATGATTAAGAACTAGTTCCTAACATCCAATCTAAATCTCCTCTTCACTAGTTTGAAGCCATTGTCCCTTGTCCTGTCACTGCAGGCCTTTGCAAACAGCCTCTCTCCAGCCTTCTTGTAGCCCTTTTTGGGTACTGGCAGGCTGCTATTAGGTCTCCAGGCTGAACACCCCCAGCTCCCTCAGCCTGTCCTTGTAGCAGAGGTGCTCCAACTCCCTGATCATTTTTCATGGCCCTCCACTGGGAGGCCAAGATACTGTGGACAAGTATCTTTTGAAAAGAAACTTTGTGTGAATCAGTGAAATGTCAGCTGATGGAATTCAGAAGCAATCTGAATAATTTTTCATGTCTCATTTGGCACAGTCACATGACAAAAGAGCTTCCAGCCTCAAAAGAAGAAATTTAAATCATTACCCAGTAACTGCTGCTAATTTTTAGTTGAAGCCTTTCTAGATCTGCCCAGAGACAGATGATCTGGTGAAAGTAATTTACAAGCACAAGCACAAAACAGACTGATGCTCTTGAGCAACACTGTTCCAAAGCTTACTTACTACTTATTTTGGCTTTAATATACTTTTCTGTACCTGTTATGCCTAGGAAGAGATGTTAGCTGTTCTAAAATCCTGTTGCAAGCTGATTGACAAGACCTTGTATGCCACCCAAACAACTCCAGGAGTGTCTTAAAATGGTGAAACCTTCCTCTTGCTAATGTCACTTTCACAGATGCTGCACTAAACTAAAGAGGTTCTAGGCAGGCAATTATAAGTTGCTTCCCTGTCTCCTTTTCAAACAACTGAGTCAAAAAGTTGACTGGATACTGCACTCTTGCTGTGTTAAATTTTGTTTTTCACTGTGAAAACAAATCTCAACATTGCTGCCAAATGCTGCTTCCTTCCTTTGAGTTTTAATGCAGAAAACCAAGCTCCACAAACAATGCCTCTATAGAAATCCACTAATTCCACATGAAACGGGTCATAAAAATAAGTAAACCCTCCCAGTTAAAAGCATCAACTGTGTGCTCTATTTTGAGAGAACAAAGCTAGCTGAAACATACAGCCCCTGCCAGAGCTAAAACTCTCCGATATAGCTCTGAGAGCTCTTCTTTGGAAGAGGTTGCTCAAGATGAAGGCAAAGTGATGAGATGTGCAGTCTGGCACCAGGAGAAGAGCAATGATCAGTTGCTAGTGGGATTGACTGATTGGAAATATGAAACTACAGATCACAACACACAGATACCCGCAGATACTGCAAAGATAAATTGCTTAAAAGCTAAGCAGCATTAAGCTGTGGGTTTGTGACCATGTTTAACACCCATCTGGATTCACTCTGTGTTTCTGTACACCAGGGATTACCTTCCTTAGCTTTTTTCTCCTGTGTAAACTTGCTTGGAGCCTCTGCCCTTGGTGGCTGCATTATATCATAAGCCTCTCTGTGTTTATTCCTTAATTCCTCATAGGTGACGCCTTTCTTTTTACGACCTTCCTCTGCAACTGGAGCAGGATCTGAAAACAGAATAAGCATCAAAACACTGCAATTGGCATCACACATCAAAAGTTGGCTACGACCTGCTCTAGAATGCCAGTTAATTACAGCTCAAACCCAAAAGAAAAGGAGCAGGACAGCTGCAATGTTAAATGTATCCCAGACTGAGCTCTTTAACCCATTCCTTTGATGCTTTTCACTTGGTCAGACTGCTTTGGAAGATTGGCAGTGAAGTTTTCTTCTTGACTTTACCCAGTGGGAATCCTAACAACCACGTAGTAGCTGGTGGATAAAATAGTTCTGGTCACTTGCTGTGAGATTTATGATAATCTTAAGTTTGAAACATTTATGGTTTTTTAAAAGAAATCTAGGTGAAGTTCAGGGGCTTCCACTCAAGCTTTAAATCCCCAGCTCCAGACAAAAGCTCTGCTTCAGCTTGGAGATGCTATGGAACAAGACCTAAAGGGGACCTACTGGAAGGCTGGGGAGGGATTGTTCAGAAGGGCCCAAGGTGATAGGATGAGGGGCAGTGGTTTGAAACTGAAGCAGGGGAGATTTATGTTAACAACAGCAGGAAGCTCTTTACAGTGAGATTGGTGAAATACTGGAACAGGCTGCCCAGGGATGTGGTTGAGGCCCCATCCCTGGAGACATTCAAGATGAGACTTGATGGCAGCCCGATCTAGTTGGAGGTGTCCCTGCTGACTGCAGGAGCATTGGACAAGATGACTTTTAAGGGGCCCTTCCAACCCAATGCAATCTGTGACTCTGTAAATTCTGCTTTCAGAGAATCAGGATGAAACCCATATGCCATCTGACAAACACTTTATCCTTTTATCTGCACTTAAAATGCAGATTCTTGGTTCTATAATGAAGGCCCTACCAACTATTTCTATCTGTGATGAATGTCATTATTATGTCCTTGACACATTTACATCTGATACTTTTATATGGCTAAAATGAAGTTGCACAAGGAGGGCTTTTTTTGTTTTGTGTGTGAAATAAAACCTTTTCCATAAGAGTTAACAAACTACTCCAAAGTATGGAACTCTGCATTCCACAGGAGCTTCCTCCTCCGTGTAGCAGAGAAACCTGAACTCAGCATTGTGCCTTTCTCCTGAAGTAGCTGAGGACACAGCTCAGCCTGGCAGGAAGGGAACAGCTGCACACAACAGCACTTGAAAACCATTTTAGTTCTTTGTGAGAAAATCAGCTGTTGCTGGACAGAAGACAATGTGCATGCAGTTCTCAGGAGATTTCAAGGTTTGGCACGTTACAAAAAGCAGTTTAATGCTACTAAATTCCTGCTGAGTACAGTCACAGCATCGCTGCTGCTGAAAATGAAATCACCTCAGCAAGGCTTCAAGCAAAGGACAGGGACCATGGCTTACTGAGTGCACAGCAAGGATGCCATCATCACCTTCAGATCAGTCACAGAATCATAGAATGGTAAGGCTGGAAGGGACCTCAAGGATCATCTAGTTCCAACCCCCTGCCATAGGCAGGGGCACCTCCCACTAGTACAGCTCACTCAAGGCCTCATCCAACCTGGCCTTCAACCCCTCCAGGGAGGGAGCAGCCACAACCTCCCTGGGCAACCTGTGCCAGTGTCTCACCACCCTCACTGCAAACAACTTCCTCCTAACATCCAGTCTAAATCTCCCCTCTGCCAGTTCAAACCCATTGCCCCTTGTCCTGGCATTACAAGACCTTGTCAAGTGTCCCTCCCCAGCCTTCCTGTAGCCCCCTTCAGATCCTGGAAGGCTACTCTAAGGACTCCTGGAAGCCTTCTCTTCTGCAGGCTGCAGAGCCCCAACTCTTGTAGCCTGTCCTCATAGGAGAGCTGCTCCAGCCCACTGACCATCTTCGTGGACCTTGATGCTGTTTCATTCAAACCCATTGTATAGAAGCAGAGAGTTTACTAAGAGAAGCATCTAAGAGAAAGGCAAACAGATCAATACTAAGGCAAAACACACCTTGAGCAGTGTAATCAGTAATTCCAGTAGGCGAAGATTCGTTCAGGGAAGCACTGAATGGAACAGGTTCATAACTGGAGAGGCCTCTATCTGTTGAACTATAATCATCTGAATAGCTGGAAGAAGGTGGGAATCCAGCTCTTGGAGAAGATGACTCAGGAAATGACTGAGAAGGCAGGTCTGAAAATTCAGATTTGCGACTGGAACGGCTGAAAACACAACACAATGAAATATCAGAGAAATACTGCAGTAGAACAGGAAGAGTCCCTCAACAAAATACCTTCTGATTTTAAGCAGTGTAGTTTCCATCGTTAATTATCATCTTTAAAAATTGTTGGGGTGGGATTTTTGTTGTTGTTTTGATCTTTTTTTGGGTGTTCATTAGGTTTTGTTTTTGCTGTGCATTTCTGTGCATTGTGCTCTGAGGACAGGCTGAGAGAGTTGGGGCTCTGCAGCCTGGAGAAGGCTTCCAGGAGACCTTAGAGTAGCCTTCCAGTATCTGAAGGGAGCTAAAGGAAGGCTGGGGAGGGACTATTGACAAGGTCTGGGAATGACAGGACAAGGGGCAATGGGTTTGAAGTGGCAGAGGGGAGACTGAAAGTGGATGTTAGGAGGAAGTTGTTTGCAGTGAGGGTGGTGAGACACTGGCACAGGTTGCCCAGGGAGGTTGTGGAGCACAGAATCACCCAATGTGATCAAAGATCACATTGGGTGATTCTGTGCTCCACAACCTCCCTGGAGATGTCCAAAGCCAGGTTGGATGAGGCCTTGAGTAACCTGTTCTAGTGGGAGGTGTCCCTGCCTATGGCAGGGGGTTGGAACTGGATGATCCTTGAGGTCCCTTCCAACCTTACCATTCTATGATTCT
>WBNM01028403.1:86988-98653 GCA_013399055.1 Ramphastos sulfuratus
AAGGCTACTCTAAGGTCTCCTGGAAGCCTTCTCTTCTGCAGGCTGCAGAGCCCCAACTCTTGTAGCCTGTCCTCATAGCAGAGCTGCTGCAGCCCTCTGAGCATCTCCGTGGCCTCCTCCAGACTCGCTCCAACATCTGCAGTTAGTCTTTGTTTTATTCTCCCAACAAACATACAGAGCTAAGGCATTTTACTACCTCAATTATTTACTTAAATTATATGCAAACACAGCTTTAAAGAACTATCTGATCTTCTGTCTCCCTACCTGTTTTTAACTGCAAACCACAACTGCCAAAGCACATTAATTAGTAGGTATCTAATGACCATGAAAATGTAATGGTTTCTGGTGCTGCCTTAAAAGAGTAGCATGGGGAGACAATAATGGGATTTGAATGAGTTTCAATTAATGATTCGGCCAGGGGAAAAGGAAAAAAAGAGAACTTATCACTTAGGACATAAAACGTTGCAGGTAGGAAAGGATGGGTCATTAAAGGGCAAAGGGACTGATTGGTGCAGCAGATGATGGCATTTAAACAGGCTCTCATCTGGAGTAAACACAGTTAATGATGATGACAATTTCCTATCAGAAACTGGAGGGGTGTGAAGGGACAAGTCCAGCTCCCAATTCAGCTGAGTTTATATTGTAAATGTAGAAAGTGGCAATTCCTAAGAATATATTAGATGCAAAAAAGAGAGTAAACATTTCAGAATCAAAATAAATGTTGCAGTAAAAACTATCATAAATCTGAATTTATGAAGTGCTTAAGAATTTAATCCAATGCTTTATAAACATTTAACAAATCTCAGCACTGCCATAGCAGGACTGCTTGACACTAACACTATTCTCCCAGTTTTCACTGGAGGGTTTAAGTGAGGTACTCCAAAAGTGGTTTGCAATTAAAAAGCATTCTGGAGCAAAACAGGAAATAGTTTTAGAGAACCTGATGAGTTTCTCATCTGTACAGCATAATGCTGTTACAGATGTAAAGGATTGAAACAAACAGCAGTAAGCTTGACCACCATGCTTCTTCCTGCACTGATATTGTTTATTGGGCTCTTTCCTTTGATAAACACTGAAATCATTTCCACCCTCTTCCTACTTCACTCAAACTGAACTATGGGAAAAGCTTCCAGAATGTCAGACTCTTTTATTTCAGTTGGTTCAAAACTCAGCAGGTAACTTCTGCTGTCACAGTACTGTAAGTAAATTCCACATCTTAACTTAACTTGCACACTATAAATAAAAAAAACCAAACAAACAAAAAAAAAAACAACCAACCAAAACCAACAAACAAATCACATCTCAAAAAATGTGCCAGATCTAGCTAGAAAAGTCTGATCATAGAATTGTCAAGGCTGGAAGCGACCTCAAGGATCATCCAGTTCCAAACCCCCTGCCATGGGCAGGGACACCTCACACTAGATCAGGCTGGCCACAGCCTCAGCCAGCCTGGTCTTAAAGACCTCCAGGGCTTATAAAGATATACTTCTTGCTTAGTATAACTTTGCTTTGCCCACTGCTCAAAGTGGTCAGAGCTCAAAATGCCTGTTTCACAGCTGGGCAGCTGATACATAAAGAGCTCCTCCAGAGTGGCAGATTCAGGACAATAGCGGAAAGAGAGAAACTACAGCTCTGAAGGTCTCTGAAAGCTGCCAAGTGTAGCCTTGATCTGTTTGTGTTTAAATGTCCTAGTGAAGAGTAAGGTTTACATTTAGAAGAGAATGAAATTCTTACTTATGTGAACTATGTCTCTGAGCTTGTCGTAGAACATCTCCTATGGGGGAATCCTTCAGTTTCTTAAATTTCTCGCTACAGATTGGCAAGTAGGATATCTTTCCAGCCAGGTATCCACACATTCCAGCAACTTGGTTAAAAGAAAAAAAAAACAAAAAACAAAAACAGATGGGTTCATACACTGCAGTACAATACTCAGTTCAAAAATAAGAATTGCAAGTGAATTCTACAGTATCTGGAACAGAAGAAAGCCAAACAGTTGAGATCTTAACCAAACCACGCTGTCATCATCTCTCTCTGCTTCTCCTGCAGGCAAAGGGCACTAAAAGCAAATGGCAACAGCTGAACTGAGACACAGAGCAATGATTCAGACATGGTGTGAGCAGTAAATAATGTCAGCTGGTATTTGATTAATGAAAGGTGACAAAAAAAAACCAACAAAAGGAAAATAATTGCAATTAGGTTTTTTATCTCCTCCCAAGATCCAGAAATAGCAAATACCAAAGGTGATAAACCAGTCAGGAATAAACAAACAGTCATCAATTCTGCTAATTGAATCCATCAGAGCAGTCAGATCTTGGAAGGGCTTTCACTAGTGTGAAGTCTGAATGAACTCAGCATTAAGCTCAGTACCTTCTGATAAGGACCTGTGAGTGCAGGAGGGTGAACAACTGAACTCTCACAATCAGTAGGCAAATAATCCAATTTAGTGCATGAGCTGTTTTCAGCTGCTGGTAGGTCATAAGAATAAACAATCAGGATAGTTCTTCCTGGGCTTAAAACTAACCATTTCCATCAAATGGCTCCTTCAAGTTTTATGAGGGGGTCAAACTGAGTATGAAGGGGCATGAGGGACTCAACAGCAATTAACTGAACTTCTCTTGATGATTTTGTTGTAGGACAAAAAGCTCAGATCCTCTTTCACATGCAGGGAGGATTTTCTAAATCCAAAGACTAAAGACTCCAGATCATCTTTTAAGTCAGGAAAGAGTTAATCACCAGTAACATTAATCCTCTGAGGACCTCACACTGAAGATTACATGGCCTGAGAATCAATATAAAAGGAGATTTTACCCCACCCTGCTGTACTGGTACTGAAATTGTTATTCCTGTTCTAAAGTCTCTGTTTCTAGAGGGAGGTTAAAAATCCTTTTCCAAGGGACAAGAGAGGAACAACCATAATTACAAGTGAAGGGATGAGAAATTTTTCATTTCACAGAATGACAGAAACATGCAGGTTGGCAAAGCCCCTCAGGACCACCAAGTCCAACCTATAACCCTGCTCTACAAGATTCAGCTTAAACCATATCCCCAAGCACCACATGATGAGAAATGTAAGGGTTTAGCAGGTCAAAAAAAAAGATAGGAAGACACCTCAAATGCTACAGATATGCACAAAGTGAATTATCACAAGCCTCTAAACAGGAAAGTGGCCCAACAACAACTTAAACTAAACAGTTAGCAAAATAAAATCAAGCAGCAAAGGTGATTCATCTCTGGCATAAATTACAAATTCCAGGAGAGAAAAGTGGAAGCAGCTCTCTGGAAGATGTTTTACCTGAAGTTAATTATTGGCTAAACTGTTTTTTCCTCTTACTACAGGATTACCAGCAGCCAGGTGATCCACATTTATGGCACAGTAAATTAGATAGTGTGTCTCTCAGCTGCTTCTGTATTCACTGTGACAAGACCTTAGAGAAGCTTATCAGAGATTGATGAAAGAGGCCAGGTCTCACTGCAGGCTAACATGAAGCAGGACATAGGGACCTTGTCCTTTGCCAAAGAGGGATAGAGGATCCATAGCTCTATGCCATGCTGAATCAGTCACAACCAGCTGGAAGTTCCATTAAATCCTCAGAGTGCCTTTAAGACTGCTGACGAAAGTTATCACAGGGAAGAATAGACATACTGGAATCTGAAAATCTGTGAAGGAAACACTTCTCACCTTCCAGATATAACCATGTATATCTGGGACACAGAGCTGCTGGAATGGGTTCAGAGGAGGGTCACAAAGATGATGAGAGGGCTGAAGCACCTCTTCTCCAACTCTTTCAGCCTGTTTTCATAGAAGAGAAGGCTCCAGGGAGACCTTAGAGCTACACTGCAGTATCTGAAGGGGACCTGCAGGAAGGCTGGGGAGGGACTGTTTAAAAGGGCCTGTACTGATAGGGTGAGGGGCAATGGTTTCAAACTGGAGCAGGGGAGATTTAGGCTGAACAACAGCAGGAAGTTCTTTACAATGAGATTGGTGAAATACTGGAACAGGCTGCCCAGGGATGTGGTTGAGGCCCCATCCCTGGAGACATTCAAGATGAGACTTGATGTAACCCTAGGCAGCCTGATCTAGTTGGAGGTGTCCCTCCTGACTGCAGGGCAGTTGGACAAGATGACCTTTGAGGTTCCTTTCCAACGTGATGCAAACTGAAGGGGCAAAGCAGGGAAAGATGCAAGACAGAGACTAAAGAAAACTTGAGTCAACTAAGTTAGATACAGAATAACAATTATTGTCCTCAGAGAGTTTTCAGAAAGAGAGATGCTGGAGCAGGTCCAGAGAAGAGCAATGAAGCTGGTGTAGGATTTAGAGAACAGGTCAGGTAAGAAGCTGCTGAGGAAATTGGGGGTTGTTTACTGGAGAAAAGGAGGCAGAGGAGAGATCTTCTCACTCTCTACAACTACCTGAAAGGAGACTGTAGCCAGGTGGGTGTTGGTCTCTTCTCCCTAGTAGCCAAGTGATAAGAGAGGAAATGGCCTCAAGCTACACCAAGGGAGGTTTAGGTTGGATATTTGAAGAAACTTCTTCACTCAAACGGTTCTCAAACACTGGACTAGGAGTCCAGGGAGGTGGCTGAGTCATCATCCCTGAAGGCATTTAAAAAGCAGCTGTGTGGTGCTAAGGGCCATGGCTTAGCACTAGACTTGGTAGTTAGATAACGGTTGGACTTTATGATCTTAAAGATCCTTTCCAACCAGAAGGACTCTATGATTCTGCAAGACTCTACCAAGCACAAGTGACACACACCATTATCACAGACAGCAGCAGCAGCATGCTCAGGTCAGTGACCTATGAAAAGCAAGATTGATCTTGAACTGTTATTGTTGTTTAACATCAGCCAGCTATAAGCCAGCAGGAGTGCCTGAAGCTGCATGTGCTCTTCTTTCAGAACTTGGGGAGGGTAAAATCCCAAACCACAAGAGCAGTGCAGGAGAAACGTGCAGTTAAATTAGGAGACATCATTTGGACCCTGGCAACAGTTTACAGGAAGATCCTGTAGACAGTGGGCACATCTGACCTAAGCAACAAATGGATGAGATGAAAACTGCTTAACTCAAGCCTTTTACACTCCAAATGCACAGAAATCACACAAAGTTACCTCCTGAAAACCAGCCAAACCCTACACTTGGTGGAGAATCAAAGTCCACATGTCTCCAGTGTATCACAGAATGGTTTGGGTTGAAAGGGGCCTTCGAAGGTCTAGTGCAATACCCCTGCNTTCACATCAAAAAGGAGAAGCCAAAAGTATTTTGGCTCTTAACCTTCACATAAAGAATAGGTGATCCAGCCCAGCAGCTTCTTATTTTTCCCCTTGGTTTCAAAATTTAGTTCTGTTCAATAGGAGGAACATAGCCCTTAACTAGGAATGTGTAGGAGCTCTCAGGGAAACAGTAATTACATCAATTATTAGGAAAGCTTATGTTCTACCATTGTTTGGTGTTCAAATAAGGCAAGTGGAGTTCAGAATAAACAAATGGCAGCCTCAGTCTCTCACATTCATTTATCTGCTTAAACAACACTTCCTTCACCACAAATCATGGCCTTATCCTTAGAGTTTATTTCAGTGGGAAGAAGGTAAACTGGCTGTATCTGGGCAGATTGGCAAGATGGCAACTTCCTGTTTTACTGTCAGGGATTACATTGAAAAGGTTAATTTATTAAATGATTTTTGATTATACTTAATCCAAAAATCATTCATGTGAAATTGCTGTTTTCCTATCATTGTATGTACATAATGTCCAGCAAAAAAACCCAAAAAACAACCAGGCACTAAAATAGCCTGAATAAGACAAAGACAACACATGAAAAAGGACCTTCAAATTAGGAAGGGAGGGGTGGGTGTGCTCTAGCAATTAATTAATAGCAAGCTTGTACAGCATCTGTTAACAATGTTTTTATCTTCCATTACCACATTACACTTGTGAAGCAATTTGAAGGCAAGGCTATAAACAAAACCTGTCCAAAATGTGCTGCACAAATTCAAAGGCAGTGAACAAATGAAATGCTCTACCTCTTGATGCTGAAGAGTCCCTGCACTATGAGGTGCTGCAGTTAAGAAACACAAATGTTTGTGACTGACAGAATTAATTGCAGGAAGGTTAGATCAGAGGGATGGATCAGATCAGATCTTCAGGCGAGATTGGATGTCCCAGGGAATCAGTCAGCTGGTCTCGTGGGAATGACACCTGCCCAAGAGACTCCACAACCTAAGGCATGAATGCAGGCTGGATTTGCACACAGCTTTTACTTAC
Organism: Ramphastos sulfuratus; assembly: GCA_013399055.1. Lineage (NCBI taxonomy): Eukaryota > Metazoa > Chordata > Aves > Piciformes > Ramphastidae > Ramphastos > Ramphastos sulfuratus. Next base: position 93,247 of record WBNM01028403.1, read on the forward strand.
ATGCAACTTTTGTGAAAGAGCCAAGCCTTGAGCTGTCTCTTAGAACACCTGAAAAGGAGGAGCAAAGTAATTAGTAATAAATGACTAAGAACTGGGCTAAAAAACATCAACTCTAGTTGTGTTTGTAGGTAGCAGGTTACTTTTTTACAGCTCACATCGAAGAACATTCAAAACCAAAAGCCAACATTTGAATTGTGCATTCTAATTACATTCATAAAATTCCCTATTTATATATTATTTTATTTATAAAATGTAATTTTCATTACCCCTTCAATCATATCACACACAGAGCACCACTATAAATTATATTCTTTCATAATCACTGAGATACTGCATTTGCCAAGCAACAGAAAATGAACATCGATTTGGTTTTAAAGTTTTGTTCCTTCAGTTTTAGGGAGTCATGCAGCTGAAGAGCCTAAACTGTTTTAATTGCAAAGAGATTAGACATTATATTGTTAAGAGTAACTTTATTAACAGTAGAAACAGATTTAATCTAAGCAAACCCAAATGAAGTATGTTTAGACTTTACCTTTCTTAATTAAGAAGCTGGTACCAAGCATGCTCACTGCAGCCAAAGGAAAAGCTGTGAAGAAAAAGAAGAAAAGTTGCTCAGAAAATTATTTTCAGTATTTTTAGCACATTTAACACTGAGAATTGCTGGGCCTTATGAAGCTCATTTGTGTAAGAGTAGAAACTTCAAGCCAGAAAAGCATGCACAGTTCTCTCCTGTAGTGACAGGATGCGGACAATGGCTCCAGACTAGAGCAGAGCAGATTGAGATTGGATGTTAGGAACAAGTTCTGCACCATGAGGGTGGTGGAACACTGGAACAGGTTGCCCAGGAAGGTGGTTGAGGCACTATCCCTGGAGATATTCAGGGTGAGGCTGGACAGGGCTCAGGGCAACTTGATCTAGTTGAGGATGTCCCTGCTGACTACAGAGGGGGTTGGACTGGATAACCTTTGGAGGTCCCTTCCAACCCAAACCATTCTATGATTCCAGGATGGAATGAAACACCATAGAGACCAATGCCTACTATCATTTTTGATAATCAAAAGTCTTAATTCTGTTTTAACATAAGAACTTTGGAAAAATTCTAACACAGATTAAAACTTGGTAAGATTTTTTTAAATCAAAGAACAGGGCATTTTTTTCTGTAGCTTATGGGCCAAACTCTACAGCTCAGGGGTAGGATCAGGAATGCAAAGAAGATGACAAACATGGAAGAGCATTTCTGCTTGCTGCAATCAGCCTAACAATTCATGTCAATTTTTGTCATATTGAATGGGCTTTATGTTCCCCCAGTGAGGGAACAGCACAGTCCATAAATACTGAAAAACACACCAAAAAAATCTCTCAACTACTCTTGTAGCTCCCTGAAGGGAGGAAATTAATTTGGGGCCTCTCAACAGCACCTTCATTTTCTTTCACAGTCTCTATTGCACAAAGATGCAGAGGGCAGCAAATTCCATGGCCAACCAAGATCTGACAGCAGAACACATCAAGAACCACCAAAACCTCAGTCTCCTCTTCCAGGAGAGAGATTATCTCAACCTTACAAGCAGCTGCCATCTGACTGCTTATGAACCTGGCATTTTTCACAAGGAAAATTAATACATTTTAGCAAATAATCCAAAGGTTTCCAGGTATTTGAATGAAAGTGGAAGAAGAACACACCAAAGCAATGGAGAAAGAGAAAGCATAACTGTTCAACCCAAGTCACCACACATTAGAAGTTGTCTCTGAAAGTACTGATTTCTAGGAGGAATCAGAGCCCCTGTGTGCTAAATTTAGCAAACCAGCTGCTGAATTCTTCACCTGTCCTGGTTTCTGCTAAGTCACCTAGCAGCATCAGGAGTAATCTACTAGGATGTGATAAAACAGTGGGTAGCAACCCCATCAGAAGTCTTGCTCAATCAAACCTCTTGGCTAGATGTATGAAGACCAGGTATGCCTTGAACCTTTGGAGGACACAAGGTTAAGAAGTAATGCAATCAATTCTCAATGCTTTGTGGGGAAAAAAACCTCAGCATAACACTGCCATTTCAAATAAATTAAAATGAGACATTTAAAACAATGTGAGATCTGATGGGCTTACAGCTGAGGAAACTGCTCTGGTGAGACCTCCCCTGGACTACTGTGTCCAGCTCTGTGTCCTCACTATAGAAAGGACATGGAGCTGATGGAGCAGGTCCAGAGGAGGGCCACAAAAATGATTAGGGGATTTGAGCAGCTCTGCTATGAGGACAGGCTGAGGGAGCTGGGGGTGTGCAGCCTGGAGAGGAGAAGGCTCCAGAAAAACCTAACAGTGACGTTCCAGTACCTGATGGAGGCTTACAAGAAGGCTGCAGAGAGACTGTTTGCAAAGGTCTGCAGTGACGGGACGAGGGGAATGGCTTCAAACTAGAGCAGAGCAGATTTAGATTGGATGTTAGGAACAAGTTCTACACCATGAGGGTGGTGGAACACTGGAACAGGTTGCTCAGGGAAGTGGTTGAGGCCCTATCCCTGGATATATTCAAAGTGAGGCTGGACAGGGCTGTGGGCAACCTGATCTAGTGGAGGATGTCCCTGCTGACTGCAGAGAGAGTTGAACTGGATGACTTTTGGAGGTCCCTTCCAACCCAGACCATTCTGATTCTATGATTCACAATTCTGGAAAGCAATGGTTCCAAGTTAAACCATTTTAAATTTGATGTTGTCAAGATGAAACCAAAAATAAAAATGATCTAGAATTACATGAATCCTCAACTCAGAAACGTAAATAGGAAACTCCATTAATGTGTAAGATAAATAAATAAGATGAATGAGGAAACTCCATTAATTAAATCTAATCTAATTTAATCTAATCATTAATTAAATCTATTTCCAGTATCTGAAGGGGGCCTACAGGAAGACTGGGGAGGGACTATTGACAAGGTCTTGCAATGACAGGACAAGGGGCAATGGGTTTAAACTGGCAGAGGGGAGATTTAGACTGGATGTTAGGAGGAAGTTCTTTACAGTGAGGATGGTGAGACACTGGCACAGGTTGCCCAGGGAGGTTGTGGCTGCTCCCTCCATGGAGGTGTTCAAGGCCAGGTTGGAGGAGGCCTTGAGTGACCTGTTCTAGTGGGAGGTGTCCCTGCCTGTGGCAGGGTGTTGGAACTGGATGATCTTTGAGGTCCCCTCCAACCTTACCATTCTATGATTCTATTTGCTGAATTTTAGTAAGAACATTAATTTAGTAGTGTCACAAATCAAACTTTACAAATGATGTTGCATCTTTTACACAATCTCAGTCCTGCAAAGTTAATCAATGTAAAGCCTACATAAAATCATAGAATGGTAAGGTTTGAAGGGACCTGAAGGATCATCTAGCTCCAACCCCCTGCCATAGGCAGGGACACCTCCCACTAGAACAGGTTACTCAATAAATCAGCAATTACTGGGATGCCATTTTTGCTCATGTAAAGGTTGTTAGTGAACTGTTGTGATGTCTCCTCAGATAATAACAAAACCCAAGAGGGGGCAGAACAGCAAACCAAGTTTGCCAGCAAACTGAACTCACCTCTGTACCGGGCACTTTCTTCAGCACATTCTTTGAGGAGTCTTCTTTCCTCTTCTGTTGGTACATAAGGCTTAGGTATTTCTCTCTTTCATCAGGGAAATAAATTTAAGAAGAAGAATGATCAAAATAAAGGTTTGGAAACTATTTTGTTAATTAAAAACTTGGTCTAACATTCCCACCTTGTAGTGCCTGTGCTCTGACACTGCTATACTTAAGGAACTAGCGCCTTTTAGCTATACATGGGACATGAAATGTATCAGCAAAGAAAATCCAGTGCTTCCAGAAATCACTCAAGAGTAGAAAATATCTCCTGTGCACTCTAATCCTTTTAGCTATACATGGGACATGAAATGTATCAGCAAAGAAAATCCAGTGCTTCCAGAAATCACTCAAGAGTAGAAAATATCTCCTGTGCACTCTAATCCTTTTAGCTATACATGGGACATGAAATGTATCAGCAAAGAAAATCCAGTGCTTCCAGAAATCACTCAAGAGTAGAAAATATCTCCTGTGCACTCTAATCCCAACTTAGCTCATCCGTTTTGCTTCAGAAAAGGCTGCTTTGGTCCATGCAGCTTTCCACACGTACGCAAGGCCAGCTTGTTATATCCATTCCAAACATACTTGTCAGGGTTTGAGTACTCGGTGCGTGCTGTTCCTCGCAGCGTGCTTGCATTCGGTGCAAGCTGGCAGCTGCTCTGCCGTTGGTAAGAGACTTTTGCCGGCGGTGGGTGACGCTGCCCCGCTGGGAACGGCGAGCGCCAAGGAACCTTGGCAGATCGCCGGCGGCAGGGAGAAGGACAGAAGCGAGAGAGCCACCGGTACCGCAGAGAACACCTCCTACCCGCCCAGGAAAGGGCCGCCAAAAAGACCTCAAGGGCACCGTCCCCGCACCTCCGCAGGCCGTCAGGGAGCTCCGGGCAGAGCTACAGGCTGACAGGACTCGCCCTCCCCGGCCCGCAGCCTGTGTGCAGGCCCCGAGCCTGCCGCCTCCCCCTCGACAGGTACAACCCCCGAACCCCACCAGGCTCCCGCGCGACTCCCGCCGACCCCCCGCAGGTAGCACAGCTGAAGCGAACGACAATACCTCGGCCGAGTCGCCGAGCTCCCCGCCGCCGGGCCCCTGCCCGCTCTCCATGGCGGGGAGGGCGCTGCGCTGACCCGGAAGGCGCCGTGACGCTGTCCGGGGCTGGCGCCTGGCGCATGCGCGGAGGCGGCGGGTGGGGGCGGCTTTGAGCGTCGTGCTGAGGTCCTGCTATTAGTGCTTGAGGCTTACTGGGGAGGCGGTTTTGAGCGTGATATGGTGCTATTAATGCTTCGGGCTTGTTGGGGCGGCGGCTTTGAGCGTGCTGAGGTCCTGCTGTTAGTGCTTGAGGCTTACTGGGGAGGCGGTTTTGAGCGTGTTAAGGTCCTGCTATTAGTGCTTCGGGCTTGCTGGGGCGGCGGCTTTGAGCGTCCTGAGGTCCTGCTGTTAGTGCTTCGGGCTTGCTGGGGCGGCGGCTTTGAGTGTGCTGAAGTCCTGCTGTTAGTGCTTCGGGCTTGCTGGGGCGGCGGGCATCTTTCCGGTTCCCTGCTTGCGCTCTGCGGCTTTTCCTTGTGCGGAACCCGGTGGAGAGGCTCTGCGGTCGGGTCTCTGAGGACCTCGGGGCGGTAGGGAAGGGCTGTGTGGTTATTTGCCGTCATCAGCGGTGTTTCCTCGCCGGGAAAGACGAACGAGGGCGGGCGAAGGACCTAGAGGCAGCAGCTGAGGCTGAGAACATTAATTTCAATCGACAATGTTTCCTTCCTGTGCTTTATCTTGTTTCCTGCTTGCTTAAAGAATGGCACCCCGTAGGATAGGCTGAGAGAGTTGGG
>WBNM01028406.1:0-17878 GCA_013399055.1 Ramphastos sulfuratus
AATCAGGTTGCTCAGAGCCATGTGCAGGTTAGCATTAAAGACTTCCAGGGATGGGGCTTCCACCACCTCCCTAGGCAACCTGTTCCAGTGTCTCACAGCCCTCATGATGACAAACATCTTTCTAACATCCAATCTGAATATACCCACTTCTAGTTTTGCTCCATTCTCCCTAGTCTTATCACTACCTGACATCCTAAAAAGTCCCTCCCCATCTTTCCTGTAGGCTTCCTTCAGCTACTGGAAGGCCACAATAAGGTCTCCTCGGAGCCTTCTCTTCTTCAGACTGAACAGCCTCAACTCTCTCAGCCTGTCTTCATAGGAAAGGTACTCCAGCCCTCTGAGCATCCTCATGGCCCTTCTCTGGACATGTTCCAGCGTGCTCCAGAACTGGATGTAGTACTGCAGGTGGAGTCTCACTAGAGTGAGTCACCAAGTCCAACCGATAACTCTACTCTACAAAGTTCACCCTAAATCATATCCCCAAGCACCACATCCAAACAACATTTAAACACATCCAGAGTGAGATGAGAATGCAGGCCTTTGCAGAAATTGCTGACTGCTTTTGTACATAACTCAGACCACTAGAAACTGGTGCACAGTCTTGCCACGTGCCATCATTTTTCAAACCTATACCTAGCAGTGAAACACTCATTAAAAAAAGCTTATTCCCACTTGATAGCCTAGAGCATGTCACCTCTCATTTTCTTCTGAGTTCTGTTCCTCAGTTTATTAATCATTTTGTCATGATTTCATGATTTTCATAGATGTCTATTAAGCTTCTAGAAAAATAAGCCTATCTAATAGGGCAGAAGAAAATATCAACTTTCTTTCTGAGAAGGGAGGCTGTAGAATCAACCTAAACACTTTCAGATTAATGGCTTGAATTTTTTAGACATGGCAAAAAACCCAGATGTAATGGTTTGGGAGTTACCAGCCCCCACCACACACTCTATGAAAATCACCCAGACTAGACTCAGCCAGCTGGAAGTTAAGGAATGAAGCTATATTTACAGCTTATCACAATATACAAGCAGATATTTACAATATATTACAATATATATACAGCTATACATAGAAATACACAAGTTGAAGGTAATAGAGAAACACAATACCCCTCCCAGAAATCAGAGTCCCCAGGAGGGGCTCCCAACCACCCTTCCACCTTCTTTCCATCCCTCTACCTTATCCCAGGGTCTGCCTTGTGTGCAAGGTGAGTTTGGAGGATCGGCAAGGGAGGTTAGAAGCAGAGTGATTAGTTGAGNCATCAGAAGTGTGGCGAGCAGGACGAGGGAGGTGATTTTTCCCCCTCTGCTCTGGTGAGATGCCACCTGGAGTACTGCATCCAGTGCTGGAGCCCCTATTACAAGAGGGATGTGGAGATGCTGGAGTGTGTCCAGAGAAGGGCCACGAGGATGCTCAGAGGGCTGGAGCAGCTCTGCTATGAGGACAGACTGAAAGAGTTGGGGCTCTCAGGTGACCTTCTTGTGGCCTTCCAGTATCTGAAGAGGGCCTGCAAAAAGCTGAGGAGAAACTTTTTAGGCTATCAGGACTAGGGGGAATGGAGCAAAGCTGGAGGTGGTGAAATTCAGACTAGCTGTGAAGAGGAAGTTGTTCAGCATGAGAGTGCTGAGAGCCTGACATGGGTTGCCCAGGGAGGTGGTTGAAGCCCCATGCCTGGAGGTGTATAAGGCCAGGCTGGATGAGGCTCTGGCGAGCCTGATCTAGGGTAAGGTGTCCCTGCCCATGGCAGGGGGGTTGGAACTGGATGATCCTTGTGGTCCCTTCCAATCCTAAGTGATGTATGATTCTACCATAACCTGCTCACCTCACTGCTCCCCACTGAATCATTAATTTCATATAGATAAACTCTTATGTTTCCCCCTTTTCTCAGATACCATACGAAATGATTTTCTCCATCATTAGCACTGAGTTTGATAGCTTAATAGATTGCATCATGATGTTCTTTTAATTGGATGATTACATATATGCCCTGGGCAAGTCACTATGCTAACATCTGATAATTTAGCAAACTGATTTTATTTTATTTATTTTTTTTACTCCTGTCTGAAACCATTTTTGAGTCTCAGTGTTAAAAGCGTAATGTCTCTGTGAAGGCAGCCTGGATTCAGAACTTTTGGGGTATTTACATCAATGGTAATGAGGGATGCCTTGAGCCACAGGAAAGCAGTATGAGATTTTCTTCTAATTGTTGTGCTAGACTGTTGTGCTATGGCTCTAGGTTTAAAAAGTCCATCTTAAGTATTTATGAAATGGCACTCTTATTTTTTAATTAATGCCATTATCTTTCATAGAGAAATCTGCAAGATCTGCAGTCAGGTTTCTATGCTGAGTTATTAGGGTTGCAGATGTCAGTTTGGGTCTCCTGGGCCAAAGGTTTCAAATTACACTAAAGTTTTCCAAATTAAAATTTATTTAATGAAATTACAGCCAAGCTGTGGGGGATAATTAAAATTGGGTTAATGCAGTTAGAAAATAGTGATTTAGGATGATGGGTTCAGAGCTTGTAATATATAATAATTTTCTGGATTTATTTGGCAGTTACTTAGAAACTATACAAGATTTCACATCCAGACTGTGCCTGTACAACTTACATTAAATATGTCTTTTTAGAATTCAGCTTTCAAGCCACAGGATACTCAAAAAAGAAGCCTTCAGCTGAGCTCCTTCTTTTTTTTTTTTCCACCCCTGGGTCCTTTAAGAATGGAATTTCTACAATAACATTTGTAGGAAGTGCAATGGGCATAGATGTAAAAACACTCATAATGACATGCCATAATAAGAAAAGAGTTGTCTCCACATTTCAAATTGTTAACTTCAGTCTGTAAATGCATTCTTAGACGTGAGCAGAAATTTTCAGTACTATCAGTAAAAAAAAAAAATAAAAAAAAAAATTCTGTACCCTTTTGGCTGGGAGAAAAACTCCACTAACTCATTTTCTGTGAGGGCAAAAATTAGTGGATTAATAATCTTTTGTTTGATTTGAACAAATAATTTTTTTTAAAAACCCAATTAATTACTGCTTACATAGATGTTTCATCTACGCTCTACTTTACTCCATTTGATTATAGTTCTTTCCCCATAGACAAACCTGTCCATGAGGCAAATACGCTTGACTGAATAGTAGTGAATATTTGGATAAGGTACCAGTGGCTGGAGGGCAGCTGCAATTTTCATCAATGCACCATGCCCCAGTGGGATTCCTGCTGAGAATGTGCTTTGCATTATTTAGAAACAATCGAGGACACAAAGAAAAAAAGAGCCACAAATATTCACATTAAGCAGTTTGATCTTGCAAATTATTTCACAGGATGGGTTTAAGATAATAGACACCATTGGGGTAAGACCTCTGAGAAGATCTTGAGATAGCTATTTCCTGAGGAACAGAACCCTTTTTGTGCAACTAATGGCATCTATTCCTTCTGCTCTACTAGTTCCATATTGTTCCTCTCCCCAGACCTGATGGAGAAAAATAAAGGAAAAACACTCTCTTTAACTTCAGTCAGTAAAAGTAATAGTAATTTGAAGTTCCACCATGGTTACTTGGCCCTCTGAATAGCATCACAAGACATTTAAGTAGCACATTTTCAAACAAAAACTTTGTATCTGGGCTATGCACTGTGAAAGCATCAAGAAAATGGCAAAGATTTTCGCCACCTGAGTTAGAGAAAAAAAATAATCCCTTGAAAAGAGCTTGTCTGGACTTCATTATTGCTGTTATGAAAGACACATTCAGCAAAAGAAAGAGGCTGGCTATTGCTTATGCACCAATATTTAGCATGAGTCAATGTAAAATAGCTGCTAAATGGAAAACCAGTTCTGAGGAGGGTATTGGGTTGATAACCCCATTACAGCTAATAACTTTGCACGCCATTCAGACTTCGTTTAGTCCTCCAAAACCTGTCAGGCACTGCTTTGTTTTTTATTTAATTAACTCCCAAGACAAGAATAAATATATCAAGGCTGATTAAATTTTCACAGCCTTAATTTATTTCTCTATATCTTATGAACACTGGACCTAAAAATTTCAGCTAAAATATTTGAAATATTAATTTGAAATGGTTTATTTAATTTTATGATGATACACAAAATTAACTTTGAAAGCAAGCACAGTGATTACTTACAGTTCAATAAAGGTCCCAGCCTGTTGGTATAATTAAGGTATGATTAGCTGTGACCATTTCTCCTTTTTCTTTTTAACTTCTTTTCTGTCTACCATCTATTTTTTCTTCTTTATAATTCTGTCTTCTCTGCAGTTTTGGCTAAAAGTTTTGCTCTGGAGTGCCCTTATCCTGGTTCCTTAACACACCCCAAAATGCTAGCTTGAATTTCATAACAACTGCAATTTATGTGAGCTTGACTATCATGGCAGCTGGGCTGAATCTTTAGTGTTGCAGTGAAAGGCAGAAGCTGAAATTACAATTCCTGGGGTGCTGAACCTAATCATTTTGTTCTGCTCGCTCAGCCAAGTTCTACAACCTGACTACATAGTAGAGCTGGCCAAGAAGCAGCCTAGATATAGCTCAGGGGATGAGTTAACCTATATCCATGAAACAGAGCAGCAAAACTTGAAGGTTGGAAGTGGAAGAAGAGATCTACCAGAACTCCTACTCTGTTGAAGTTGTTCTTGAAGAAGAAAAAAGAAAGCAAAAGAAGAGACAGGATATGGTAGGAGTGCCACAGAGCACAGACCAGTAAGGGGATGTCCACAGGTCCCTAGAAAATTACACTGACACTCTCCCTCTGTAATTAAAAATAGAGGGACAAGTTGTAGTGAGGACAAGGGGGGAAAAGAAATAAAGTAAGTGCTGAGATCAACAAGCTACTTAATGAAGTACTAGAGTAAGGTGTTAAAAAAGTTTGCTTCTTGCACACTTTGCAATAAGAATTGCATAAAAGCATAAAAAGCCAATAGCTAGGTGAACTGAAGTAACTGTGACCAATACTAATCTTTACATAGCAGCACAAAGCATTAGATTTCATCACTCTCATGTTCATCTCTAAATGAAAATTGTGTTGCTTCAAAGCAAAATCCCCAATACCAATTGTATGGATACTTAGAAGTATAAGGAGGCTAACTAACAGAAATATACCAACGGGAAGATTCTGTAACATATTCTCATTTGTCAAAGGGGTAAGATGGTGGAAAGGATATATTATCTGGATTCCTTTTTGTGTAGAGGTGTTGGGGGAACTTAAGGGCAGATCAGGGCCTGGAATAATGGGCCAGAAACATAAAGAAATTCTTTTTTCAAAAAAAAAAGCAACATAAACATAAGGGATATGAGAGTGCAGAAGTGGAAGTACGAAGGGGTAAGGAAGAGTGGTAGAATGAGCATTGCTATAGGAAGAAGAATTTAGCAGAGCTGTATACCTCCTCCACACAGGAACACTGGGTTCTCTACCATGACTGTGGATTACAATTTAGCTATACCATGGAAGAAGAGAACAAGCAATATGAATCATTGTAGGTTTATTAGCTGACTTGTAAACAATGCGTGATGCCGGATGAAATAGTCATGCTGATTCCAAGGCCAAATGTTAATCTAGAATGTGTAGATCTGTGGGGAGCAATTTTGACTTTTTGTTTGGCTGATACTTGATGGCCGTGATATACACTCACGCTTGAAGATCTTCTCATACCCCATTGTGAACATTTTTTCCTTTCATATAGCTTCTAAGGCTCCCTTTATAGAAATGATAGAGTATAGGTTATCTAGTATATCCCAGGATTTTTTTTAATATTTTTTTTTACCAAAAAAAAAAAAAGAAAAAGAAAAAGCATCACTCAGGAATCCTCAAATTAGGCAATACACTAGTGTTTCAATATAGTCAAACTCTCTTTCAATTCTGACACGTTCTTTTAAAATCTCTATTGTCGTCTTCCAATAATGCCACAACTTGCATTACTTGTAAATAGAGCTCTTTCAAAATGAAAGAAGAAGCTATTTTGGTATTCAGGGGCAAGTCCACTATCTAGACCCCACCAACAGACATCTTCTTATGTTACTTGCATGCAGCTAACATGCCCACAGTACAAAAATCAACACACTCTTGCCTTACTTTGGATAGCAACCCTCTTTAAACTGATAGGAGTGAGTAGGGACCTTTGGCTGCAGCCAGATGAATCTTATCCTTAAGCAAAATTACTACCTAAGAAGTAAACACTAATGAGCAGAAAGTTGAGGCTTCATTTTATTGAAAGCAAAATATTAGTTCCACATCCTCTGTAGAATTTTGATGACGATAGTGAAGCATTGTCACAGATAAGTATCATGTAGCCAGGATAGTTTGCACTGAGTCTACTTAAAGCAATGCTGTCCATACAGAAGTCTCTTTTCTGCATGATTCTTTTTAGGTTTCTGATAGTTACATGATTTTTAGTATATTCCTGGTACTGTCTGAGATGGGGAAAAGTGAAAAAATACATATTCAATTTTGCTTTAGACTGTACAAACACCTTCTATTACATGTTTATTGTCAGTGCTGCCTTCTGTCTGTGGTTTTCTCTGTTGTTTTTGTGTTTTTTCTAAAAAGATGGGGAAATACATGAAAATGAAACACCAAACAAAATGGCATATGAGCTATCTGTTCACTTATGGTTTTTGACTCTGTTAGTGTTTGCATCTGATAGGAGCCAATCCAAGATCTAGCATTACTTCCATGGACTATTTGCACATTTTATATTAGATTACTGGATAAAAAAAAAAAAGAGCTGATGTTGAGACCAATGTTTTTGTCTGCTGTCTGCTAACTGGCTGCCTTACCTACTTAGCTAGAGAGTCAAGTTTCCAGCTGTTTGTCCTTTTGTCCTCCAGGCTCCTCTGTTGCCTCTCACACAGAGGTTCAGACTGAACAAAAGATGAAGCAGGTGCCTAATCTTAGGAGCAGTAAACTTCCATCAGGTATTTTGGCATTCAGGTTAAGGAAAGCCCAAAGTCTAAAGTCTCCTACTTGGTAGTTCAGAGATTTTATCTTAGGGTTTAGTGATATCAATGCCTCCCCTTTTTCTGATAGTTTTTAAACTAAAATGATAGTGATATTGTAACAGATAGTGAACTTAATCATGCCAGTATGAGACAGGAGTGTAAAACCTACCAAAGAATTTTACATAATGGCCTTGTAATAAATGTATCTACAAAGGCCTTAACATCTGAGATATTTGTGAAGAAGCTTTGAAGGGAACATGCAGAATAGTTGACAAATTCTTGGGTATCTACACTAGCAGAACTTTTAGCAAAAGCTATAGCAGAAATGGATATGCTAGAGAGTCTCAGGTATTCAAATCTTCTCTAAATTTTTTTATCTGGGACCTAATTAACAAAATCTTACATCAATATCACATTGCAGTTCGTATTTTTTTATATGCCACAATCTTAAACTCCATGTCTGTATAGAAAACTTAGTCTTTTAGAGATTTTTGGCTGAGCAGGTATAATCCTGGCCTAAGTGTATATCCACCTAAATTACTGTGCTTGCACTGCTTACATCCATTCTTTGGGGGTATATGTCTCTAGCACTATAGCAAAATAACTGCAGATGTTAAACGCTGCCTAAGCTGCATTTAAATATGGTCCTCAAGATTTTAAGAAATAATTTGGGTTTAATTACTCTTGATTTGATTATCCTGGACTTAATACACAAACAACATGGTGAAATCATTTCAATGGACGAAAGAGAAGAATGAATAAGATCTTTCTGTGAAGGTGTCGTGGCTGCCCTGGTATCTGTGCTTGCTGCTTGCTGCTGCTTGCTACTGCTGCTACTGCCTTATTGCATCCTGAACTGCCTGGAAACTCCACTGCTTCAAGTTTACCAGGAACAGGCTCTAAATGCCTCCACGCAATCGGCCTGTACAGCCAGCGTGACATCGTGCTGAGACTGCACATGGCATTGAATCCTGCCTGCACCTGAAAGCCTCCTGTAATTCACCATTGCCTTCTGCCACAAGCAGAAAGGAGCTCCTTGAGTCCATCTAGTGGGAAAGTGGTGTTTTGACTGTAATCAAAGTATTGACCACAGGAACCTTCTCTTCCAGTTCAATTAATACTATATATTATTACTAGTTATTTCTAGATTCTGTGTTATTATCTGTATAAATTTTCCATGACCATGTGAATTACCAAGTATTAATAAAATCAGTAGTCAGAGTGGTGAGAGTTCTGAATATTGAATATTAATAAACAGTATTAATCTTTGAAAATCATATCCCACATCAATTAATTACCCCTTCATTACAGAAGGTTAAAAAAACATCCTTTCTAGATCTAATACCAACATGGTTCTGCAGTCTTCTCAGATCCATTAACACATTTACATTACTGTTTTGGTCAGCTGTTTGGGTAGTCCATCATGGCAGCTGGTAATTCATCTTCAACGAATAAGACAACTGCCATGCACTGCTAGACCATAGTTTTGGAACAGAAAGAGAACCACTTGCAGAATCAGGAATTTTGGGCAGAACGAGAGTCCATCAGCTCCTAATTCATTGTTGACCATCTTCTGAAAGACTTTTGATTCATGTATAATAGACATGATAGTTATGTTATAGTCATGTATAATAACTATAGTCATAGTTATAGTCATGTATAATAGACATGTATAATAGTTTGAAGCATTTGAATGTATGCACACAAATAACATCCCTTGTCAGACATTTGGGATACAAATAAAAGCAACCTCAGCAGTTTATATGCCAATTCGTACCTATTAGAATCTTATCCTAACATGCCTTAAGGAGCTGCCTGTTGGCAACTTCATACAGCTTCTGGGGCTGGAAAAAGCATAAAAGGTTGCCTACATATTATGGTTGAACAACAGTGACATAACTGGAACATCAGAATGTTGAATAGAAAAAATTTACATGTCCAGGGTGACAAAACAACAAAAAAAAGTTGAGCGAGCAAATCTCCCCACTGTATTCATCTAGATCCATAGAAGTCTTTTTAATGCTTTCCACTTTAAGACCTAGTGCATGTCTCTCCCTGGCCTTTTCCAGGGTCACGTTGTGGCTGCCTGTGCAGTCTCTCCGTGTTCACTCTTCATCTTTACTGTGCTCGTTTCTTCTTCCTGCGCACCTCACCTTATGCTTGAGAAGTCCCCAAGCAACTTTGGAATTTCTAAATGCTTTCAGGGAAGAAGCAATCCCTGCTCGCTTCAGTTCGGTTTCATTTGACCCTGAAAGTAGGTTGTCCTCCTCTTCAGAGCCCACCCTCTCTTAACACAACAAAATAGGGCGTACATTAGCACATATCAAACAGTCAACAAGCAAACAAATCACTCACTGCAAACTGCTACAGTGGCTGGTCTTCACTGGTAAGTGTGTATTCTCACACTGCAAATAAGCTGCTGACAAGGAACACTCTTTCTTGCTACCTTAGAAAGTGACAAACTTGGAGACCTTCAAAGGCTGAAGTGCTAACCACTGGTCTTTTAAAAATGGGATCCTCATCCCCACAAATCCGTAATTTCCTCTGCACACTAGAGAATCATTGCTTTTAAAAAAGTTTTGTACTCTGGAGATTTTTTTTCCCCCCAAAATTAACATTTTGTGCAAAGTGTCACTAATTTTCCTCCTTCCCTTCTCTTGCTTTCTACAGTCTTTCTGCCAACCCTTGACATATAAAAATAATGATTTTTTTCCTTCAAATTATGATTTTTAACCTTCCAAATTTAAAGGGAAAAAAAGGAAAAATGAATAGTCTCTGAACTTCTCTGCCTTTACGCATTTGCACCACAAGGTTGTTTAAGTGCATGTTTCTGTCTAAAATATTTAATAACAGAGCCATTATTATTTCCTTCCCTTTCAGCTGATGCACACATTCAGTAAAAAATCAATTGTGTGCCACATCCACAAACATACCCTCAGCCTTATTTCCTCTCCTTTATATATTCTGCTCTTTGCTTGGATAGTTAAAGTTCCATTAATACCACTTAGGACATCTCGACATTTTTTTAAAAGTTCCATCATTTCACAGTCCAATTGTCATCTGTGGCAAGATGGCCTCCTACATAACATTCATAGAGCTATTTATCCTACAAAGCTATAAGCTCAGCCTATAATATCTCTCTTAATTTCATATATAGATTTTGATAGCTGTCTCATGTGCAATTCCGAGTGCCTTTTCTATGAAAGTTATTTTAAAAGTTGATTCCAGAAGTTTTTAAATAAATCATAAATGTTAGCAGATTCAGAATCTACATATCTAGGCTTATGTTTATTCATGGGCGAGAAGCTGACACTTGTCACAGGAAATATGAAAATACAATCTGGAATACAATTGTGGAATCTAAAAAAAAATCTGGTCTGGTAAGCAGCTCTAATTTGTTAAACCAAAGGCAGATATTAACATCTGCTCAGTTCATGGTGGTGGAATGGTATTAATTGAATAATAAGTAGCAGAAGTACAGTTGAATCACTGTTCTTTGCAGTGAATTTCTTACAAATGCAGCTTCAAAGCAAGGCAAATGCATTGAGCTAATTGCTATTGTGTCATAAATTCAAGAGGACAGGTAAAACTGGAGTCTAAAAATATTTTTTTCTTGTGATGACTGACAGAAATTTGAATTTGTTTTGTTAGGTTAAAGCCTTTTTGTTAAATACTTCTTTCATATAGTTCATCTACAAGAATATGTTTCCCTCTTATATGAATATCCCAGGTTTAATTGCCAAAGTAGATTTATTTTATTCCCATCTTTTTGCATTTTTCTTTCTTTGAATGACTCTTGTTTATTTATATAAGGGTTTTGCTGACTATCATGTATTTATGTATAGGATCTTTACTACTCCTGCAGTAAAACTTACCCATCCTCAAACAGCTGCTTATATATCCCAAATTTAGTTGTGTCATACAGCTTATCTCGATTTCATGTGTGTGTACTCTTTATCTCCTCTCCCCAGGAGAAGTTTGGTTTTTTTTTTAAGCTTACATTTATCCTTTTCCTGGTGCAATGACATTCATATTATTTTCTCCTTAAATTTAAATGTAAACTTCTCTTTACTTCTTCTGCTTGTCTTAATAATCGTAATTGACTCATACCTGGTTCTCATGTACCCTGGAGTGCTTTTGTCTTGCTGGAATGTGTCATTGTAAGCAACTGAATTTCTATGTCTGGTTTTGAAGGCAATGAATATAATACAGAAAACATCTTTAGGTGGAGTTTCTTGAGTTTTTCTTGCATAAGTGTCATCTAAACTTTATTCCCTATTAAGTAGAAAAACGTAAAAGATCCTTGAGAAATTAAGAAGGAGTCCAATTAATTACCTTCCTTTGTTTCCTTGCTTTATTCAATCCGCATAGGTTTTGGTAGGGCAAATATCTTAACAATATTTAGATATTTACATGAAAACATTCTTCTAATTTATATGAATTAATTATTTTAAATGTTATTTTAAATGTAGATTTTTTTAAAAAAATCTGATTCTATACACTATCAAAGCCCATTTTCTGTCTTTAAAGTGTTTATGTAGATTCCTGCAGTTAGTCTCCTGAAGGTGAATAACAGTTCTTGGTACAGGTCTGATTTCAGATAAAATAACCTATTCTTTCTTCACTGAATAGGACTGCTGATGTCACTGAAAGTACTGCATGAATTTCCTTTGGATAGTCTTTCCAAAATGTGCATCATTACTTCAGTTGAATCCTTCTAAAGGCAGTTTGGTTAGGGAGCAAGAACTGGAAGTCTCTCCTATTAATGAGTCTGAGGGAAGCGAACTTCTAACTTCAGGATATCTGTCAATAGCTTAAAGCTGATAGCTGAGCAGAATGAATCTCACCCAAACTCAGACACTTCTCACAAATTTAGATAGTTTTCACATCTAAATGAGCGTCTTTGGATATATTCATGTCAAGGAAAAAAATAAGAGATATGAAAACTCCGATTTTCCTTTCTCCTCTACCAAGTAAATCTATGCCCTCATGAATCATTATTGCCTATTATTTGCTTGTAGCCAAATTGCCAAATGAGCCATAAGCTACATCGAGAAAAGAGCTCTGAATTTTCAGCTCGAACCAAACATATCAGAGAAATCTAGGCCGACTGTATGCCCCATTCTGCTGCCTTGCTGGTGGGGACAGGGCAGAAAATTTAGGAGTAAAGTTAAGGATGGGAAGAAGAGAAAGATGGGAGGAAGGTGATTTTAAGATTGGGTTTTATTTCTCATTATCTTACACTGATCTGATTGGCAATAAATTAAGCCTATTTCCCCAAGTCAAGGCTGTTTTCCCTGTGATGGTAATTGCTGACTGATCTCACTGTCCTTATCATGAGCCATTCATTATATTTTCTCTCTCCTGTTCAGCTAAGGAGAGTAGTGATAGAGTGACTTTGGTGGGCATCTGGCATCCAGCCAGAGTCAATCTACCACAAAGGGATACGTCAACTGTAATTTGATTTCCTCCTTCACTTTTACCATGTACAAGATCAAGGTAAGACCAATGGACAAGTTTATGTTTATTATGCCTTCTGCCTTTCTTTTTGACTGTCTGGTTTTCTTCTGAGAACCAAGAAACAACCACTGTATTAGAATTGTTTTAGGTAAACTGATCATTGATTAATTCATCAAAAAGTATATATGTCAGTATTTCAAAATAAGACTTACTTTTCATAGTTTTAGAGTATCAATGAGAAAATATTTTTGGCTTAATTATCAAAAAAAACCCAAACAATATTGAGTCCTAAAGGAACAAACTCTCCATAGCAGTATCTGCCTATTCTCCTTGGAATATATCAAGAATACCCTAGTTTCTACAGGGGTAATAGCCTACAGTCAACTTATTACTTTTCTTTTCTTCCCCTGAAATGACATTGCTTATTATTTTTATTATGACTGATGTTATTATTTCTATTATTTTCTGAAATTGTAAAAAATATCAATAACTGAACAATTCTTTTGTGTAGTGTGAGATATGTTCAATTTCCACTTAGAACATGTAGACATCTTTCAGTTCCCCTAGGAATCAAAAAAGAAGCAATTTACAGCTGCTGTCAAAGTAAATATCATCTACTGTTTTTATTATTTCTGTGACTTGGCAAACAAGCAGAATATTATATTTAATAATTTAATGTTCAACAAAATTCTTACCTCCTTACCCAAGTGTGTCTGGGCTCTCTGTCTCACATTCTTAGCTTTGTAAAGCTTAATTAGTTATTCCTTAGTTACTGTGTTCTGAGTAATTTTGAGTGTTCTCTTTGTATAACAGATGTTTTACATGAGACACACAAAATTATGTAATTTCATTTGGAGAACAAACATTCTCTTTTTCTGAAAGATTTATTTATTTGTTTTCATCCAGTAGGCTATTTTCTGCCTATAGGTTCTTCATTAGTAAGACAATATGAAGTATCCCATATTTAGTACAATGTATCTCCTGAAAATATGAAAGGCATAAGGTAATGTGTTAAAATAAAAATCTAGATATAAGGAAGAAAAGCGTTCTCTTATCTCCTTGAATGAGACCCAAGCTAATACGGCCAGACTCACTTGAGTACATCAACAGATTTTGTTTCTCAGTTGGACATTAGCAACATTGATTTATCCATTTTTAAGATTAATCCTACATTANAGCGGAGGCACCAGGGGGGCGGGGGGCGGCGGGGGGGTCAGGGGGGGGGGGGGGGCGGGGGTGGGGGGCAGAGGGGGGGGGAGAAACTCCCGAAACCCGCATCAGCCTATCAGCCAAAGCCAGGGGTGGCTATTCAACCACTTCCCTGGGCAGCCTGTTCCAGTCTTGGATAACTTCCATATAGAAGTTTTTCTTTAATGCTTAACTTAAATCTCACCTGGTATTAACTCGATGCCATTTCGTCTTATCCTATGAGTTGTTGAGTTNTATTTGACAGAGCACATTAATTATGCTATGATTTTGAAATGAGATAGAGGTGAGTGGTGGAAAGATTTGAGTTTAGACACATCCCTGCCATGGATCTTTTTACAGTTGGGTAAACAGTCCCTCCCCATTCCACAACACTTTAGGGTAAGTATAGATTGCTTATTAGGAGGAAGAATATCATTTGAAAGAAAGTCTTAGCATTATGTTTTCATATTTGCATGACTCAGTGACTAATAAAAAACATAAAGTTTTGATTATGCCTATGTGCTGGTTTAAAGCTAATTGGAATATTTTAATGAAGAAAACTATACTGTAGACTGTGAAAGGAAAACAATGGTGATGTCTACTTCACTCATAGGCTTGCTGAGATGTTTAGGAATAAGTACTCAAAACAAAAGGTAAGTCAGTCAGGCTTGTCACACTTTCTGGGGGCACAGCTTCTGGGGCTGTCTACCAGCTTCTGAATTTCTCCTCTCTGCTGANGCAGTTGCAGAGTTTGGATCTACACGACTCCCCCATATACCCCTATCCCATTGTATTTGATGCCATTTCCTCTTATCCTATCAGTTGTTGAGTTGTGAGAAGAGACCAACACCCACTTCTCTACAACCTCCCTTCTAGGCAGTCACAGACAACAATAAAGTTTCCCCTCAGCCTCATTTTCTTATGTACCAAATTTGCCAATTGCAGAGTTTGGATCTACACAGACTCCCCCATACACCCCTATCCCATTGTAATAATGACTGAAACAAAAGCTGGAGAAAGCATTGACTTAAAATTCCATTACATAATTATTTCTAAATAGCCATAGTTACTAAAATGAAGTTTATTAACTGGATAGCAAGCATATATTGTATATCTTTGAGAATAAACAGAATTGTAATTCACAGGTTGATCAGGCAATCATTATATTAACAAATACCAACTATTTAGATTTTTCTTGTTCTATCTTTGCTAATTGTGGATCAGTGGGTAATGTTATTATGTATATGCATAGAACAGGAACATCTGAACTTGGCAATGTCAGAACTGAGTCCTGTTCACACTCTACACCTTAGTGGAAAATACACTTGAGAACATGAATTCACTTTCTCTATCACCCAATCTATAATCTCTGTTTCTTGTTTGCACTTGATACATCTGAAAAAAAAATCACATCATTAGATTTTAAACAAGGATATGATTTGGACTGTGAGGTTTTTATACACGTAATTAATTTAATTAATTCTAAAACCCACTACTAGCTTAGAACAGTGTTATTTAAATCTGGATTCATATTACAGATCTGACTACAGATATAAAAACAAAAGCAACTGCTGTTTGCAGTCAGCACCAGTCCCCAGGAGTGACTGAAGTAAATTTCTGAACTAAGCTTAAGGTATGGTTCTGTTATCTAGACCGCAACACATCTTTTAGACTTAACCTTGATCATTAAAGATAGTATATTTCAACATATGGAGCCACAAGGTGTTTGGTTTGTTTGAGGTCTTTTTTTGTTACTATAAAATTGGGAGAAGATATTAGACCATATAGCTCAACATACTGAGAGGACTTCAGGTCTTGTATCTCACAGAGCCAAATTTAGAAGTTGAAAATACTTGGGAGGGGGGCGGAAATAGTAACAGTTAAAAAACAAACAAACAACCAAACAAACCAAAACAAAAAGCTACTAACCAAAACATTAAAAAGCAAAAGAGGTAATTTTTATAATATGATACATCATTTCTGTAATACTGTGAAGTAAGCAGATTCTATTTTTTGTACAAAAAATAAAGACCCAAGACACTACTTTCTTTTATGTAGCTCCTCAGTGGATGAACCTTGCTTTAACAAGATATGCATCAAGAATTATTAAAACATCCAGGTAACAAACCCACAGCCTTGTTTAAAGTTCTTAGGTTATAAAATCATGTGTGACATCTTTTGTTGAAAGTTCCATTTAGACAACTAAATTATGTCAATCTCTAATTCTCATTGTAAGCTTAGTCAGCTAAGAATAACTTTTCACATTATAATAACTGCTCTCCAATGTTTCACTGCGAAATAACTGCCCGGTGAGAACCAAATATGAGACTCTAGATGCATTTTTACTGTGTTTAGTGCAGACATTTACTAAATGTAAGGGTAGGACTGCCAACAGCAATAAAATTGTTAAGATAAATATTCAAATTAATATTGGCATATCCAAGGAATAAATCCCTTTTCTATTATTTCTGCTCAAGGACTGAATACCTATGTGTGCTTACAGTTTACAGTAGGGGTTGGAGAGGACCTTTGAAAATCATAGAATCATAGAATGGTAAGGCTGGAAGGGACCTCAAGGATCATCTAGTTCCAACCCACTGCCATAGGCAGGGACACCTCCCACTAGCACAGGTCACTCAAGGCCTCGTCCAACCTGGCCTTGAACACCTCCAGGGAGGGAGCAGCCACAACCTCCCTGGGTGACCTGTGCCAGTGTCTCACCACCCTCACTGGAAAGAATTTCCTTTTAACATCCAGTTTAAATCTCCCCTCTTCCAGTTTAAATCCATTGCCCCTTCTCCTGTCATTGCAAGACCTTGTCAATAGTCCCTCCTCAGCCTTTCTGTAGGCCCCCTTCAGATACCAGAAGGCTACTATAAAGTGTCCTTGAAGTCTTCTCTTCTCCAGGCTGAAGAGCCCCAACTCTCTAAGCCTGTCCTTATAGCACAGCTGCTGCAGCCCTCTGAGCATCTTCGTGGCCTTCTCTGGACTCGCTCCAACAGTTCAATGTCCTTCCTGTGCTGGGGNTAATAATAATAATAATAATAATAATAATAATATAGTAGTAGTAGTAAAGTGATAGGGGAAGCTAACAAAACCAAACCAAACCCACACAACAATAACAAAACCACCATCGGCAGCACTTGCAACTGCAACAATCTTAAGATCCCTGTGTTTCCACTTAGTAGTGTGTTGTTTCCAATGATTTGTGCCACTGGCAGGTATCACAGTGTCACAGTATCACAGTATAAGCAAGGCTGGAAGAGACCTCAAAGATCATCAAGTCCGACCCATTACCACAGACCTCGAGACTAGACCTATGTAACAGATACTGCTTTCAAGAAAGAGACTTCTACATCTGAAGCCATTAATTCCTTAACTCTGTATGCTACAAAACACTGCTTCACAACCATACAACTATTTAGGGAAATTTACTGCAACCAAAAAATGAACTTGGAAATTGCCTTGAGGTAGTGTTTTCCTTTTGGAACTTAGGGTCCTCTAGAGATAAAGTCATATGTGTATTAGGTGAGTGTTCAGCAAAAAGGAGATCATTAATATTTTGAGGTTTTTTCCTCAAGGCAATACTAGTGTTAATTACAGTTTCTGTTTATGGTTTAGAATAAATTTCGTTTAGAAACCAGAAGAATTCATAATTCACTGCAACAGAGGAACCCTCGTCAACTGTTTAACTTTGAAGTGTCAGACTGGGAGTTGGCTTATTCTCCTCCATATATAATCCCTTTAATCAAGTTTTGCCAAAACCAGGACTGAAAATCGTTAATAACACCGAGTAAAACACATGTAAACCAGCTAAACTCAAGGATCATAGGGAAGCCCAAAATGATAAAACTAAAACTCTGGGAAGTAAAAACAACATAAAAATACCATGGTTTTAAGTATTAAATTACAAGAATGATCATCTTGTGTATTAAAAACTTCAGTTCCATGAACTGTATGACTCAGAGAAGTTTAATATCTTGACTTAACTATACACTTGGCCTCACTTTATGTCCAAGTAAAACAAATGCAACATTGAAATTTTCTGATCAGAAATAAGAAAAAACTGGTACCAGATAGAATTCTAAATATTTTAAGGAAAACTTGGGAAAACATAAAATCATCTGCCTTCTGGAGATTTTAATTGAAATTTAGCATTAATATCAGAATGATTTTCTGGTATAGTCAGTAGTAAAACTTTTTGACTGAACAGGTAAATGTAAAATCTGTTTCATAATAATAAGTTTATGCCCTTCCCTTCCCTTCCCTTCCCTTCCCTTCCC
>WBNM01028407.1:0-53557 GCA_013399055.1 Ramphastos sulfuratus
CCTCTGCAGCCTGTCCAGGTGCCCTCTAGCATAAGAATAATGGCACCAGTTGTTTACAGCATACTAGATAGCGAGACCCTGCTTGAGATATCTGCACATTGAGGTCTTCTGAGGAAGAGTGTTGTAGAGAAAAAAAAATCCCTATGCAGCTGGAGGCTAGGACAGTATGTCAGAGAATCATCTGCACTGTGCTTGAATTAATTTTTATACTGTCTTTTAGATGTCCACCTTTGATCACTGTTCCAAGGTAGGCTTGCAATATTCATAGAATTGTTTTGGTTGGAAAAGACCTCTAAGATCATCAAGTCCAACCACTGACCTAACACCATCATGGCCATTGACCTATGTCCCAAAGTGGAACACCACCTCCAAAGTGACTCCACCACCTCCATTGGCAGCCTATTCCAGTGCCTGACCACTCTTTGCAATAAAGAAATTTTTCCTAATCTCCAAACTAAACTCCCCTGGCACAATTTCAGGCCACTCCCTCTCATTCCATCACCTGATACTGGGGAGGATTTTCTCTGACTGTGCAAGCAGAGTTTGAAGGAATTCTGAATGCCAATCTGTACCATTCTGTCAGCTTTCCTGTGAGTGATGTCAGTTACTGGATGAATATAGAATCAAACCTCAAATGATGACTGAGGAGAAAATAGGGTAAGAGATGTCATAGATAAAAATGTTCTAGTGAAAAGAAGGCACTAATTGCAATGTGTGAATAAGGACTCTCTTCAAGTGCTTAAGTCTCCACAAGTTCCTGCATGAAGATGATAAATGTAGGTACTATCATGAGACTGTCACATTCTTCTTTTTAAAAATTGGCTATAAGATAAGGACTCAGCTACATTGGTTGATACAGATTAAGCTGATGAGGGGGAATCAGCTAATACAGACAGATCTGGAATGACAAGTCAAGAGCAATTGTCAAGTTCCCCTGTTGAAAAACTAGTGCAGTAGTATCAAAATCAATTAGCTGGCTCCAATATATATTGGCACATGTATTGGAGGAATATAGAGGAACACAGGCCAACAAAGTGGGCTGTGACATTTCTCCCACAAGACAGTGGTACCTTAGCTATCCTGGTCTGTTTACAGAGTCACAGAACATTAGGGGTTCAAAAGAGCTTTGAAAGATCATCAGGCCCAAGCCGGTTGCCAGAGCAGGATCACCTAAGTCGGTCACACCGGGAAACATGTAGGTGGGTTTGGAATGTCTCCAGAGAAGGAGACTCCACAACCTCTCTGAGCAGCCTGCTCCAGGGCTCTGCCACTCTCACAGTGAAGAGGTTTTTCCTTATGTTCACTTGGAACCTCCTCTGCTCCAGCTTGCACCCACTGTCCCTTGTCCTATCATTGGACATCCCTGAACAGAGCCTGGCTCTGTCTTCCCAACATTCATCCTTCAGATCTTTATAAACATGAATGAAGTCAGCTGTCAGGCTCCTCTGCTCCAAGCTGAAGAGCCCCAGCTCCCTCAGCCATTCCTTTGGGAACTTCCTGAAGTCCTCCTCCTGTAGCCTTCAGAGGCTAGCTGACCTGAGTGGAGGCCATTTAAATGTTGTGAGGGATTTCAGACACCATGGGTGGTAGAGTTGTGGCAAAGTCCTGGTCTAATGTGCAAAGGTCACAAGAGATCAGTTCTCCTAAGGAACATGCCCAGGAACAGCCTGAACTCACTGGCAATGTCCACCCATGCCCAGAAATTACACCTCTCTTAGGAGCAAACAATCCTCCAACAGTCACTTGTAATAATTGCAAATAAGCACTTACACAGCACTCTAGCTTAAATTTTCCAGTTTTTGTTCCAAGTCCTAATCTAGCAGAACCACTAACAGTGGCTATGAAAAGCAGATGCTTGGTGTACTTCAGAGAGACTGACACACAAAGTCACTCAAGGGACCTGACCTTCCTTGGACTGTCTTCAGCAGCTCACAAATTTAAAAATACTAGAAGGAAAAAAGAAGCTCACAGAATCACAGAACTTAGCAGGTTGGAAAAGAGCTCTAGGATCATGGAGCCCAACCTATCACCTAGCCCAGCCTGTCACCTAACCCTTCTAATTAACCAGCCCATGGCACCAGATGCCCCATCCAGCCTCCTCGTGGTTAGAGATACTTCAAGCTCAGTGAATTCAGATGCACCCCGATCTTTACAGAACAAGAGCTGGAAGACAGAGCTCTCCAAAACAAATACATTCTTCATTGATTTGTGGTTTGCTGATGATTAACTTTGTGAAACATCGACTCTGCTAAATAAAAGGTATTTAAATCAGTAACATGGTATTCTTCTCACAATACTCAATGTTATACTGCCGACCTGAAAACCTGCCTTAAAGAAAATGTTAAACTGTATAAACATTTCTCTTATGCCTAATGAAGAAATTACATTTTCCATAATCACTCTATGAAAATCTGACCTTTGGCAAACCATTAAATCATTGACACCAGTGGTATCTCAAATTGAACAAAGCAAGAAAAGCATATAAAATTTGATTTATGACCACTTAGAAAGAAATTATTTTTTTGTTTGTACTGCCCACAACGCTTAGTCTTTAAAAAAGATCTAATTTACAGAATTGTACCTTTGCACTTTACATAATCTCCTCCAAGTCCAGCTCACTGAGATACACAGAAAGCTCGGTGTGTCCTGCGCCAGCACCTAACAATTACACAAATAAACAAACAGTAAACAATCGGAAAGAGGCAGGAAGGGAGCCTGAGGAGGACCGGCGAGAGGCAGAGAGGACTTACTCGGTGTCACTGCGGTGTCAGACTCCTCCGCTCCTGCGCCCCGGGGCTCTCGGGCTTGCAGCCAGCGCAACGTCACGGTCAGAGCGCTGCCACTCCGACAAGTGGAGCGCTCCGCTGCCTGAGTTCTAAACCTTGGATTTCCTTCTTACGGTGATTGCAAAACTTTCCCACAACCACCGATACAAAAGCTTTGCAAAACAAAAGTTTCTTGTGCTGTCTGTGCTCTGGTAGCCTTCCTGCCAGTACGCCAGTGGGGCAAGCCTCTCCTGGCAGCAACCACTTCTTTTCTTCACTCTGCTGCTTACTTTTTCTTTTCTTTTTTTCCCCCCTTTAGTCCTAAAGTTGAAACACTAAAGCTGCTTTGAGCATCTTCACAGACACGCGATCACAGTCTTGAAAGATCATCTAGTTCAACCCCCCTGCCAGAGCAGGATCACCTAGAGTAGGTCACACAGGAATGCATCCAGGCAGGTTTGGAATGTCTCCAGAAAAGGAGACTCCACAGCCTCTCTGGGCAGCCTGTGCCAGGGCTCTGCCACCCTCACAGTGGAAAGGTTTTTATTTATGTTCCCGTGGAACCTTCTCTGCTCCAGCTTGCATCCATTGCCTCTTGTCCTGTCATTGGACATCCCTGAGCAGAGCCTGGCTCTGTCCTCCTGACACTGCCCTGCACATCTTGATAAGCATGACTGAGGTCATCCTCAGGCTCTTCTTTTCCAAGGTAAAAGGGCCTCAGCTCCCTCAGCCTGTCCTCAGCAGGGAGGTGTTCCACTGCTCTCAGCATCTTTGTAGCTCTGCTCTGGACTCTCTTCAGCATTTCCCTGAGATCCTTGAACAGAGTGGCCCACAAGCAGACACAGTGTCCCATATGCAGGCTCACCAGGGCAGAGCAGAGGGAGAGGAGTGCCCAGGAGTGCCTCACTCTCCATGCAGTAGCTCACATACAAGAGCTCGGAATGAGCAAGTTCAGTTTTTCCAGGCACCTTACCTGCAGCCTCAGTAACCTGCACCTCTTGGTGTTTTCCGTGAGGATTGGTAGTGATACTAAGGGGTAACTTAGCTCTTCAAAGGTGATTGTATTGACATCTGTCAGTTTTTGGTGTGCACCCTCTGTTTCACCACCCCAGTGCAGGTATGCAGAAGGGCTACCCTTGTGAAGACCTAAAGAGAGAGAAATGCCCTTGGGAAATCACAGCCTGCCCTCAGGCTCTCTGTCTGTCATAAATCAGGATTATTTAACACAGTCACAGGTAGGTCCTGCAGGTGCCAACAGGTGATTTGGGATAACACAGCTACCCCTCCAAGCTTCTTACAGGTCAGTCAAACAAAAGCTAGCCCAGATTTCACATCCTGACAATAGAAAATCATCTTTCAGGTCAAATAGGGCACATACAGACTGCAAAAATCTGTGTCTTTTCTAAAGCAGCACAAGGACAGATTCTGACCCAGAAGTCATTCCAGATGGTGTCAACGGAGTCTCAAGAAACAGGTTTGGATCATCTGATTGCATGTAACAGCACAGAGCTTGCTTTTGCAGAAACCTGCATTACAGAAGCATATTCACACCTAATTAAAAACCATTCTAGTGATTTCTAAATAAGGGGGTGAAAAAAAGTCCAAGGCTCCCATGATTTCAGTTATGCAGGAAGGAAAAAGCACCATCTCCTTTCTTTCCATTTGAAGGTAAACTGAGAGACAAACTTTGGCAAAGTTTGCATGAAAAGCCTTGATTAGGTTTTCTGTGTACAAAATTACATGAAGAGATTTGCTCAGTATCAAATTGCCATAATAGGATACATGGAGATGTATTATTTAGTTGTGAAAGCTAAAAAAAAACAATGAACTTGCTAAGTCCATAAGTATGGAAGTCCTCACTTTCCCCTTGGTAGTTAACTGCAGACAATAATCTTTATCTGCTGCCTTGCTGTTGGATGTTGCTTCACAGAGCTGTACAGATTTTACATATATTTATGGATATATTATGTGTATTTATTTAAAGTTTCAGGTTTTGTATTTCACCAGTGGCACTCTCTGCTGCCAACAGGCACTCACTGAGCAAGTCGAAACACCAGTTAGTAAATAAATCTATCTTTAGTAGTATTATTATCTAATGGTTTTCATTGCAGTGTTGCTACATTAGTCTTTAGATGTTAACTTCTTGTTTAATTTAGTTGTAACACAAGGAGTGAATGTACATACTAAAACTTCCTCTCAAAAGGATTCAGAATGCAGACAATGCAATCAGACCTGTCCTTCAGACAGTGACCCATTTTCATACTCTCATTCAAGGGAAGTAGAGTTATCCTTGCTTCATTCTTAACACCTTAACCATTATTTTAGGGGGAAAAAAAAAATCAAGATCTATAAAATGCTTACATTTAATTTACCAGAATATCTCTAGAATAAATTAGAATTTGCTTCATCTGAGAATTTTTAATTTAGAGATATTACAGTCCCCATTGGATTGCTTTTAAATATGATATTGCAAACTTTGTGGCAAAACAGATGTGGACATTAGCCACAGGTCCCCTGTTTGTCGGTGCTGTCAGCCTACAAGCAGGGGAGAGGGCAAGTCTGCTGGAAGGTAACTGCAAACCCAGTGTCTGACGGGAGAAGAGGTAGACTTCTTGCCATGAGACACCCAGAAAAGTCCCATAAACACCTCAGTGGGTGTCTTTTAATGTTGAGTACAGATTTATCTATAGAGGGCATGACACTTCTTGTAGCTGCTGCATGCAGATGCTACAACCTACTTATGAGCCAGCACTGCATGGATTCAGCATGGAGACTTCCAGATGAGCCACTCAGTTTCTCTTTAGAGCCAGAGTAGGAGAAGGTGTGAGTTACATAGTCTGTGGTAGCTGGTTTATCTATGGGATGAGAGGAACACCAGGTGTGGCTGTGGAAGACAGCGAGACAGCAAGAGCAGCTTTTGACAGTGGGAAGTCAGGAGAGGTGAATTACTCTATAAAACATTGTCTGTGCTCCCATTAAAAGATTTCCATAGCTTTGCCAAAACCATCTTCAGTGCCTGTGATAGTATTTGCCATCACATCCGTGATAAACAGGTGAGGGAAAGGCCCTGGTAAAGGAGGGACAGTGCTGGTGAGGCAAGCCACAGCTGTCACATCCTGGCCAGCCCACTAGCACATGCTGGCAGAGCAGCATCAGCAGCACACACCAGTGCCTCTCCACAAGCCACAGCGTGGGCTGTTGTGTCAGCCAGCAGCCTGACAACTAGAAAACCTGTTCTGCGAGGCCTGTGGGAGTGTGGAACCTCAGAAGCAGGAAAGCAGGGCAGCCACAAGGGAACACTTGTGGCGGCTGATGAAGTGCTGCTGCTTCCTGCATGACCCAGTGCCGTCTACCTGCAGCAGGCTGGCAGTGGCATTCGGCAGCGGGTGCAGATGTCCCTGGGAATAGCCCTAAGGCAGGGAGCTGTCCCTCATGCCTCGGGCAGGACATGGTGTCCCCGAGGTGATGCGTCTGGCTGGCTGCACTTCAATGCCTCCAGTGTGTTATGAACCTCATCAAAAGGGTGCAAGATATTCTGTGGCTGAGGACAAGCAGGGACATTGTGGGTGGACGTTTCCGCGCTCAGCCAGCCTATTGCTCCAGGAGCCTGATTTGTCTAGTAGCCACCCAAGAAACTGCAGAAGCTTTAGGCTTGGCCTCCTGTCACACTGAGGTAAACCAGATGGCAGCTCCTGCTCAGGAGGCTGCCTGTTTGGAGCTGCTGCTATCACGTCCAGCAGCGGAGGAAGTGCTGTGCAAGAGGAGCCCACTTGCCGTGGCTTAGTTGCGCTGACTGAGTTTTACTGCCAATTAGAGCCCCAGCCTGGAGCGGCACAATCCCAAGTGCCAAGCCAGCAGTCTACATACCACGTGGTGGTGTTGTGTCAGGGCTGACGTNCTACATGTGTGTTCACGTGGGAACTAATAACCCTCAAAGGAATGTCTATTTAAATTACTTCAAGTCATATAATTTCTTGCTAGGATAGGCTGCACATGCCTTGAATTTAGATGAAATTTGTGTTTGAATTAATTAGTCTTCTGAAAAATAAGANTAGAGCCCCAGCCTGGAGCGGCACAATCCCAAGTGCCAAGCCAGCAGTCTACATACCACGTGGTGGTGTTGTGTCAGGGCTGACGTGGCTACCAGCCCAAGGCTCAGGGAGCTCAGGCTGCAAGGCACGTCCTGGGTTTTCTCAGGAGAAAGTAGCAGCAGGGGCAGAAGGAACACAAATTCTGATAGATTGCTCCCTATGAGTGCTGAAATGTGGAAGGACAAGATGTGAAAGAAGAGGGGAAGGAGGAGAGACGTTTATCCTCTGCTTAAAAAAACCCAAACAAGCAAACAAACAAAAAACCCCAAAGCTTTTAGAAGCATGATTTCTACAGAAGGTCTTCCATCCTCTCTACATCAAATTTTCATCTTCTGGAAAGGTACACAGAGGCTCTGGCATTGCTATGCTATCGTGGTGTTGCTATGCTGTCAGATGACCTTGCTTCAGTTAATTTCAGTTTCTTTAGGTTGCCAAAAGAATTAAAAAGGCAAAGATACAAGTGGTAAAATAATCTCAGAGTGCTGTTCCATTTTCTCCTGCAAAACTTCATTTGGAAACTGTCCACAGATCTCCTGCAAAACTGGTGCAAGCTAACTGTAGTAAGGGAATTTTCTCCCCAAGAATAGAGAGCCCCATGGGGTACTCATATGCAAAACCTCAAATAATAATAGTAGTAGGGGTGGAGTGTTGCTGATCTCTTCAAACTGAAAGACGTATTACATGTGTGTTCACGTGGGAAACAATATGAAAACTAATAACCCTCAAAGGAATAGACATTTAAATTACTTCAAGTCATATAATTTCTTGCTAGGATAGGCTGCACATGCCTTGAATTTAGATGAAATTTGTGTTTGAATTAATTAGTCTTCTGAAAAATAAGAGAGTATCTTAAAAAAAAAAATAAAATAATTAAAAAACCCCAAGCTTTGGAGAGCTTTAATGCATGATTTCCAGCCTGGAACTTCAGCACACACAGATCAGTGCTTTAACCTGAATAAAGGAATTGTTGTTTATATACAATCTACACTTGCAAATAAAACATCACAGGATTTGGATTGCCCACAGAAATATACCTGAGATGCTTTCAAAGCTGCAGAGGAGAAGTCTAGCTACCACAGACAGCCTTCAGAAGAGGGGTGCCCACCTTAATGTATGCCATTGGAAGTCAACTCCTACAACTATCTTGAGTGTGAGTTGTATTAAACATGAACTTTACAAAATGATGGTTGAACAGCTTCCAAAGATCACAGCCCTTTTTGCCACAAAAGGTTTCTACTAAAAGAAAGTAAACAAGCAACTCTACAGTGGAATGCAAGCCAAAAGAAGCCATCCTCCAATGTGGTAGTGCTGATGTATTTCACATGTGAAGATCTCTGTTGACCTCTCTAAGCCTCAACAGGAGATACCTGTGCCAGATCTGTGGGAGTGCAAAATGTACCTAGATCAGAGGACAGGGAGGAGTGCAGTTGTGCCCTCATGTGTATAGCACAAGTGGAGAGAAGCCCTTCACTTGCAAATAGTTAACAGCTTACCTGCCCAAGGGTTGCATTTGCAGTCTCACCTTCCAGTGGATGACAACCTGAAAGCACAAGAGAAATTCTCTGCTGGCTAAACCAGGAGAAGCCCTCTGGGTTCCAGGAGATGTGACCAAAGTCAGGGAGAAATCTCATGAGCATGGTGATGGACCTGCATCATTTCTGCTCATCAAAGTGGCTGCTATTTAAGCCCTAGCTAGCTCTTGCATCCAAAAATACAATAGTAGCTTAAGCTATTGCTGAGTAATTCTCAAACAGTTTTCACTACGTGAAAGAGAAAAATTAGGAGAAACATCTCAATACTGGTTTGTTTTTACCTTAGAATGTTATAAACTTACCTTCAGTTTTCTTTAACACAAAGAAACCTTGAAGCAGTTTTACAATGCCTGATTATCACTACTTACACAACTCAAGAGGCTTGTTTCTACTAAACGATGTTTTTAAAGGCATTGAAGGAAACTTACAAACTTTGTGCTTCCACTTAAAAAGTGCCAGACGTGGAACGCTTCAAGG
Organism: Ramphastos sulfuratus; assembly: GCA_013399055.1. Classification (NCBI taxonomy): domain Eukaryota; kingdom Metazoa; phylum Chordata; class Aves; order Piciformes; family Ramphastidae; genus Ramphastos; species Ramphastos sulfuratus. The sequence goes on from WBNM01028407.1 coordinate 8,866, forward strand.
GAAAAACATTTCCTGATTTCTCCCCAGATCCATATTTCACCTGGCAGTTCCAAGGCAGGCAGCTCTTCTCACAGATACTTCTTGGAACAGTATTTCATGTAAAGTTTGGAGGGGTTCATGAAATTATGCCTGAAGGATTTCTAAAGCATTAATTGCAGTAATTGGTTTGGAGGGTGTAGAGTTATTTTATTTTTATAACGAGGAGCATCTAAAGCAAACATATTGTGAGCTATCCAAAAACTATCACGCAGCATAACCTCAGGCAAACATCCAATGGAAATTTCTTCCACTCAGGAATGTGTAGAGGCATCTTCTTCTACAGCCTGCAAGAAAAGCCATAGATGGCATTTGTGATACAGTTGTGAACCGAGAAAAGGCACTATTTTGGTGTTCCACTCCAAGCAGCAGCATAGAGACCTATTTTTTGGGAGGAGAGACTGGTTTTGTTGGGTTGGTATTCTTTTTTTTTTTTGGTTGGTTGCCTGATTTTCTTTCTTTTTTATTTGTTTCTTTGCTTTGGTTTTGTTGGGGGGGGCGGAGTGTTGTGCTTTGGTTTTGTTTGCATCAGAAAAGCAAAAATAGGAGCACCTGAAAAAAGCAAAAATGTTTTTGACATGTAATCTGAGTCTGAATGTCAGAATGGCACTCAGCACAGCTTACACAAACCCCATGGCTCTTTGATTTTTGTTTGGAAAATGACACAAATTATTAAAAAATCTCACAGGCAAAATAATCACACAGTGTCAAAATAAAGGAAGAGCTTGGTTGAAGCACTGCTGGAAGACCTTTTTTAAGGTAATAAAGAAACATGCTCATCAAGAACCAGAGCAAAAAGATGTTCACTGGAGGAGCATCACACAGATTTTATGTATTTTTGGGACAGATCATAAGGTGCTTGGTATGTAAGGGAGGTACAGGCTTCATTTAGGGAGTTTGACACAAGAAAACATCTGAAGAATGTAAAAAGCCAAGAGAAGAAATTGGATGAGAAGCTCTATATTAAAATTGAACACAATAGGATGTCTGTGACCAACTGGGAAATGTCCTAAGACAGTAACATTAGCAGAGCATAAAACAATCTCCAGAGAAGCAGTGAAAGGCAAGCCACCTAGATCTAAGAATTAGACTTGACAAGGATTAATAACTGTGTGCCAAGAAATGATCTTTCATTGGCCATAGTGTAATTCATTTACTGTACTGAATTTATAAACTCTGAAGCACTAAACCAATGTGATTGGGACTAGAATTAGACACCTAAACTGTTCCCATCTGTTCCCATCACTACCTACCTTCTCCAGCATGAGAACTTTATAAACAGGCAGTAGCTCAAGTCCCTTTTGATAGCCCAAGATTCCCATTTGCAGCTTGCAGTGCAATTGTTACTCCCAAGCCAGGTGCACTTAAACTCTTTCTCCTGCTGCTGCGGAGATGTCAGATACGAGCTGCAGTTCCCTCTGCCTATTGCCCTCCTTTTCTGGTTACCACAAGCAATACTTCTATCACAGAGAGTTTTTTGGTAGCCTGAAACTCTTGGTAAGTAGCTTTTCTTCTCAAACAAAGCCAGGTCACACCAGAGCTTTGGAGGATCCCACCAGTGCTGTTAATCCAGACTGACCAAGGCCAAGTCATCTTGCTGCAGAGCACACTGGTGTCTGGCAAAGCCTCTGGTGAGGGACACAGGTAAATACTTGATTATAAAATGAAAAGCAAAGCAAAAAATGATGATGCATGTGTTTTTTTCCATAGGGATTATTCTGGCACCCTCTGCATCTGCTAAATGTTATGAACAGGTAATATACCTTGGCTGTTGCCTGCCTGCCTTGGTCTGATTTCTGCAGCAAACATTAGCTTCTGCCTTCCATCCTATAGTACATAAACACAGAGTAAGGGTCATTCTGCATCCTGGAGTTACCTAGATTCCATGCAAACACAGGCTAAAGAGATCCTCTCACTAAGTCTTCTTGTTCCACTCTTTAAACTAAAGGTACATGCAGACTAATCTTGGTGCTCCCTTCATCTAGAGCAGACACCATTCAGTGAGTTAGTGATGATGATGATGTCGAGGAGCACCAACAGCTCACCTTTGCCTTTGGAGCACTCAGGCCTTTGACTTTCAAGGAGTAACTCCCTGCTAGTCATCTCTGCATCTGGAAGAATGACTGAGCTGCAGCCCAGTGAAGCAGGGGGGAGGGGGAAGGCACAGATGAATGATTGCAATAGCTCAGCCTTACTACTAAAGCCACCCAAATGTATGGCAGAAGGGGTTTCCATAGGACATGGATTTCTTCAGGATTTATCTGCTCATAGTGAAAAGCAAAACGGCTCTCCCACACCTATAACACTCCAGACATTCACTGAAGTCATAATTCTATTTTAACAACATCGCTGTCTGCTGCCATGGAGGGTGTAGTACCAAGCCCACAATGTTTGTGAGATACTTACATCTGATTCGTGTCAATGTGGAACAATCCTGGGACAAAGGGAGGAGATGTGTCTTTTCTTTTGCATAAATTGAGTTTCTTTATACTGTGAAGTGTACCTCTTATGCTGGCTAAAACTGGCCTGTTGCTAACTGCAAGTGTTAAAAACATCCAACTCGCATGAGCAAAGTCTGTGGTCATCCAGGGTACGAGCTGAAGAGGTGAGCAAAGTCCAGGGTCATCCAAAGGACAAGCTGAGGAAGACTAAGAACTTCATCCCTGCGACCACCAGGTGAAGATGGAGAAGACCCCAACAGGACTAGAGAGTGTGCACATAGAGGTCCATGCCCATCTTGGCAGAGGGAATATAAACTGAGGGGAGAAGCGTAGTGGTGTGCATTGTTGGTGGGCAGAGTCTCCCCTACGCACCCAGTGCTGTTTGCTTGGTTTTATTCACTTAAAAATTAATAAACAGAGTTTCTTTGCAACTCTATACAGAGTTTGCAAGTCTCATTTATCACAATGTTTATACAGAAATAAGATTTGGAGAAACCTAAGCTCCTCTCTACCTACCACTGCCTTTGCAATCTCTGACTGTGAGAAAGGTTCATAGTTGTATTAAATCTCTGTTGTTCAGGCCTTGTCTGAAGTGAAAACATAACAAGATAAAATGAACAGAGAAAGTTGGAAACAATGAATAGTTTTGTGTTTGGTGCATTTGAATTTAGAAATAACTTCCCTAGCACTCAGGGCATGGCCTCAGAAGCCAGACTCCTATATGAAAGGAATTAAAATTAAAAGAGAAGTCACTCAGTGTAACGCCTGAAAACCAGAGTGCATGACCAGCACAAGTGGTCTGTCCCTGTGCCTGTGTGCATGCATTTATATACCTCGTTAGGAATACTCCTGCAGACTTCTGGTCATAAGTGGAAGTAATGAAGTAGTAGCAGTGGTGCTGCAAATGCTGGTATCCAATTATTCAGGTTCTCCAGGGGAAACATTCCAAGTTAAAATGCAGTATGAGGTACAGTAGCATGGGGGGAAAAAAACCAAAATTAAAACCAAATCCACAGAATTAAAGCAGGGCTCATGTCCTTTTGGAAGTATTTTGAAACTCTGAAACTTTCCACATAAATGTCAGCTTGCTTTGTATGTGGGTTTGTTTTTCTGATATGAAGTTTTCTTGAGACTGGTTTACTACCTACAAAAGAAAGAAAAAACATCCTGTGACAGACAATGGCAGTTGCCTGCACTCTGCCCTTCCAGAGGGCTGCCTTGAAACAATGCTCCCAGCAAAAGGTACAGCATGAACTGGGCCACTTTGTCTTCATGACCCGCACAGGAGAAGTTTGGTTTTCCACAGCCTGTTTTGGAGCCATTTAAATGGCAGTAACATAAAGGCAGGCAGCCTTTGCACAAACACAGAGGGCCAAGGTGCTTTGCGAATGTAAAACCTTTGTGTACAGCTTTTTTCCCCCAACCCCCCCCACAATTTCCCATCTCCAGTGAGCTTTCTGCCCCCCAGGCGAGGACCTTCCTCAAACAGTGCCCGAGCTGCAGCGGTCCTGCAGCAAGCTGGCACTCACAGCCACATGCACATCTGCACTGAGCTAGTGATGTTTGTGCTCCCAAAGCTCCTCTGCTGGACATTAACAGGTGTGTGTGGAGCTTCTGGCATGGAGCTACCGAAGGATCTGTTCTCAAAGGGACATGAGGCATTGCAATACCTCTGATTTCACCTTCTAAAGGGTGGGTTTTGCCCAGTCATTTAAGTCTCCCATGATTTAAGAAATCTATGCCTTTGACTCCCCAAACAAAGCAAGAGAGGGGCAATTACCTGGTAATTTTCCACATTCTCAGAGAAAGTCCTGAACAATAAAGTTCAAAATCCCAGCTAGCATAACTGGGAACACTTTATGCCTTATTAAGAAAGGAAAAGGCTAACAACAATTCTGTTAAAAAGAAAAGCAGCAGTAGCCAAGAACATTTTGCTGGATGTATCCAGTTTTTATCGCATGAGCAAACTTATATTAACTAAAAAAAGTGATTTGGGTTTTTTTTTTTGCATGCCAAATCCCATTCCAGGTATACTCAGAGCATTTCTCTCTCCACATTCACAGGCTGAATTCGCTCCTGGTACAATGAGGCTTGCCTGGGTGAGAAGAGCCTGTTGGGAGGAGTTATCTGCTAAAACCCAGCCTGAGATAGAAAGGACTGATAAAAGTCCTGTGATTGAAATGGCTGAAAGAGCAAGCAAACTCCAGCTGCCAATGATATTGTCCAAAACTCTCCTCAGAAGCTCTCCAGGTTAATACAGAACCTTTCTATCACAAACACAAAGCCGGTATTTGTATCCTAAATCAAACAGTCACACCCTCAGCCAAATTATTGTGTCATGGTGGAGCTTTGGTTCTGAAATGTCTCACATTGCTTGCATGAACAACAAAAACCAGCAAGGGCATTCATGTTTAAGTTAAGCAAGTGCTTAAATGTTTTGCTGAATCAAGGTCAGCAACCTCAGAACTTCACAGGATCAAGTCTAAAGTTTGGCTTTACATTTGAAGGAGACTTTTTTTCCTCACCTCCCAGACTAATCCTAGGATTGTCTGTTTTACATGGCATTATCATGAGGGTTTTATGATTGTTACTTTGGAGTGACCTGCACTCTCTGCTTCCTGGGTTTGCTTCGAGGTAAGTCATGTTCCCACCATAGACCTAGGGCAAGAAGCCTTTCTAGATGGCTGCTATCCATCAGTCATCTCTCCAGCCAGGCCCAGCTAAGTTGACAACCAATCTGAGTAGCAGGCTAATGACTTCAAAGTGTCTGGTGAAGGTTGGCTCTTTCACTGCTGCATTCTCAAACAGATGAACTGGAACAATTAAAAAGAAAGTTAACATATCTGCTAAAGCATTAAACTCAAAACTTGGAAACCTTCCTATCTGCCTCCTTCCACTTCACAACACAGTGAGTTAACTAAGCCTGGCTCTGGCAGTGGTTCATTTCAATGGCACAGATTTGCCTACCTAACAAAGCCCTTTTGTTTCCTGCAGCTGTGAAACTTCAGTGCCTTCTAACTTTTCAGGTTTCCCAGGTTACCTTGGCATGAAACTGTGAGTAAATGCCTGGAGAAGACTTTCAACTCTAGCTTTAGAGGAATATAATATCCACGAGGAAGAATAATGGTTTCAAGTGCGTGCCTTATGGTAGCAAGAGCAATATTGAAAATGAGCTATGCATCAAGTGTGCAGAAAGCTTCTGGCAGACCTGTGCTCTGCTCCCCTGCCTCCTTATACCTGCTCAGCCATATCCTCCAGTGCAAAGAGGGGAAAGAGCTGTGACATATATTTTCAAAAGAATTCATTGCAAGGACCTCCTGTATTTGATCATAGAATACCAGGTTGGAAGACACCTCGAGGATCATCTAGTCCAGCCTTTCCTGGGAAAAAACACAATCACTTTTAAACTTCTGTCCTGTGGGAAGAAATGGACCTTTGATCTTTGGTTCTACGAGGGCAAGAAGCAATTCCAAACACATACATGTTTGGTGTTACTAGAACACCTAAAAGTAAAGTAGAATAGAACTGAACTAACATAACTACTTTAGGGAAATAGCCTTCCCATTTTTTGGTGGCTGTAGAAGGTCTCAGGTGGATAAAAAGGGAATAAGTCTATGTCATCTACCCCTGATGGGTAGGAAACTCTTGAAAGTACTAAATCTTTGGTCTATGGGAAAGTCAGAGCTCCCTTCATGTTTTGTGCAGCAGGGAATAATAACCAGGAATTCTTATTTTTTATTTCAAATAGCCATGATGAAAGAGCTAGAGAAGTTACTGCATGGCCACCCACAGGCAAACCTAAGGAACCTCTGCACTGAAGCCAAATGGGAGGCAGCTACAACTTAGAGGCTAAACATAGCTGCACTACTTCAGAAAAGAGAGACCTCGTGTGACACACATCCTATCAGCAGAGGTTTCTCTGTATGGGTTTTTTTACAGAAATACCATTTAAGACATCTGAAGGCAACAGCTCCCTTGTCAGTGAACTGCAAATGGATACTGCATTCAGTGCAGCATCGCAGCTGAGAGAGAGCAAAACTGGGCAAAGGCCATGAAGAGAACGTGGGTGACTGCAGGCATGCACCATCCAAGGAATGATTTGACAAGAGTGAGAAGCTGTGGCATTTAGCAGACAGCAACATGGTGGACTAAATACTCACAAACATCACTCTAGCTCACTTAATGTCAGTTATTCCCCTGACAAACCCTGAAAGCTTTTCCCTGCCCACACTCAGCAAACCTAAAAAAAAAAATCACTATAACACTGCATTAAAAAAAAAAAAAAAAAGGGTTGTTGGAGTTTGGTTTTATTATTATTATTATCACCACAGTACTCAGCCCATGTCACAAAACAGATTCCCATATTGGTCACTTACACTATGCAGAATAACAAACAGGCCCTGTCTGAAATAATTAAATAAATTTATGGGGAACTCAGATTCAAAGAAACTACAAATCCTGTCTACAGTCAATGAGAGAGGATGTGGTAGAAGCTGTTGGGGAATTCCAAGGTGAAATCTAGCACTACTGGTGTCAGTTGCAGAACTCTGGCTGTCTTCAGGGAAAACAGGACTGAAAAGGTAAATTGCTGCTTCCCAGCCCTCTGCTCGGACAGCTCAAACCTGGCATTTCAAAGGTTTCCTTATTTCTGCTCCTTGTTCTTTTGCATCAAACACATTTTTCCCCTGTAACATGTTTGTGAAGTGACATTTTTATTATATAATTAGGATACAGTTATGTGTAACTCTATGAATCTCTGTCCAAGTGTTCACTAGCTAAAGTATGCAACCTTTCACAAGGATACATCCAAACTTTACACTGCAAGGTGCTCTCACAACATAGTCTGCTTTGAAATGCTATGTCAATGTTTCTCTCATTTCTACTGGCTCATTTAACAAGACTTGGCTTTCAGATTTCAGTTTCTTCTTTAAAATAAGGAGAACTAGTGCACTTGGGACATAGGACACTCCACGTAATACTGCTGGCAGGCCAAGATAGAGCCACCTGAAATGAAGGATGAGCTTCATTAAATACATGCATTCATGGAAAAAACCAGGATCACACAGAGTACATTGTTTTGCAAGGATTGCCCAGCTGCTCTAAAGCCTGCACCCTCTCCTTTTGGGTCTCACAGTAGATCATACAATGGTAGGCTTTGGAAGGACCCCTGCAGATCATCTAGTCCAATCTTTCCTTGCTTCAGCCTTTACAACTAAGGCTGAACTCCCCTATGCATCCAGACCCTGGATGAAGTAGAGGAAGCCTGGAGGAGGGAATGCTCCCCACGGGTCAGTGCAGACTGGGTTAGGGATCAGTTAGACAAATTGAACATTCACAAGTCCATGGGCCCTGAGGAGATGCACCCAAGGGTGCTGAGAGAACTGCCTGAGGTTATCGCTCTGCCACTCTCCATCAGTTTTGGGCTCCCCAGTTTCAGAGGGACAGGGATCTGCTGGACAAGGTCCAGCGGAGGGCCTGCGAGGATGATGAGGGGACTGGAGAGTGCTCCTGTCAGGCAGAGAGCCTGATGAGGAGAGGCTGAGGGACCTGGGGCTGCTTAGTCTGGTGAAGAGAAGACTGAGAGGGGAATCTAATAGATGTTTATAAATACCAGAGGGCTGGGGGTCAGGAGTGGGGGAGGGACAGGCTCTACTCACTGCTCCCTGGGATAGGACAAGGAGCAATGGATGGAAGCTGCAGCACAGGAGGTTCCAGCTCAACACAAGGGGGAACTTCTTTACTGTAAGGGTCCCAGAACATTGGCACAGGCTGCACAGAGAGGCTGTGGTGTCTCCTTCTCTGGAGCCTTTCAAGCCCTGTCTGGATGCATTCCTCTATGCCCTGAGCTAGATTGTCTGGTCCTGCTGTGGCAGGAAGATTGGACTGGATGATCTCTTTGGGTCCCTTCCAACCCCTGACTCCTGTGATACTGTGAACCTCCCTGCTAATTAAGGTATGCCTGATTGGGTTGCAGAGGAACGCATCCAGATGAGTTTTGAAAGTCTTCAGGGAAGGAGATTCCACAACTTCTCTGAGCAGCCTGTTCCAGTGCTTAACCAGCCTCAAAGTAAAGAAGTTTCTTCCAATGTATATGTGGAACTACCTGTGTTCCATTTTGTGCCCATCCCTTGTTCTGTCACTGGCCAGGACTGAGAAAAGCCCAGTCCCATCAACAGGACCTCCACCCTTTAAATATTTACATGTATTGACAGGATCCCCTCTCACTCTTCTCTTTTCCAGGCTCAAGAGCCCCAGGTCTCTCAATCTCTCCTTTAAAGAGAGATGCTCCAGTCCCCTAATCATCCTTCAGGCCCTCACTTGGGCTCCTTTGAGTAGTTCCCTCTTGAACTGAGGAGCCCAGAACTGGACAAAATACTTCATACATGATGTCCTTTGGGCAGAGTAGATTGGGAGGACAACCTCCCTCAGCCTGCTGGCCACACTCTTCTTAATGCACCCCAGAATACTCTTGGCCTCCTTGACAATGAGGCCACACTGCCAACTCATGGTGAACTACTTGTGCACCAGCACTCCCAGGTGCTCCCCAGAGCTACTCTCTAGCAGGTGACCCCCAACCTGTACCGGGGTTACTCCTCCCCAGCTGCAGGGCTCTACACTTGCCCTTGTTGATGAATCAACATGAGAACAGAGAGTATGCCCACATCAGTAAAAATGCTGTCTACACCAACTAACTTAGCCAGTGATGTGCTAAGCCAGCTAGTGCTGTTATGGTGTTCCCTTCAGGGAAAAGAGACACCCTCATAAAGGGCAGCTCAGACTACCTGAGTAAAACTTCGGAGTACTCATGAGCTGGCATTCTTCCAAACTGACCTCTCTAAGACAGAAGCAGTTTGTCTACTAGGGAAATATAAACAGCAAGAAATTCCACCTCTAGGCATGTAATAGTACAGTAAGGAGGAGAAATTAAAGTAGAAAACATACCTGTATTTGACTATGTCATACATTCTACATGCTCCTTCTTCACCACAAGACATACTGCCCCACTTCAAGCAAGTGCTGTCTATCAAAGCTCCAAAATAAATGGGAGAAGGAATTCCAGCTGAAATTAATAGCAGCAAATAAATATTAGCCTGCTTAACACCACATACATGCTACAATATGAACTGTGATTCCTGGTCAAAGCTCCCCACCATCTCATCAGTGAGAAAGAGCAGACTCCTGTATCATGCCCATAACCTTGGTGTGATCCTTAGAGCTTTTCTTACCAAATACTCTGGAAGCTAGTCCGTGGATACCCACTCCAAATGACTTCTCTTCAGGTTTTAGAGACCTGCATGAGAATTAAATTGCACACCAATTAGTAGAGGTGAAAATAATAAGAAATGTTTAAATCTGTGGGGTTTTTAACCAAACTCTTCAGCATACTCATCACATTCTAACCAGAGTATTGGTTGAAAGACTTCATCATTCTCATTAGGTGGTGTTTACATTCTTTAACTAGGGCTGCCAAATCACCAACAGAAAAGCTATTGTCCTGTTATCATCTGCTTGGACTGAGATCAGCACCAAGTGAAAGGTAGCTGACCTTTAATCAACATTATGTCGATGTGATCACTAAACACCCATCACACACCTCCCACTAGCTCAGTGCTCTGACTCAGTAGTCCTGCATTAATTCAGGATGCAGCTAACAGCTACGAGCAACAACAGGTCATAAAGCTGACAAGACACTAAACCTTAGCACAGAAATGACACAGGATCTTCCTCCACACACTAGCACATTGCTAATTTCTAGGGTGTTTGGCCTCTGAATAAAAAGTTCAGCAGCTCTCTTAAGAGAAAGACATTTTACTGTACCTTATTAAGACCATGTACCCAGGCATGGCTGCTAAGCTGAAAATGAAGCTGCAGACGAGCGACAGTGTCAAAAAGTAATGAAGCATCCTGTCACAGTTTTCTTCTCCATCACACTGGCCCAGAACGGCAGAGGCATTTTGAGATGCATACCCTGAGGCCACAACACAGGTGCAGTTTTCAAACACCTGCCAAAAGAGTGCTTTAATCAGGTAGGCAGTCAGAGCTCACCGAGGGTGAAACTTGCACAGCTGGCAGTGGCTTACTCCTGCAGTAGATGTGTTACACGTGTGCAGCACTGTAGGGCAGCCTCTCCCAGTCTGCCAGGCACAGATACAACCATCACCTGTCTGTGTGTATGGGGCAGAGAGGGAGATGGACTCATAGTTCTCTTACGCAGCTGGAACTGTGCTTCCTCAGAGAGTCCCTGATGAAGAGAGCCCTCCCATTGCCCAGAACAGCCTGGTGATGTGATCCTTCCAGTGCCAACAGATTTGACTCTCTTTTTCCTAACCTAATGTGGGGTCTTTCACATATCAGAGAGAGAAAACCAGAGACATTTGATTGAGGCTGGGTTGCAATACTCTCACTCCAACAGCTGCTTCTGCTGAAACCACTGAGGTTGTCAGAACAAGAGCTTTCAAGTGCCAGCCAAGGTGAGCAAGGACATCAGTGCCTGCCCCATGCTGTCTTCTAACACTTTTTCCTAAAATATTTATAGAGTACAAAGGCTTTCTGACATCTGTATGAGTTGAGGTTTATTGAACACTGCATTTTAAAAGAGTTTCAATCTAATAAGAACTTCCAAGTTGTTTATGTATTATGAACTTCTTTAATACTTGTTTACTTGTTTAATACTTGTTTACTTGTTTAATACTTGTTTACTTGTTTAAAACTACAGGGTAAAAGAGATTAAGTCCATGCTACAGAATTTCATTATGGTGGAAATGTTCTTAGGTACTCAAGTTTCCAACTGGCAAGAACTTGAGCATAATTTCTCACTCCATTTTAAGAGTTTAAGATCTCTTCAACTATTAAAAGAGCAGGAGGCTACTACATTATATTCTTTAATTTAAACTTGCAACTAATTTTCATATTCAATTTGGAATTTGAAATTTGAATTTATTTGCCACCCAATAAATTTGTTCAACTCTATTTATCACCTTATATAGCAATGAAATGTACATATGTGGGTATTTCCCACCCTACATGGATATGGCTATTTGTCTCTTCCTATATTTCATGGTTACAGCACTATAAAATGTATGCTTTACCACATTCTTTCCAGTTCCTCTTGAGGCTCTGCACCCAGCAAGACAAGGTGATACATAAGTGATTTTATTGTTCCCACAAACAGGGTCCCATATTTTAAGTGGGCAATCACAATCCTTGTTGCAGCCAGCAAGTAGAGTATTTTCTTCATATGAAACTTGCTCTATTCTGAAACACAGTTAGAAGGTTAATGAATATTTTAGTCAAGAGATACCTACAGTTACCCTTTGCAATGCTTAAAACTCTAGTCTAGCTTGAGTGTTGATCCAGGTCACAACGCTCCTATCCCTGAGCGATGCCTTTCTATCTTTCTACAGGATATTACATGACATTTGTTAGTGTTATCAATTTATAGCACATCCTCCATTTTTTCTCATCTATGGCAGTTATATGCTTGGCTATCTATAACCCTTAAAGATACAGCTACAAGTCCATTTTACAGACACAATTCTTCCTGACGACTGATGGCAGCCTTCAAATCAAGAAACTGCAGATAAAAGGTCCTCTGAGAAGTCAACATAAATGAAATTTCACTAAAGCAGAATAAGATAAAGAAAGGGGGTTGTGCCTGTGTAGTTCTGAAACTGCACTCCTATATGTCTAATTTCATCAGCCACTTGTTTTTACCTGCAGTCACTTGACTTGAGCGTATAACTGTATTAGTAAAAGAATGAATACAGGCATGCAATTGTGAGTCTTCATATCTTTTAAAATACAGGTTATTGTTTAAAATAGGCATAACAGAAGACAGACCTACTGTCTTGTGCAAGGAATACAACCTTGAGAATTCATATCATTAAACTAAAATGTTGCAAAGCTATGGAGTCTCTGTCTGACTGTTAACAAGAAAAATCATTCTAGTGTCATAAGACTGAAGTCTTCTTGTATTGTAACAAACATACCCTTCATAGGAAACTGTTAGGCCAGCAACTAGTGAAGTATCACAGACAGTCCAGTAGGCACCAAAGTAGAGAAGGTATTCCAGTAAAGACACCCAAAATGCTATGTTTGCAGCCTGGTAGATGTTTATCTTGAACTTCTTCATGAATAAGCCTCCAAAAAAGTATCCGACGCATATGACGGGTAAGTTGTAAACACCTATTTAACAAGTGAAACTTCATGTTCAAATAAAGGAGACCACAAAAGCTGCTGATAAGGGAAGAGACCATAAAAGCTGCTCATACAGAGAAGAAGCCATAAAAGCTGCTCCTAAAGGAAGATTGTGTTTGGCTAAGACTCATAATATTGCTGTGACTGAACAGTTTAATTAGTCAAAGAGGTCTCTGCTAGTTCCCTTGCACACTCAAAACATCTGCCACGGTCAATAGTAATTGGAAATGTTTGGAGAGAAATCTGGAGTGAAGGACTGAAATGATTCATAGGAGAATTGCAATCTTGAGATGCAATCTGAGGGAAAAAAAAAAAAAAAAAGGGATTTAAATCCAGCCTCCCTAGATGAGAGAGAAATAAAGCAGGAGGACAAGGCAGTGGATCACATCTTGATTTGCACTGAGCATCACAGGGAGGAGGAAGAGCCTTTCAGTTTTGACATGAGATTGCTGAAAGTGCTCACACTTCTTTCCTGTTAGACACTTGAATGGAGCAAAGAACTCCTGGAAGACATTTAGGAAGTTGTTTTACACAAGCATTATACACTGTGGTTGGGTTTACTCAGGGTGGTTTTGGCTCTCTAACAGTACTTGACTGTGGGTGAACGTGAGAAAAGGGAAGACTATATTAAACCTGAGTTTGGATCCTCTCAATTCCAACACAGAACCAAGAAAAACAACCCAGCAGCACCATGCCAGCGCAACACAGCCATGATGTTACAAGCTTTTGGATGCACAGCTCCTAGAGAGCAGCAACAGAGGGCAATGGGGTCATAGGGGGCAATAAACTCATAGCATCTGGGACATTCTGTGGCAGATTTTAAAGACAATGGTGTAGCTACTGTCAAAGATGAGCACTGAGTTACGGAACAAAAGTGTGATTAGATGTATTTTAAGATGGTTCTTCTATAATGATTGGATAAATTCCAGTCTAATTAAGTCACTGTAGTTAACCAGAAGAAAACTCAGAATTTAAGATATGTTAAAATGGAACCACAGGAAGGCTCCTGCACACTCAGGATACATGTTCAGTGCTAAAACTACTTGGTGTTGCCATTCCCAATGCATGAGCACCTTGGTCTCACTCATTAAAAAAGACAAGGTAAGAGAAACAAAAAAAGACAGCTGTTTGGTCAGTGCTTTTCTTACGTGAGGTTCTGCATATGAAGGAGGATTTCAGGCTTTCAGAAAGCCCAAGACTGATACCTTGAGGAGATGATGGAAAGTGTTGGCGATTACCGGCAATTTCAGCTGCGCACAGCTTCAGCCCATCTAGGGTTTAAATTTGCCATTGATGTCCTTTCCATGAACATGAAATCCACCTTCTGCTTGATGGTATCCTTTTTAATCAGGCTAATACAAGCACTGGGCCTGTGCTTTCTCAGTGTAAATTAGCTCAACCTCCTTGAAATCAGATTGCCATATCACAGCTGAGCTTTCTGGGCCGCTTCAGAAGATTAGGAGTCAGTTATAAAATTCTGCCCAGAAAATGTGAAGATGCTTAGCAGAAGACTCTATAGAAATACTTGTAGTGTGGAGTCCCTCATTTGTAGAAGCATTTGAGCTTAGTATGTATATTTATAGATGTGCAGATGAACATGACATGCCATTCTGTGATATAAATAAAACCAGAGAGGATTTGCATAGAGAGGTGGCTGTGTGGTAGAGAAGAGCAAAGCAAAATGCAAACGTACCAATTAAAAAGATGGCATCTGATGCAGATTTTCCAAACTGCTGTTCCAGATACTTGGGCATGAAGGATATCATGCCATCAAAGGCACTGAATTGTAACACAGTTATGCATATAAACAACATATAAACTGGGTTGCGAAACAGAGCCCTGAGGAATGGGATGAAATCTGGAATAAAATAATGTAATGGGTTAGTGTGATGCTCTATGAAGTCAATCACCCATTGCAGTATGGCTGAGAGAGGAAGAGGAATAGAAGTGTCCTTTGACTAGATTAGGCTAATTCTTGAACTTTGTCAGACACAACAGGCCAATGAATACTTGCTCAGCCCAGGCTACCCCAACATGTCTCCTCTACACAAGGATAACCACGTGCATGTGCACACCAACGTGTGCTGTTCCTTATTTAAAAAAAAAAAAAAGAGAGAGAGAGAGAGAGAAGAAAATCACAGCAATAACCTTTTTGTAAAAATTTTCTGAAGCTTTTAGCTGTACAGTGAGTGAACCTTGCACCTACAGCTTGGCAGCAGTAACTGCTGCCCCACCACTCCTACTCCTTTTTTTCTCATTCCGTGTGCTCAGAGTATTCACCAAAACCCTTTTCCTGCACCTGGAATGCAAAGGGACAACAAGCAGGAAGGGGTGCAAACACACTAGGCACCTGTCCCCAGAGGTGTAATCACAGATTTTGGTCATTGCTACTGCCAGTGATGGGGAAGGAGAGGTCTGAAGAGGGATGGCACTGCAGTTATTCCCACTGTACTTTCAGCATCTGGATCTGCCAGTCTTCGGCCAAGTAAACACCTGAGAATTTAGTTTCCACAGGTCTTTTCTCTGTATAATGCCTGTTAAGTTAGGATCTGAACCATAAACCCCCCACAATTTCTCTTTGTTTAATGCTCTCTGTTAATTAATGTGCTGAGCTATCATCAAGAAACTGCAGAAAGCATCTGTAAACAATGGCTGTGCTTCATTAAAGTGAGGACCACTTAAGACACACACATATATCTTTCTGAGGCAGGTAAATACCTTAGCAGAATGGGATCTGTATGCAAGTCTTGTAGAAATGAGTCAAATATCCAAAACACTAAATAATCTGCATTGTTTATATATGCCATATAGTTCATAATAAAGCCTTCCTGGGAAATAGATTCACTTTAGCTATAAATAGCTCAATTTTCAACTTGAAATCCCTGGTGATTTAAGAAGCTCTCTGAACACATCCTGGCAACCAGCTGTAAGCAACCCTGCTGGAGCAGGAGGCTGGACCAGGTGACCACTAATGGTTCCTGCCAACATCAGGCATTCTGTGAAATGGAAAGATTCTTGATTCAGGGTATTCAGGAAGAGTGGACATTCACACCAAAAAAGAGAGGGAATGATAAAGAAAACATAAGCCCTGAAGGATTCTGGAGTACTGAACCCTGCTCTGGCAGAGGGGCTGAATTCGATGATCTAGGAGGTGCCTTCCATCCGCTGACATCCTGTGATCCTGTGACCCACAGCCTGAGCTGAACCTCTCCTCACCAGAGTAATGCTTAGTTCATGGGTTCCTTTAAGGCTACATGACAGCAGATAAAGCTGCCATCCTTGGCAAAATGAAGTTGCAATGTGAGTCAAGAGCTGAGTACTTGTTCTGAGTATGGTGAATTTGCAGGACTCTGATTGAAACACCATGGAGAGGTAGTGCCTGGCACTAGGCACTTACTATCTGAAAAACTAAGATCCTGCCAAGGGGCCCCGACCTAGATGTACCAAATCATGAGACTACTCTGAAGATCACAGCCTTTGACATACTCTGTTAACCTATGTTTCCAACTGGTATGAAAAATGAAAGGGAAAAAAAATCAGCTTCTTACAGATATACAGATCTGAAGGACCACAGATGTGAAAGCTGTCAGTGGTAGCAGGAATAACTGTAACTCAAATAGATCCCTGCTCAACAGCTATGGAACAGCTATGGAACAGCTAGGAGACACTTAAGCTCAGGTCATTTGCTTTTAGGGCTTTGAGCTGTTCCCTTGGACACAAAGCTTTTGCTGGTTGTCTGCACAGTGGACACAGAGTACAAGCAATTAATATCTGTAGCTTGTCCACAGCTCACAGAGTTGTACCATTCTTCACCAAATTTTAGTGCATTAATCCTCTACCAGAAAGAAAAGATCTGGACAGGAAAAGGACTGAATTCAGATCCTGGATCTATGGAATTAACTTTTTTCCCTCTTAAAGAAACCATCTAAATCTCCATGCAGACCCTTTGTACAACATACCCTGGATCCATCTTCACTGACAAAAGTACACAGACACAAGCTACATCTTAAGGACTAAATTAAGAAGGCAACAGAATTCATAACTCGCCTTTAGCAATTTCATACATGGTCTGTCTGTCTTCATTTTTGTCGTTTTCTTGCAATGGTGCTACACTTCTTTCATTTGCCTCCTCGGGTTCATTGGTTTCTCCTTCCTTCACAAGTGACTTGGGCAAAAACCAAAAAGGTATCGCTGCCAGGAGATTCAGTGATGCACAAATCAAAATGCCCAACCACCACGCTCCAACCCAGCGCACATCAGTAACTGTGATAGTTATCTCCTCTGAGAACAAACAAAAACCAGACAAATAAAATACCACCAAAAAAAAAAAAAAGGAAAACAAACCCACAGATCTTATACTAGTCCAGAACCCTTCTTTGCTGTCACTGTGCTTTCCCAGTCATCTCTGATATGTGACATATAAAAGCATTGTAAAGATTCTTAAAATAACGCTGATGAAAGCAGAATCTCCAGATTTCTTTCCTGATGCTGCTCTCTGGTGAATTTCAATGTTTTGCATTAACTTAATTCTAGTTCTCTCCTATGTTAAACCAGATGACAGAATTGTTCATCAAATAATTAGTACACAGATTCACAGACTCATTCAGAATCACAGAATGTCAGGGGCTGGAAGGGATCTAGAAAGATCATCCAGTCCAATTTCCCTGCCAGAGCAGCATCACCTACAGTAGGCTACACAGAACACATCCAGGTGGGTTTGGAATGTCTCCAGAGAAGAAGACTCCACAGCCTCTCTGGGCAGCCTGTGCCAGGGCTCTGGCACCCTCACCATGAAAAAGTTTTCAGAGGGAAGATTTGGACTGGATGTTAGGAGGAAGTTCTTTACAGTGAGGGTGGTGAGGCAATGGAACAGGTTGCCCAGGCAGGTTGTGGATGCTCCCTCCCTGGAGGTGTTCAAGGCCAGGTTGGACGAGGCCTTGAGTAACCTGTACTAGTGGGAGGTGTCCCTGCCTATGGCAGGGGGTTGGAACTAGATGATCCTTAAGGTCCCTTCCAACCTTACCATTCTATGATTCTATATGTTCCCATGGAACCTCCTCTGCCCCAGCTTGCACCCATTGCCCCTTGTCCTGTCATTGGGCTTCCCTGAGCAGAGCCTGGCTCTGTCCTCCTGGCACTGCCCTGCACATCTTGATAGACATGACTGAGGTCACCCCTCAGGCTGCTCTGCTCCCAGCTAAAGAGCCCCAGCTCCCTCAGCCTGTCCTCAGCAGGGAGATATTCCACTGCCTTCAGCATCTTTGTGGTTCTGAGCTGGTCTCTTTCAAGCAGTTTCTTGAGGTCTTCTTGAACTGAGGGGCCCAGAACTGGACACATTCCAGGTGCAGCCTCACCAGGGCAGAGTAGAGGGGGAGGAGATTCTTTCTCCACCTGCTAACAACAGCCCTTCTACTACAGCCCAGGATACATTGCTGGCTCGTGCTTATTCTTCTGTGCACCAGGACCCCCAGATCCCTCTCCACTGTGCTGCTCTCCAACAGGTCATTCCCCCACCTGTACTGGTCCACAAGGTTGTTCCTCCTCAGATGCAAGACTCTAGACTTGCCCTTGCTGGGCTCCATTTGTGTGTGTGTGCATTCAGGCCTTTTAGTGAGCTGAAACTTACACACATATTTTCCCTTCTGTGGAAACACCAACAAACTCAGATAAAATGAAGACATCTCACACTAGCAAAGGAATCTCTTTTAGTGCTGATAAATATACCTCTGTGTTTGCTGACTTACATGTAAGATTTTCTATATTCCATCTATTACCTGCATCCACTGATCCCAGATCAACAAACAGTTCTGCACAAAATGATGCCAGCAAGCAACCAAGGAAGGGACCCACTACAGTTGCTGTATGTAGACATCCTAAAGTATGGAAAGGAATAAACACACTAACTTAGCACCTGGGCATAATCAGTTTCTTGCATTGTAGCATATGCTTAGGACAGCTCTAGAATAGATGTTTACATCTGAAAATAGCTTCATTTCAACAAGTGGATCTCTAGTGCAATTACATGCTCTACAGTCTGATTACTTTGATAAGGCAATAAAGTCTGTCCTCTCTCTTCCTTTGTTGGTCTGAAGAGAGTGGTAAGAATCCTCACTTTTACTTAGGTTTTGTTGTAGGATTGTTTGGGGGATGGCAGTAATCACAAAAGGGCAGGCTTACCCAGGTAGAAAGGTGAATTCTCTGCTTTGGCAAAATCCTCCAAATATGAAATGCCTAAGGGCATGATGGGAGTTTCACCCATCCCTCGTACAATGTTTCCAATCATGACAAATATCCACAGCAAGGACCCAGGCTCTTTCTCACATTCTGTGAACAAAGCAAGAAGCTGGAATTAATGTTTTATTCTAACTGTTAACTGGAGCACAGGAGCTACAAGGAGCTGAGAGAGCTGGGCTTGTTCAGGCTGGAGAAGAGCAAGCTGAGGGCAGACCTCAATACTCTCTACAACTACCTGAAGGGAGGTTGGAGCAAGGAAGGGGCAGCTTCTGCTCCTTGGTGCCAGGAGACAGAACTAGAGGAAATGGTTACAAGCTGCACCAGGAGAGGTTCAGGCTGGTTATAAGGAAATATTTCTTCACTGAAAGAGTTCTTAAACATTGGAATAGGCTTCCCAGGACAGTGGTGGAATCACCATCCCTGAAGGTGTTCAAGCAGCCTGTCGATCTGGCACTTAGAGACGGGGCTCGGTGCTGACTCTTCAGTGCTGGGTTGAGAATTGGATTGGGTGGTCTTACAGGTCTCTTCCAAGCAGATGTATGCTGTGATTCTGTGACAAACAGCTTGAACTTTGGTGGGTAAGTCTGTCCTGTAAAGGTGGAATTCAGCAGTCACAACATTTGAAAAGCTCCAGTACTGGATGGAGCTGCTGCACTGGCTGGAGTAGAGTTTGCTTCATCCCTCCTGCCTCTCTGTGATGGTTTGGGAGTTATCTGCTGTGCTGGTTTGAGGCTAATTGGAATATTTTAATAGAGAAAATTATATTATAGGCTGTGAAAAGGAAACAATGGTGATGTCTACTTCACTCATAGGCTTGCTGAGATGTTTAAGAAAAATAACTCAAAACATAGATAACACAGTGTCTTGGGCTTGCAGTGAGTCTCTTGGGCACAGTGTCTGGGGCTGCCTAGCAGCTTCTGGCTTCTCCTCTCTGCTGAGTAACTTCACTAACCACTTTTTCTTCTANAGCAGCAGCTGGTGATTTTCTGAACAAGAGCACTACTGTCCAGAGAGCAAGCTTGGACATCCTGTACTAAGGTCAGATTGCTATCAGCATACACAGGAGAAGCAATCCACACCTACACATGGTCCAACCCAGACCAGTTTCTGCTTCACACAGGATGTGGACTGCCATGTATGAATGTCACAGTTTTGCTTATCCATAGACTAATAATCACCTTACCCTGGGATAATCGCAGGCTTGAAGGTCTGTGGGTTCTAGTGTGCATATGGAATGGCTGCACGATTTAAAAGAAGATGCTTTACCTTTGTGTAATTTAAAATGCTGAATTTGTGCATCTATGAAAAGAAGCAAACCAGTATCTGAAATCTCCACACAAAAGACAATACCAAGTGCTGGTAAGTACACAATTTTCTCAGTTTTTTTCCATGTGAAGATGGAAAAAATTAACGCCCTAACTGGATTTGGAAAGCTTAAAAGCTACCTCCATTACTAAATGGAGACACAGAAAACTACAACACAGGAGCACCATGGCTTGATGTCACTGTGTTCATGCAGTATTTCAGATGTGGCTCAGCTTTGGCAAACGTTGGTGGAACACTGTCACAAAATACAACAATTACCTCTGGAGTTCATCTCACCTAATTTGTGAGGTGGTCTCCATTCATCTAAGTTTCCAACAATCATTAGATGGGTCCAGGAGGTAATCTGAGCCACCCTGAAGTACAGGACATGAACGTCCTTACACAAAAGACACTGTGAGAGTTCCACAGCCTCCTTTGACCAACTATCAGGGGAGCATGAGGAGATGGTGCAGGTTAAATGCTCCCCTTGGACGTAGCTGAGGATTCAGGAGATTAATCCAAGCCTCATTGTGAGCTCTCTGAGCCTTTTGACTTCATAGTTACTTCATATGCATATTGCTATGCAGATGCATGATTCAGTCTCCCATCATTTGTTGCAGCCTAGTTTAAATTACTTTCTCTTCTTTCTAAAAGACAGTGGAATTTATATTTTTGCTATGTGGTGGGGTTTTTTTTGTGTGTGTGTGGTACAACGAAAAAGCATCCTGATACCTTTTGCCCACTGGCCTAATATGCTTCCCACCACCTCACAGCATCACAGTATTCCAAGTCAAAAAGAGGAATATTTCTGGGAACAACTTGGTGTTGCATTTCCTCTGACAGGAGTGTTAACCTACCTGCTCAGGTATCGTGACAGCTGTGAGGAAAGAAAGCAGCTTCATCTCTCGAGTCACAGACCAAAGAGACAAGAAGGGTAGGAAACTCCCTGACCTTTAGTTTTTATGTCTGGGAAAAGTACAGACCTAAAGCAGGACCCTGAAATAATTGCTAGTAAAAATAAAATCCTATTTGCTTAAACACTACAAAAAATGAGGGGGAAAGTACTAGCAAACATAGAAGAGTCATACCTGTTGATGGATCCTCTGCAGGTAAAGAGAACAAGCTTTGATTGACAAGGCACACAGGCATGACTGAAAAATTCTCCTTCTGTGAGATGCTGCTTTCAATGTGGTACCTGTTTGAATCAAAGGAAAGCACTGTAGGTTAAAAGGCAATACCTCACAAGCCTGTGCTTCAGCAATAAGCTACTACAGTGAAGTAAGGAAGAAGAATGTGTAGCTACAGGAAGAAAGAAGCCAGCACCAAAAGCTAACTGAGCCTCAGTAACAAATCTAACCAGGAGCAAAGCAGGGAATCAAGCCAGCGTTTTACCAGGACTGTTGCCCAGCCTCTAACAGGATCTTGTAACAGCTGCTTCTGGAGACATTCATGAAACACCCTAACGAAGTCTCTCCTATCACCCTCCCTTCTGTTCTTCCTATAGTCTGATCAGAGAGAGCCTCCAGTGCTGTCAGAACCATCTTGCATCAGACATAACAGGAGGACCTTCTGCTCTCCAAATATACCTCAGCTATTAAAATATAGACAAGAATTAAAGAATATTTTGTTAAGCCAAGCAAAATGGTGAAGAAGTCATTGAAGAACCATTGCAAAGCCCTTGTCAGCACAGCAGTCAGCTATGACCTCTTATCCAGACATCTTTGAAAATCGTCACTGTACCACAGGCCACCGTTTCTTCAGAGCCCACACAGCAGGCAAGACAAGGATAAAGGCTAATGCAAGAGGAGGTGCCCAGGAGAGGGGTGAGACTGCTCAGAGCTGAGTGATGAGTGCCTGTTAAAGTCATCTCACCAGCAAAACAGAACAAGCTGCTCTACAACTACCATATCCATGCCTAGTGAAGCGTCTCCCATTAAGCAGCACTGTTTCAGTGGGAGAGGTTCTGGATTAAGAATCTGCTGTGAGCTCAGGAGGACACTCACCTTCCAAACAGGAAGTGAGGAAGTGATATCAAAAGACATCCCAGTGACAGAACTGTGCAGCCAAACGCAATTATTCTGGGTCTGTGCAGTTTTGCTCCAAAGTAACTCACAAATGCTATCAGCAGCAAGTTGCCTGCAAAAAGAATCTGACTCATATTTACAAAGCAAGAGATCTTTATACCTTTTAAAGTGCAACACAAATTTGGTCATACCTTACTAGCTCAAACATCTCTTACCTCTCTTGTAAAAACTGTAACTAGAGAGGGAGCTGCCTAAAATACAGAATCACAGCATTAACCAGGTTGGAAGAGACCTCTATCACCTAACACCTACCCCTTCTGATTAATAACCCATGGCACTAAGTGCCTCACCCAGCCTCCTTTTAAGCACCTCCCGGGACACCACAGAGTGCCCCTGTCCAAGCCACAGGCTGCCAGCTTGGCCAGGAGTTTGCTATGGGAGATGGTGTCAAAGGCCTTGCTGCAGTCCAGGCAGACTACATCCACAGCCTGCCCCATATCCATCAGGCAGTTACCTGGGCATAAAAGGAGATCAGGTTGGTCAGGCAGTACCTGCCCCTCCTAAACCCATGCTGGCTGGGTCTGATCCCTTGGCCATCCTGTAGGTGCCCTGTGATTACACTCATGTTGATCTGTTCCATAACCTTGCCTGGCACTGAGATCAGCCTGACAGGTCTGTAATATCCAGGGTCCTCCTTCCAACCCTTCTTGTGGATGGGCACTGCATTGGCAGCTTCCAGCCATCTGGGACCTCTCCAGTGAGTCAGGACTGTTGATAAATGATGGAGAGCAGCTTGGGCAGCTCATCTGCCAGCTCTCTCAGCACCTAGGGTGGATCCCATCTGGTCCCATGGACTTGTGAGGATCCAAGAGGCTCAGCAGGTACCTAACTGCTTCCTCCTGGATTACAGGGGTCTGTCCTGCTCCCTGACCCCACCTGCCAGCTGGGGAGGCAGCTGTCCTGAGGCCATCCTGCCTTAATATTGAAAATCAAGGCATAGAAGGTGTCAAGCACCTCTGCCTTCTCCTCATCTCTAGTCACTCCCTTCCCCTCCTTGTCCCATAAGGAGTGGAGGTTATCCCTGCCCCTCTTTTTGTCACTAACGTATTTACAGAAACACTTCTTGTTCCCATTCCCAGCAGCGCCCAGTCTCAGTTCTAACTGGGCTTTGGCCTCTCTAATTTTCTTCCTACACAACCTAGCAAATCCTTACATTTTCCCAGAGTTATCACCCCCCTCTCAAAGGTGCTCTGCCCTCTTTCTTTCCCTCAATTCCTTCTCAAGTCCCCGACCCGCCCATGCTGGTCGCCGTCCCCAGCGGCTATGCTTTCACACATGGGTGCAGGCTGTGCCTGTGCCTTCAAGATATCTCTCTTGAAGTGGGTCCAACCTGCCTGGACCCTTCTGGTTTTAAGGGCTTTTTCTGGAAGAGCTACATACTGCATGAAAAAAGGCATGAGAGTAGAAGGCAAAATGGAAATGCCAGCGTGGTGACAGGAGATTGTTAACTTCATCTTTGTAGAGAAGAAACTTCCTGCCTCCCTGCCTGCAGACTAGCCCCAGGGGCTGCAGGATAACAGCTGGCTTAGGAAGTTCTGCTTCTAGAGTGCTCTGTTTGCAGTGTGTGGAAATAAAGAAATACATATCCAATTGGACTTGTACTGCAAATACTAAACACAACATGACATACGGAGACAAAAGCAGGATTAATTAACTCCAGTGATAGTGTGAAAGGAATAAAAATGTGTAGAGTTTTGTAGCTAGGATAATTTAAAAACACAAAGTAAAAATCTTCATTCTTTTCTCCTCCAGTTCCACTTCAGGAGCAGCTGATTTTTCTCTACTCTTCATTTATTGCTATGCAACTAAGAACAGAATCAGGCTGCGTGTTATGAATCAGGTCCCATAAAAATAGCAATTTAGCAATTGCACAGCTACTAATTTTGTGATCTTTTTGTCAAAAGAACAAAAAACATCTCTCTGACTGAGAAGCATCATGCTCTGAAAGAAGACAACATCCCTTTTATGTGTAATTGCTAGACAGACTGTATTGAACCGGTGGCTTGAATGACACTTAAAGGTGTACACTTACATGGTCCTGATAAGTTGCTTCTGTCTGCACTGATTCTTAATAATTTCAATTATTCTGATAGTTCACAATTATTTTACATCCTTGGAGATAAGTCTGACACAACATGTTATAGAAAATTGAAAATGAGAAGATAATTTAATATCATAAGCCCTTCATGCATCACTTCATTAATTTTGGCCATTTCGGATTTCTTAAATTCTCCTCCTTATCAAAAGCAAAAAATCTATTCTGACTATTCCTTCTCTGAGCTGTCCATCAAACTGTTTTGCAGGCAGTAGAAGTGCTGCCCAGAGTTTCCTCTTCTTGCACATGCAGATATTGAGATTAGGAAAAAGGGGAGAAGGAGCCTTGAGTCCCCTCCCCACCAGTGTTCATGAGCCTGTGCTGACCATTTCCTCAGCTGAACCAGAGATAATAAAAACCCACATTGTCACTTTAGAGCATAAAACATATCTACTGAGGATCTCTCTTTAGATGGGCTTGAACCTATCAAGCCTTTTGTTTGATCTTTTTGGAAATGACAAGAGACAAGCTTCTCACTGGGCAATAAAACTCTAGGCTAGGTAAGTGTCACTAAAAGCAGAACTGGGAATGTTCCTCCCAGCTCTACAGATACAAAATCTTCAAATAGATTGGCATTGGAATGGGCTGTCCAGAGAGGTGGTGGATTCACCATCCCTGGAGGTGCTTAAGAGGAGGCTGGATGAAGCACTTAGTGCCATGGGTTAGTTCATTAGAAGGGTTAGGTGATAGGTTGGACTTGATGATCTTAGAGGTCTTTTCCAGCCTGGTTAATTGTGTGAAATACTGTTGAGTTGCAGCAAGGAGTCAATCCAACCCACTTCGAGGTCACTGGTTAGAAGAACTGTAAAATGCTAAATGTGACCTTAAATTTAAACAAAGCTTATAAAATACTTCTGTTTTGTTCAGAAAGATTCCATACAAAGCTCATAAACAAGTCCAATTTGGTTAGATGCTCTGTCATAACTTAAGATGGTGCAGAATATTTAATTTCTGATTTTAATCCTAATTCAGATTTTAATCCTAAACTTCCTCATTTAAATTGTCCTGTTAATTTCTAAGACACTAGATGTGTGAGTACCAGCTGGACCAGTAGGCTAAAACTGGTCACATATGGTAATCAACCTGGAGATGAGAGTCACTTAATTCATGTTCAGGCAATATAATGTATACTCAAAGAATAACAAATGGTAAAATGAGTTATTACCAATTTCAAAGCTTCCATTAATGATCCCCACTAAAGAAGCTGGTATGTTAAATTGTTTCTCTATCTGTGTGTACATGCTGTTCATGTAAGCACCAGACATTGTTTTACCAACAAATGCGAGTGACAGTGCCAGCAGAAACACCTAGGAAAGAAAGAGAGAATGCATTACAAAATATTTAGGAATATTCCGTGGTCATTTTCCCCACCAAAGACTCGCTTCTAGCTAAGACAAGTGAGCAGCTCTGCTCCACTGCCAGGTGTGTAAATCCTAGCAGCTACTCTGGTCAGCAGTGATGGCTTCTCTAAAGAAGAGAAGAAAACAAAAACACACAAACAAACAACAATGAATAAAAGGCAAAACAACAACAACAGAATCAATTTTGTTCTTCACCTGCTCCCACTGAACAAGATTATCTGCGGAAACCTTAAACCAAGGCAGGCAGAGCACAATCTCTTCCACTGTGTCTGCTGCAAGATTGCCATCTGCAGGACTCGAAAACCGTCTGCAGCCAGGTCCGGATGCAAAGATCTTTGCGCTCTCTGCTCATCCGAATGACAAATTAATTGCAGAACTAAAAGAGTTTCCTTTGATGGAATTACTTGATCTGTATCTCCTTGCCCACCTCGATAGAGGTCAGGAGCCCAGCACAAGTCATTTAGAACACGAATAAACTGTGTGTCCTTGTCATAGGAATCCAGAATCAACTGGCAGTGAACAAACATTAATATGAATATATGCAATGGCATTCAAACCCTGTAGGGTTATAAAAACAGTATTTGTGAAATTTAATCAATAGTATTTTTAAATACATCTGCTGCAAATGCTGAAGAGCATAAGCAGTGTATTTGGACTTTGAATTACTCCTAACCTCAAGCTATTTTACAGCATTATTTTATAGCACTTCTTGACAACTTGTAGTCTAGGGTACATCAACGGCCAAGTTTTACTGCCGTGCCACAGTCAGTGAGGTCCATTCCACTGGCTTAAGAAGGAACAATAAATGTGTCAGAACGGGTGGATTATGCAAATTCAGAGGTGGAGCTTCAAAGGAGCAACCAACCATACCTCCCAGACTGCAAAAGTTCAGGGACATAAAAAGCAACAGGGGTGCTTACAAACTTGCCTGATCCTGGTTAAGGTATTAAGAATAAGGAAAGAAACAGAGCTTATGTATCCATTAATTCTTGGTTGTAACTTCTACCAAACTATTCTAACTACAGTTGTGTGTTCACACAAAATTGCTAAAAGAGTTCTGTACCTTCAGCTTGGAAATGCAACAGAACTTGTCCTCTGCATGTGGCTTCTCAGTTTCCTTCATCTTGCCTTTTTTCAATTGATCCCAACGGCTGAGTCTGTCCAATGATCCCATTAGAGTATTGAAAAAGATGAAAGGGGGGGAAAAAAAGAAACATTTTAATCCCATATTTGCAAAAACTCCAATTCCTTCTAAGATATTCGATATTTGAGCATCTTCCTTAAATAATTGTGAACTGGATTCCAACAAAAGCTACAAGCCTATGAACTTTATTCCAACAAAGGCAATTTGACATGTGCTATTTATCTCAAGTACTGACTGCTGTCAGAAGCAGGGAAAAGAGATACTCTGAGGGCAAGCTAGCTTGTCTGTAATACAGCTTTTCAGTCTTCTTCACAAGCATTTGGCACTGACTGCTGTGGGAGACAGAACTTTGAAGACTAAATCTTTGACTGATGTATACTTGTCTCTATGGTCTTTATTTCCTACACCTTGCTAGCCATAAAAAGGATATTTAGTTCTGCTCTTCATGTTCTGTTGAGGCCTCTCCTCTTCCACTGGCATCAGTGCAAGTCTGTTAATTTTGATAGAAGCTACGTTGCAGACTAATCTCTTGGCATTAGAATTAGAAGGACAAAAAATGAATCCGAAACCACCAGACTGGCTTAAGTTTTAAACAGAAACAAACCAGACTCCATTCTGTTTCCCCTCCCCAGATCTGCAAAAGCATCCCTCTTGTAGTCACCTCCATCTCAGTCTGATGGTCAGAGCTTCTGGCAGTGTCAAGCCCCTGCTTTCCTACACACCTGACACACTTCCCAAACAGGTGTTCCGAGAAGGAGTGATATATTCCTGGGACTTGAGCTTCTCTGCAGAAGCCCCTGCACATCCGAGGGCTAGCACAATGAGTTAAACAAGGGACAGCACCAGTTTAAAGAC
Source organism: Ramphastos sulfuratus (assembly GCA_013399055.1). Lineage (NCBI taxonomy): Eukaryota > Metazoa > Chordata > Aves > Piciformes > Ramphastidae > Ramphastos > Ramphastos sulfuratus. Next base: position 36,618 of record WBNM01028407.1, read on the forward strand.
GATTTCACTCTAGGGGCTGACACAAAGTGGTGTCACTCAATACAGTTCCCTCTGCCTGATGAGGTAAGCTGCAGAAAATGAGGGCAAGTCAGAGCCCTACCTTATAGTAGGGGCGGATATAGGCTAATTTCCTCTTTTTCCTCTCGGGTACACTTCCCAAGGTGATCTTGCAGCACCTGCTCTCCTCTGTGTTTTCCACTGCACAGAGCCTTGGCTGCAAAGCAAGCTGCCCTAGACAAGCCCACCAATAGGACTGTGCTGCTTTTCACATTCTTCTACCCAGCACCCTCCTCAGGCAATCTCCTCAAATACTACTTTCTACAACAATGTTAATCCTCTCAACTGTTTCTCAGCTAACTTGATTCCTAGCAAATGCATGGACATTAACTCCTTCTACAGGGACCTCCTCACTTTCAGCCTTTAAGTGTAATGCAGTATTGCAGCATTCTTGGAAATGCTTCCTTTACCATTAAGTGTAGGTGGTCAGCAACTCAATTAACTAGGACATACAAACAGTTTTTGTTCCAGCTTTGCATAGAGATGCTTACACAAGCTATGCTCAGGAGGGTAGGCAGCTTATGCTGCCAGGATAGTCACATTATGACTAGATTGCTCACTTGAGGAATTTGCACAGGCTAGGTAAAGCTAAGTATTCATTTGAGAGAACCTTTGGGTTCTCATTGACCTGCCAGATACCCTGCAAACACCAACACTTGAATCCTACTCCTAAGCCTGAAATGTTCACTGAAACTTCAGAGAAGACATCAATAAAACCTCTCCTTACAGTGCCTTAATCCTTCCATTTCTGTACCAACTTTGGGAACCCTTTTTTGGCAGACTAAGTTAGCAGCAACACCAGAAGTGCTTCTTCCAGCTATCTCCACTACTGGAGTAGACTAGAAAGAGACAGATAATCAGAAGACTTCTTTCTAGAAAACAGCCACTTTACAAAGTGCACAGAGCTGAAGCATAGTGTAGAGAGCTTTACCCTAGGCCACAGCTATAGAACAGATGCATGAAGTACAGCTGATGTAACTCTGACTTTAACCAAAGCGGTTACATCCTCTGTGGATGAAGGCAGGCTTATCCAGCAAAGCTGAGCACAGCAAGCAGACTAGCTAGCCAATAACTAACATTAAAAATGAAAAAAATAAAACAAACCCACACCAGTCTCTGGATATAAATGTCTAGAAAGCAGTATTCTGCAAGGTGCCTTGCCCCAGTCCCAAAGGGATAGCCTACTTTGAACGTAAAATGCATCTTCCACTTGGCTTAGCTTGGTCATATAGATAAACTGCTAAGTCCTTGTTTTGTTTACACACAGGATTAAAAATCACAGGAGGTAACCAAGCAGAAGGCAATTACAGTGTCAGCACTTTTAACTAATTTATTTTTTCAGTTGCAAAAAGCATCCTGAAGCCTTGTTTTACAAGCCACAGTTCAAACTGTGATTCTAAAGCAATTACAGTAACAGTAGTCTGAGGGGAAGGGAAATATTCTGCTGACAAAACAATTGGGTACTTACGGCTTTGAAAAGGATTTCAGAAGAGATGACTGACACTCTACACTTAAACTTTGACCTGTATTTTAAACAGTTGAAAATTAACCTAGATACACTCACTGCAGAATTTGTGCTCTTGCCAAATGCTTTCAGCTGTGCGTTTTAGGGTGCTCACTCGGATCTAAAAGACATGGGTCAAGTTCTTCATTAGGAAAAAATAAGAAGTTCATCTTTTTCTCTTTCCCACCCAAAAAAGTCAAGAGCTGGATACCTGAGAATGAAGTGCCCACTGAAGGTATCTGGAGAGTGCTCACAAACAAGAAAGGAGCTTGGAGAATGTACATAGCTGTGCAGCCTTACAGGTTAGGCAGTGTCCTAGCAGAGGGTGACACAAGGTCAGACACGAACAGGTGAATGAATTCGCATTTCTCACGTCTTGAAGAGGGGGTGGTGGTGGTGGTTAAAATGTTAGTTAGTGGATGAAGAGCAGCACAGAGATAACTATGGGCCTCTTCTTGCTGCCTTGGAATTATTTGGAGAAAATGTAGCCCCTCCTAGCTGGTATAAACTACTCAGAGGTTCATCTGTAGGACAGGACTGGATCTGAACCAAAAGTAGTGGAAATTCCCTCAGCCCCCCGAGCAGAGAGGAATAATATCACTCAGCATTCCCAGCTTCTGGCCTTAAGAGCTTCTTCCCAGCGTAACAACCATTCTGGATCTGGTTTTGAAGTATCCTAGCTCCACTACCTGCTATATAACTGGGGTGTTGTTAGTTCTAAAAGGGGGCAAAGATGCTTATAATTAGGCATTGAGACATTCATTCACTAGGAGCACCCTTTCCTTTGGGACTTTTGCTGAATCATGATGGTTCACCATGCAAAAGACAAAATAAATAAGGCCACCTATAGCCACTATGGCTGTCTACAGGCTGAGTGCCTGCTAGTTACTGATTGCTGGGCATTACAAAATCAGAGAGTAGTTTGACCAAGTGTAAATAGTCCTAGCTAATGTGACAGGAAGAGCCCTGTGACCCTGATCAACTCTGAGCATTAGCAGATAAACTTCCAAGTCCTGGTGCTGAAGCAGGTTTTGTCTGTGACCCTGAGTCTCTTGTTGACACTTTTGCTTGTCTCCCTCATGGAAATAACTACTGATGCACAAAAATAAATGATAAAGGCAAGATCTAAAATGGATGGTGAGGGTGGAATAGGGATTAATAAAAGCCTAGTTTTGAGCCTAGTCTCTAGGGTGCTGTTTCTTAGCTTTCTGAGGGAATGTTTGACAAACCTGCCTGAACTACCACAAAAGCTGTGTGATTGAGCTGCAGGAGAGGGGAACAACGCACAGCAATAGAGTTGCATTCCGATGGGACGCTACTGTTTCACAAATTTACAACTGCTGCTATGCTGAAGAACATTTTGTAGCTCCTCTGCTAGTGCCTCACAGAGCAGTGGCAGCTGTTCAGTGATGCACCAGAGCACGAGGTAAGGCATTTCCCCTGCTGTTTCTTACAAGAGAAGTTCACAGCTTTAAGCTTCTCAGAGTGTCTTCTCAGCTTTTACCACTGGAAACCTTCTCAAGTAAAGTCTACTAGCATACTTCTAATATGTGAAAAGCCTCATTTTGCCTCAGAAAGTGTTCATAAGAGAGAGAGCACTACTCTGTTCTCGTTCCTTGAGGGCCTCCAGACCACACCTGATAGCTGCCTGTGCTCATTTGGCTTGTAGAGTTTAACTTATCTCTATGAAGACAGTATTTTCCCAGAAAAAAATAAAATTAGACTGAAAATAGATTTAATTTTGAACAACCTGACAGCGCTGGAGAGCTTTTATGTTTTTAAAGGCCTTTTGGGACTTAAAGGATGTCAGGGGAACATTTTTAGGGCAAATGTATGTTGTCAAAGGAAGTCATTGTAGCCTACTTGCATGGTCTGTGTGCAGAAAGAAGCTCCTGAAAGAGCACACCCATAGGTACAGTAGTGACTTCTGTAAATGTTCAGTGTTTGGGTGTGCTTAAATGACACAGAAAAGCACCTGCTGTGCACATCTTGACCTTTATAACCCACTTTTGTTTCAGCACACAGCCTACAGCAGTAGCACGGGGCCACTAAGGAGTCACTCCCAGTTATTTGCCAGCAAAATATGCAAATTAAATAAAATTATACAAATTAAATACCTTGACAAATAAACAACAACAAAATCAGGAGTAGAGACATGAAATGGACATACATTTATAAATGCACAGGTTAATATTCAGTAAATTTATGTAAAATTCACTATTTTTCTCCACTGAGTTTAATTTACATCGTTAGAGAGAGTCTATGATGTCTTAGCATAGTCAATTCCCATCTTCTTCATGGGTTTACTCATAAAAAACATATCCTCACCAAGTTGCTTCTTGCATTAAGAGCCAGCACTTGAGAACTGGAGACTGCAAGTGTTCTTCTTTTCTGGACAGATTTCATTTGAGGGGCATTCTAATGAGTCAACACAGGAAGAGCACCTTGAGAGAGTCAAGTGTTTGTATAGAATCAGTGTACTCTGTGCTTAGAAACAGTCTAATTGAAGATCCTTACCTAGAGTCTCACAAGAGGCATTACAGAGAATTAGATGTTTCCAGACAGCAATTTATCCCATCTCAAGATAGCTGTCTAAAAGAAGTGGGATGAAGCAGTCTCTGAAGGTGCCTCATTCTTCTCCTTGATGAGAAAGTCTAGAGAGCTGGCTTAGTCCAGATAACTAACTTTGAGACAGATCAAAACCAGGTCAGATGAGACCTGTCTCAGTTCTCTCTCTTTATGGCATTCTAGATCCACTGATCTCAGCCAAGGAACAAAGCAGTCTGACAGTCAGCAGAGCCCAGTAAGGTTAAGATGCCCTTACAATTACCTGTGCGAACCCCTGGGAAATGCAAACAGATGAAAGGTGTGCTGGTTCTGGAAACCATTATAAGTTCTCAGTAAAAACATGCAGAGCTGATGTACAATTACAATGTGTTATGCCAAGTCACCTTCCAAAACTGCAGCAGTCACTGCTGCCCTCACTCTAAAGACAAGGCAATGACGTTGGCAGCAGACCACTAAGTAGCTCTTTCCCAGTACTACAGCTGCAAATAACCACAGAGGTAACCAGCTCAGGAGAAGCTGGGAACAGGAGCTGTGTCACCACAGAACTGAGCACTATAGCAGCCAGGGGCTGCACATCTCACAGGACCTAAGAGAGCATAGGAACTCAAATGAGGGTGTTGTGACACACTCAGGTTCACTGTCATTTCCCCTATTAGTTCAGAGCTGGACCACTGTGCTGTTTGAAGCTAACTGGAATATTTTAATGAAAAAAACCAGCACAACCACAATCCAGGCAATGTTTTTTTCTCAGTTGTCTCTCCTGCAATCTGCTTCTCTACTGAAGGTTTATCAGGAGACACAAGGGAGCTTAAAATTCCACCCCTCTCTAGTCCTGATGAAGACAGCAGCAGTGCAGAGCTGTGGTAGTTGATAGCCACACCAAGTGGTGGCTAACAAGGACAACACAGGATTTTCTTCCAGGGTTGTCCAAGTACACACTCCAAAAGTCAAATGTTTGAACAGGACAGCAAAACTGAGTCTGGAAAGCTCAAGACAGGCTCCTTCACAACATTTTCTCTCCTTTCAGATGCTCATAAAGGTCACAACATCTGTACAAAGTAAAAAAAAAACTCTTCTCACTGTATTTGGGAACCTATCATCTCAGAAGACAGAGAGAAAGGATTTTTTAAAAATAGCATAACTTTAAAATTTTTAAAAAATATTTCTTCTGGCAAGGGTTATACAGGTCTGGCGTAAACTGTGGGGAGTCACAAGGTCTCATTGTACTGGCCAGTAAAGAGACAAACAGGTAATAGGGAAGTGCCCATCTGCATTTGACTGAGAAAGTGGGGTGGTGTTTACCACTGTGTATGCAGAAACACAGAGACACAAAACCTTCTGACAGCTTGGAACCTGAGTTCAGGTTTAGTTTGACTGCCCAGTAAGATTTCCTTTCCTCTCACCTCAACACAATGCATCAGCTACAGACTGGGTAAAGATTCAGATCTGCCTCCCTTTCTCGACTCTGTCATCAGTTCTGGTCACAGAGTCACAGAATGTCAGCGGCTCAAAGGCACCTCCAAAGCTCATCCAGTCCAACCCCCCTACCAGAGCAGGATCACCTATACCAGATCACACAGGAACACAGCTAGGCAGCTCTTGAATATCTCCAGAGAGGGAGATTCCACAACCCTCCTGGGCAGCCTGTTCCAGGGTTCTGTCACCCTCACAGTGAAAAAATTCCTCCTCATGTTTACATGAAACTTCCTATGCCTCAGCGTCCACCACTGACCCTTGTCCTGGCATCAGGCATCACCCAGCAGAGCCTGGCTCCAGCCTCCTGGCACTCACCCTGCACATATTGATAACCATTGCTGAGGTCACCTCTCAGTCTCCTCCTCTCCCAGCAGCACAGCCCCAGCTCCCTCAGGCTCTCCTCATAACAGAGATGTTCCATTCCCTTACTCTTCTTTGTGGCTCTGCCCTGGACTCTCTCCATCAGCGCTCACTCCTCTTAATTCAGCATCCTCTCATTCTTTTCCCACTAGCCAAGAACAGCAGTCACTTATAGCACTCATTTCTGTACTCTGGAGAGGAGCAAAGCATTAATCACTGTCTGTTTACATAAGTACCTGCTTATTAGAGTTACTGGGACTGCAGTAACAGTTTCTCTCCTAAGGAAGCAATTCAGCACATTGATTTCCACTTGTATGAATTTGGGGGTTTGCTTTTGTTTTAGCAAAACAGGTTGATGTCTTCCAGCCTTGAGATCAACTTTATAAAGAAATAAAACTCTTTTTCTTCATAAAATTTGCAACAAGGCTGGAAAATTTGTTACACAAAGTTCTGGTTTTAAATATTAGGAAACATAAATATACCAATTGTCAAAACGTGTTTTCAGAATAAACTATCTATGGGAAAGTGGGGAGGGGGAAGAAAACTGAGGCCTTGAGTAACCTGTACTAGTGGGAGGTGTGCGTGCCTATGGCAGAGGGTTGGAACTAGATGATCCTTGAGGTCCCTTCCAACATTACCATTCTAGGATTCTATGAATTCTATATTCCTGGGCAGTAGCTCCTCTTCAAAGTACAAAGGGATCTGTTGTGTGGTCAGGTCATCAGCTTCCCACTACTGAGGCCTATTGTCTGATGAACATACCTTGAGAAAAGTCAAAGGAACAAATGTGCTGTAGGCTGACTGGCAGCAAAGGTCTCTCTGGAATCTTTTCCTGTGAAAAACTGACATGAGCTGTGATTCATCAATCAGTGGTTTATGTAACCTGGTAGCATTTCGCTTCGCTCCCCATCAAGTCCCCAAGGTTTTGGTGTGTGGTAATAGGCTTTGTGTGCAGAGATGTCACCAGGTTACACACTGGTTACCAGAGAACCTTTGAAGGTGACACTCCTGGACTTTCTAAGTGCACTTCATCACAGCAAATTCTTCTGAGACCTCAATCCTAGCAGGTGTGACTATGCAAGTGGAGGCTCAAGGAAGCTGAGCCAGCTCTGGGAATCAGGCACAGAGCTGGGGTCTGCCTGTGAGCTTGGCTGTCCAGCTGCATTTTCAAAGTGTGGGACATCTTCAGAGGGTCCCCCCAGAGTGCAAGAGCTACTCAGAAGAGTTTAAGTTGCCTGAAATATACATCCTCTTCTGACAACAGGAATTAAAGTACTGGCATCAAATAAGTGTACATTTAAGACCTGCTAATTGTCTTACCTCTGTGATGACAATTTTTGTGGCTCTTTTAATATTTTTTTATTCAACTGCCACAGAATATTGTATTATAAAAGGCAATAGGATGATATCTGACCCAGAATAGTCAGCTGTAATGATTCACAACACCATGGAGAAGATTATGACTGTTTATGACAACTGCTCACAAAACAGTTTAAGAATGTGGAAAGCCTACAGTGACATGAAATTATATGCAATATTATGTTGATCTGAACATGACATGGGCAACATTCTTCATTTTCTAACCCAATACCAGTAAGTAAGAGGAGGGTGGCAATGTGCTAGCAATTTATAACCCAATAAGAATGCAGCAGGAAGGGGTACAGGGCCTCTTTGAAGAGTAACAATATCAAGCCTCCAGTCTCTAGAATTATGAGCACCAGCCAGAGGTCTACAGGTCCAGCTGGAAACGTGCTGTAGGCCTGTAGATCCATGAAAAAAGTTAAAAATAAAAAAAAAAAAAAACCACCCATGTAGATAATAGTTTATGCAATAGCAAAGGCTGAATGCAAACCCCACACCTTAGGATACTCATTCTAAATAAACAGTACATGCTCAATACCCACAAATTTGAAAGACATTTGTCCTGAGCTATGAGCTTCTCTCTGCACTGCAGCATTTGCTGGGATCAAACTTATCAGATGACTTAGCAGTTTTATCCCGTTGAAACTGTAGCATTCATTGGCACAGTATGTGTTAATAGGAAATTATTTTGATATGTTAATGACTGAAAACTTCCAGAGCCTCAGGGTTGGGTTTTTTTGTTGCCTTGCAATAACACAATGCCTTCAGGTTTCCACTGGTATGTGATCCAATAACATTTTATTGGGAGCAAAAAAAAAAGAAAAATCACCTTTTGAATCATAGAACAGTTTGGGTTGAAAGGGACCTCCAAAGGTCATCTAGTCCAACCCCCCTGCAGTCAGCAGGGACATCCTCCACTACAGCAGCTTGCTCAGCCTTGTCCAGCCTGACCATGAATATCTCCAGAGATGGGGCCTCGACTACCACCCTGAGCAACCTGTTTCCGTGTTCCACCACCCTCATGCTAAAGAATTTGTTCCTAACATCCAATCTAAGTCTCCTCTCATTTCAAACCACTGTCCCCATCCTACTGCTGCAGACCTTTGGAAGCAGTCCTTCCCCAGCCCTCTTTGCAGGCCCCCTTCAGGAAGCTATTAGGTCTCCCTGGAGGCTTCTCTTCTCCAGGCTGAACAAGCACAGCCCCCTCAGCCTGTCCCCACAGGAGAAGTCTTTCAGTGCCTTGATCATTTCTGCAGCTCTCCTCCGGACCTGCTCCATCAGGTGCATGTCCTTCCTATCTTGATGGCTTCAGAGCTGGATGCAGTGCTCCAGGTGAGGTCTTACCAGAACAAGTAACCCATGTTACTTGTACCTCCTGAAGTATTTACGAGAGCTCCTGTGTAAATACTGACTCTACTACACCACTAATGTTTTCTGTTACCAAGGATAATCTCAGACAAAGCAGAGTGCGTGCTAAACGGACAGAAACAGCAATATTTGGTGTAAAAAGCACTACCACAACAGAATAAAAATCCACTATTTTTTTTTTCCAGATACATGTGCTGAAGTCCTAAGGAATGTTTAATCACTTTAATCACTTGTACACATTTCCTGTGCTTAGCAATGTCTTCTCCCATCTCTAGGTAGAACGAAAAGGTCAAGTCTCGCACTCACACAAAAACTAAGCCAAGCATGCAGTAAATGCAGTCCTACTGCATTCTCTACTTCTCTGAAGAAAGGCTATCTTAGTTTGCAGCCACATGTGCTGACATGTCATAAATAAGTGAATTTATGTTTCATGGCTTTGTCAACGTAAATCCTCCTACGTAACCTAGTACGCTACATCTGCCCTTAGTAAAAAAATCATCACTAACATGACTGATTCTCAGTTCAGGACATCTCTGCTTTTTAAAAAGCAGAGAAAATGCCACTATTAATAGCAGAGCTGTCAAGACAGCATCATCTAAAAGACTTGGAGTGTTTCAAGACAAAGCCATACTGTCATTCTCTTGCTGCAGTGTGCAGAGGGAAAAAAAAAAAAAGAAAGAAAGAAAAAAAAGAAAAGAAAATGTCTGTTTATTGAAAGTGAGATAATTTAAAAGAAAACTTAGTTAAAACTTATGCACCAGATCAGGTAAGGATAAGATTCTGTGTAGATTTATTTTGAAATCCAGCAGGTTTTCTTACAGGTGAATGGTTCCATTTGCTCTGAACTTACTAGCACTGAAAGAAGCCTGGGGAATATTAGGAGTGGTTCCTGCTCTCCCTGTGTTTTCCATATGTGTCTGTTCTCTTTATAAGATGCTGGGATGAGGAAGAGGATACAGAGACTCCTAAGAATTACACTTAGTAAACCAGAAACAGCACTTTCACACATACTTAATTCCTTAATCTCTTTTTTCTCCCAGGGAAGCATTCAGGGAGTCCTCACTCTGCACATTCAGCAGAGTTATATCCACCCTGGACTATTCTGTAAGGAGGACCTATGCAGTGAAGCAGGAAGTGAATTACATGCACTGACTCAGTAAAGAGACACTCCAAGTAAGCACCACAGCCTTCTTTTTAACAAGGCTGACTCCACAGCCTGTTGCAGCAGTGGTATGTATACATCACAGCAATACATTTGAAAGCTGAATACCTTTTCATAGGTGACTTCTAATAGACTGACTTCAGAGAATGATCACAGCAGGAAGCAATGGATGGCCCAAGTCATCAGAAACTAAGAACAGCAGTACTATTTCATATTCCTTGTTTACCTTTAACAGTGTCTAAAGCCCTTGTAAGTAGCATTGACAACCAAAGGGGAGCTCTGCTTCTGCTTGTACACCTGGAAGCGAGTTGTAGAAGAGACAAGGAAGAAGGAATCAATAATTCAACCCTTTTGTTGTATTCAAAGGTAAGTTGTTGGATGCAAGCTTGCTGAACACATGCAATTAATACTACAGGGAGGAATGACATCAGGAACCATAAGTCATCAATCACTGTGCTGTCAGTTCTGACTTTTCTGATCTAAACAGGAGGTTTATTTCTCTTGCTTGGAAGATTTCCAGCTACAGAAACTGATTCAGAACAACCTCTGCTTGCAATCACTAGTGCTAGCCCCTTGAGACCAGATCATTGTCCTGACAATGGCGTGAGCTGAGCAGCACAATGCATCACAAAGTCATATTTAAGATATTGACATCCAAGTGACTTCCTACCACCTGATAGTCAATTCTATAAATGGCCACTTGAAGAGAAATTACCAACTTTGCTCCTATCACCACTTTTGCTGCTTCATTCACATTTCTTTCACAGGTTTAGCACAGGTTTTTGGGATCAACGAGAACTTTGCATTTTTAGCATTGCTGAAATGACCCACCTCCAAATAAGAGCAACAAGGAAAGATCACAGGATCACAGGATGTTAGGGATTGGAAGGGACCTCTGGAGATCTTCAAACCCAGTTCCCCTTCCAGATTAGGACCATATAATGCAGTGTAGGTCACACAGCAATGCATCCAGACAGGTTTTGAAACTCTCCAGCAAAGGAGACTCCATGTGCTAGCAAAAGTATATTTGATAAAACAACATTTGAAGAAAGCAGACACACGTAGCTGAAGTGCTAACACTAACAAATTACTGCTCCAGACATCAGCATTGTAATATTCATCGACCAAGCAAGAAATACTGAGAAGGCAGCATTACAGATGACATTTTTAGACTTCGACATCCAAATGCAAAAATTTAGGGAAGATCCAGTTTCCTAATCATAGGTACCTAGTGTAGTCTTAGATTGCCTTTGCTGCTCCACCTAGCCTGCAGATGCCTACTGAAACATGAAAGCATTCTGCCTGACTGGCAGCAGCTGGCAGCAGTGACAGCTAGATGCACCCTCCTGTTTCGTTACTGGTGATATTTACATTGATGCATATTGATGCTGCTGTTACCATTTCTGCTTTATCCAGAACACTGAAATATGCTCATTTTGGGTTAATACCTCAAGCTTTTCCCTTTTCTGTTTTGATACAACAGGAAAACTAAACCATGACTTTAGTTGCACACTTATGGTTCCAGGTAACTGAGCAACAGTGTAATTTGCTGGAGACATTCACCTAGGCAGCGTAATGAGCATCCAGTAAAGTGCATGCAACAAGCAATGTGGCTTTTTGTCACTCTCACAAATGGGAAAGAGACATCCATTACTACAAGTCTTAATGTGTGTTTTTGAAGCTGCTAAGCAAAGGTGGGACTCAGAAATTGAAAAGCAGCCATTAATAGTGGGAACCAGCTGTCCAGCAGGTGTCAAGAATAGCTTAAGAATAAGGTAAACATGAGAAAACCAGGTATAGACAACCTGAAGTGCTAGGAACTGCACACATGAAAGAGTTAAAGCACCCCTTATGGAATTCATTTCACATACATTTAGACAACTGCAGTATAAACATCTGTATCAAAGAGAGTCACCCAAGGTACAAATCATCTGAGTGGGTTTAGAGTTCTGCATGAGAAAGAGACACTAGAATGGCCTCTCTATTCACTTCACACTTAGTCAGATGAATTCCACTTCCTACTCAGAGACTTGCAATGAGGCTGGTTCCCTGTTCCTCTGCTGCCAGTACCTTGCGGTGCAGAGGTATATAATAATCATAATCCCGCGACTGGTGACATCTGTGCAGGCAGTGTCCAGAAGGAATTGGAGCATTGCTGTGCCACATTTTCTGCACTCTTTGTGAACCTCAGCTCTTGTGACCACTAACCCACATATGGGCACCACACTTCAGACAAACCTTTTCATGCAGACTTAAACACCGATATGTAAAATTAGCAGGTACCTGCTCAGGATAGAATTGGTCATGAGTTTCTTTACCAGGAATATTTGTTATTTTCCTTAGGCTGGTAACATTTGTTGTGCACAGTAATAAAATGTTTTTTTTCTAGAGTCAAGATTAAGACATTTTGTTAGTGATAAAAATAGGTTTCTAACCACTTCACTGAAAGGTACCAACTGCACAGTACTCGGGTGCTAGGTTCTTGAAATTTGAGTTATGAACAGTTCTGCTGTGAAACAGAGTCCATAGTTCCACATTTCAGTCTTGTTTGTGCAGGAAACACTACTGCTGCTTCAGAGAACTTATAACAGAAGCCGTAACACCTTAATGTTGTGCCCATTACCTGGGCCTAATAGCTGGATAGACTTTTTGCTGACTCTGCCAGAATGGTAAGTGGCCCAGGAGGCAGGGGATGGTCCTGCAACATTGGGAGCTGAGTGTCACACCACGAAGCACTCTAACAAGGGCAGCTCTGCACTCCTGCAGAGGGGGAGGAATAACCCCGTGCATCAGTACAGGTTAGGGGCTGACCTGCTGGAAAGCAGCTCTGTGGGGAAGGACCTGGAAGTGCTGGCAGACAACAAATTAACCATGAGCCAGCAGTGTGTCCTTGTGACCAAGAAAGCAAATGGTCTCCCAGGGTGCATTAAGGAGAATGTGACCAGCAAGTTGAGGGAGATTCTCCTCCCGCTCTACTCTGCCCTAGTGAGTCTGTATCTGGAGCACCGTGCCCAGTTATGGGCTCCCCAGTTCAAGAGCGACATGGAACTACTGGAAAGAGTCCAACAGAGGGCCACAAAGGTGATGAGGGGATTGGAACATCTCTCCTATGAGGAAAGGCCAAGAGACGTGGGGCTTTAGTCTGGAAAAGAGAAGACTGAGAGGTGACCTCATCAATGTTTATAAATATCTAAAGGCTTTTTCATCAGGTTAAAATGTTACTATCCCAGATAAATATTCCTACTGTGTTCCACTCAAGTGGCACAGATGCCTGAAAAGAACCAGCACTGGATTCTTATCCATTTAGGTGAAAAACTAGTGTTACAAGTGTTACTAGTGTAAGCCCCTACCAAGAATGTGGCTTCCAGTTAAGGCAGTATAGATGGCACTGAACAAACTATGAAATCATTCTCGTTCTCTGGAGGTGTGGAAGATGCACATGATAACTTCTTACCACAGAAAACCTTGCCTGAGCCTTTGTGCCAGCATCATAACTTCCATAAATCATTGAAAGACCTGGATTCCATTTGGGCACCTAAAGGTAACTCAATGAAAGAGGGGGAAAAAAAGAAATATTCTCATTGAAACTGTGAAAAACTCTTTCTAATCTGTGTCCTTGAGAATCTGCGCTCAGGCAATTTATTAACACTGATTGGATGAGATGACCTCTGGAGGTGCCTTCCAACCCAAACCATTCCAGGATTCTATTTAGTCTATTAAAAGCTGTGTATATTCCTGCCGCGGAATGGGGTAATTAGGTACTGCAAGGAGATATTATAAAAATATTAATATATAGTTTATTAATATTAAATAATTGGAACTCGCACCACCCCGACCACCATTTAATAATAATAATAACAATAATAACAGGCTCTTTGCAACGTTATGGAAACAATATACAGGTTATAACAGGATCTGGAAATAACTATTAAATATATACATTAACAGAACTCGAATTAAACTGGNGGCCTACCACGACAATTCCCCATAGTCTGCCCACACTAGAGAAATAATTTAGCCTTTATTCTGGCATTTCCCAGCTTTTTAGTCCAAGGTTTTGCTTTCTGAAGAACGTTAATTAACACATTTTCACGCAGGACATAAGGAACCTACCAGTGCTAGGAAAACATAAGATTTTACATCAGAAATGACAGAATTTTCATTCATATTCATACTCCACTGAAAGATGTACATGAATTCTACCTTGTCACCCTGAGTGATCACTCTGTCAGCTCTAAAAACGTTTGCGCTTCTCCTATTCCTCATTGCCGTGGTTTAAGCTTTTACACCTCCAAACATTTCTCCTGTTGTGGTCACTGCACACTTCTACAACAACTATTGTATGTTTTCTGAGATAGCTCTTCCCTTACATTTCGCTCCGAGTGATCTCGTGTTTCATTTACTCTGCCTCTCTTCTGTAACTTCTGTTACCTTATTTAGCCCTCGCAAACCCCCACAGGGAACATTGCCTCAGAACCTTGCCAGAACTGTAGATCCGAGGCTACAACTCCGATGTGCAAATCACTATTATGGCATCTTCACGAGGGCATCCTGCACATACCTGGTTAATGTTTACTGGTGCACTAATGCAGTAATGACCTATCTGCCTCTGCTCCCCTCCGAGGTGCTTTCTATCTATAGGGATGGAAAATAATGACAGTCTCTCCATGCTGCCTGATGTCAGAGCTGAGAAAGGTGTGAAGGGTATATAAGAGACGTATTACTTGTCAGCAAGAGAGGGGGGAAAGGGATACTCTAAGAGCCAGATGCGAGCCTGGAATTGTTGTGTGCACCCTTCCTGCTAACAGGTGTGCTTTGCCAGCTAGCTTCCTGACCACCAAAAGGTAAACTATTTCCCTTTTTCTCTTACTTAAAAGGCAGTGCAACAGATGTGCTTTCAGGAAAGCACAGCGTTTCTCATTATTAACCAACAGCCTTTTTCAGGAAAAGGCTAAAATAACTTCAAGGCAAATTGCAGATGGGATCAGAATTTGAGGCATGGACATGCTGAGAAATGTAAACCAGAGATAAGGGAAAGGAATGAAAGTGTGAGATGAAAACTAGGTGAACATTTACCGTCAAGAGCTGTCTGTCTGAAGCTGCATTGTGTCACCAAACTTGACGAGGATCATTTTTTCACTGTAGCCTGTGAAACAGACTGGCTGCTGCTGATTCGGGGCACAATGAGCACCAGTAACAAGATATACTGAAGAATATTTTGCTTTGCTTTCAGTTTTGATTCATTATTCTTTTCAGAAAGTTTGGAAGCAAAGATGTGCCACCTAAAGCTGTCGGTCTTCTTGATTGCACTTTCTGTCACTCTGAGCTGTTTGGAAGCTACACCTATTGAAAAGTGAGTAATAAATGGTCATATTTATTGCTTTTTTTTGGGGGGGGGGGGAATGTTCAGATTATTGCACAAATTGCCTTTGCTTTCATGTCTCAATATGAACAGAAATAGAGTTATCCAATTTCACAGGGTATTTTGTTGTTGTTCTAAGATTACTGTCTGTGGCTGATGAGCTCTCTGATGATACTTCCAAGAGACAAGGATGGATATTGCCAGTAATATCACAGAACACACTCTCAAGATTTAGTGAGGAAATGCCAGAACAACCAGCAGCAAAGACAAAAAGGTACTGATTTTCCTTGGTTCTTCTAGCCGTATCAGTTAGGATTAAATTAGGAAGTAAATTTCATGCCAGTGGTATCCTCTTACTTAAGGCTCTCTTTGTACCTGTTTATTAAAAAAAAAGAGCTTAGAAAACCCTTCTTCTAAATAGAGCCATTCTGTAATCATAAAGATCAAAGGATTCAGGGTAGAAAGTGAAATCCAGAGACAAAAGCTGCAGCTTATTTAACCACTTGACAATTATAATAGCTTCATAAATAACTAATTTTTTTAAATCTATGAATTCTACATTAATAGAAGAAAAGTGTCTTTTGAAAGGGATTTCTTGTTCAAGTTTGTCACATTTCCAAGCCCGAAGGATAAAAAACCATACCTCTGTGTATATATATATATACACACACACACACACATATATACACACACACACACATATACACATACACATACAGAGCATTCTCAATAACATTACTGAATCACTTTATAACATAGCCATTTCCTTTAAGTAGGTAACATTTCATTACAGAGTTAAATTTAATCACTGGAAGAAGGAAAAGAATCAGTTGGCTCTGCTAGGATGTAACTCATCTGAAATGCATTCATGTTTGCAAATCCATTAATCCAATTCCAGGTAATATTTTAAAGGAATAAAATAGCATTTTGAGATGCATTTGCAGTTTGTGCTAGAAGATAAACAGCGCTGACAGCCATTCTAACTGCTCGTCAGGCTCTTGAGTGACAAACAATTCTGTGATGGACAGGTTTTGTGATGTCTGCCTAGTCACCTGCTCCCTTCTCTCTGAATTTATTGTTTCAAAAGTCATTATTGTGTGAGAATGTGGTTGTCCTCCAAAATATTTTTTCAAGCTAACTACTCACATTTTTACAGTTATTACTTTAAAAACACAATAAAATAGTAATTGTAATATTCCAACACAAGGTGTTACCTTTATGAGTGTGGTTTGCCTTATCTGCTTTGCTGGGACCTTGATTTGCAGTGCCTAACCAGGTGAACTTCTCATTGAAGCACACGTTCAGCTGAAGCCTACAGAAGGGAAAGCTAACAGGCACAGTGGGTTCAGTAAGGCAAGACATCATCTAGAAATCTGTAAGGACTGGGGTTTTAAACTTGGGTTTTGTAATTTTAACAAAAGAGAATTCTGCCTCCACAAACAAATCAGGATTTCCATGAGAACCAGTTGCTGTCTGAACCTCATGTATTAATGGCTCAATTAAACTCTTTTTAAATCAATAGAAATACCCATGAAAACATAACAGAAGCTATATCAAGACCTTACCAACCCTTTTCTTTAGGCACAATTATATCATTTAAATACTAATTGCTTAGAAATTGCTGCCTATTTGCCAATGAAGAACCAGCATAATAGAGACATTTCTCTCACAATTGCTATTCTGTGAGGAGATCTGGATTAACAAAAAAAAAAAAAAAAAAA